>CM048051.1:960000-1225000 GCA_026259375.1 Verasper variegatus
ACGCCGCTCTCAGCCTCAGTTCTCTCACTGCAGTTTCTGTCTGTGTCGTCCTCTGGTGAGAGTAAACGTTCTCAAAGTGCAGCTGGAACGAGTCCATACGATGAAGTTAATTATACATCACACGCTCTCTCAGCCGCCTGTAGCCGTCACATCGTCTCCTCCCACCCGACACTCATGCACTTCCATAGATAGAAAAGCGTCAGGAATCCCCACAAGTCGTACGATCGCTTCGTGCCCAGTGGATCATTGTATTCTGAAAACGTGTGCATGACCCATTTCTGAAAGTTGAAACATGAATATCTGCTCTTCTCTGGTCGTCTCTCGTGCGTCTCAGCACTTTATGCTGATCTCAGAACCTTCTTTGAGGGAATAAATCCCACAGCAGGTTCATGAAACATTCATCAGGTCTTTTTTTACTCTGCTGCCGCTGAAGAACGGTGTTAAAGGTGTCAGTCGCTCCAGGAGGAGGGAGGTCGCCACGGTAACACCCGAGGAAGAAACCACGTCCCGACCTCAGCGGGAGCCACGGATCTCATCCCTGCTGATGTTTACTCCGTCTCCCTCGTGTCTCTCTGGAGAGTCGTGGTGGAGGCGTTGGATTTTATCGAGGCCTGTGGTTTAGAGAAGCTGCCTGCAGAGACTGAAGGGGCGGGGTTCTGGTGCCTCCTGGTGGTTCAGCAGGGAGGTGCAGACTCAGGTGGGTAAGTGATGGTACTGTAACTTCTTAACGCTGCACTAATCCACATGATTTATTTAAAGATAAAATGTCCACCGCCGATATGAGAAGTTTCGCTCTTTACCACGAAACTCAAAGAAAATGATCATGTTAAGATATATAAACCTTATTTAACATAAAGTGACTCTTGGGTGAATTTGTTGTCAAAACATCTAAATTCAAAAACTTGTTTTTTTTACCGTATCAGTTTTAAGTCTCATCTCATTCTGTTCTTTTGGGAGTTTTACGGAACTGAAGAGTTAGCACTGGAGAGCGAGCCAGTAGGGGGCAGCAGAGTGACTCAGCTGTTGTTACAGTTGATGAACAAACGCAGCGACACGATGATCCCGGTGGAGGTTTACTCAGTTTGTCTCCACCTACTTCTCTGAGAAACAGCGACTCAGCCTCTGTTTGTTTCTGTGACTCGAATCTAAAAGTAAAAACCTGACGTAAAAAGGGTTAAAAAGCTCCAGTGTTGATGTTTCTGTGAATTCAGCAGCTCAGACTTTCACATTCAAACACGTGATCTACAAACTTCACACAAACCCACATGTTCTGACTTTAACCTTTGACCTCGAGTTCACCCCAGTTCCAGTCACGGTGTTAAAGCTCCGTATGGAGGGAACAGACGAGTCATTAAAGACGCCTGCCGGCACTTTGCTGCTCCTGTTATTTCTAATTTGCATAAATTATTCCTCTTCCTTAAAATCCAGTGTTTTATCAGCGTTTTCAAAATCTGATCTCAGAGATGAATCTGTGAGATATGTAAATAAGCTTCATGCACATTAGACATGTTAAGAGAAGGAGTCGACTCCATCACATCGTCAGGCGCGTCTCTCGCCTTCCCCCCCGCCTTCCTCCGACAGTACAGTCAGTGATAATCTGTTTGGTGACGGAGGAGAGAGAGAAACAGGAAACAGGTCGAGAGAGAAACAAACATTTTAATAAGGACTTCACACTCAAACATTATAAGATTTTCAGAAAGTTTAAAATTAAATAAACATGTCAGGATATAAGAAATCTGTGTTTAGATTTACATTAAGTTAAATAATCTGAAAGACGAAGGATTAAACCGACACACGGACATTTTCTTTCTTCTTTAAAATATGTCGGACAAGAGTTTAAACGTGAAATAAAACTTTAAGTGCTGCGAGAAATAAGACAAATGTACAAAAACGGAGATGCAGGGAATTCTCAAAGAATAAATATCAATGTTTAAAACAGTCGGGGGGGAAAGTTGCGCAGTCCCGAGAGGTAGATGTCGCTCGTCTTTGACGAACTGTTGTCGGTTGAAGTCAGAGGAACCAAAATAAAAAGCAAAGTCGTCTCTGTGGATTCACTCTGGTTCATGGTTCATCGTCTGTGAACGTCCACAGCTGCAGGTGAAAGTCCTGTTGTGACTCTGTGTTCCTGCTCGTAGGTTTGATGTCACCGCCTGGTCGCTAGCCGTCTGGTCGCTAGCCGCCTGGTCGCTAGCCGTCTGGTCGCTAGCCGCCTGGTCGCTAGCCGCCTGGTCGCTAGCCGTCTGGTCGCTAGCCGTCTGGTCGCTAGCCGTCTGGTCGCTAGCCGTCTGGTCGCTAGCCACCTGGTCGCTAGCCGTCTGGTCGCTAGCCACCTGGTCGCTAGCTGTCTGGTCACTAGCCACCTGGTCGCTAGCCGCCTGTATCCTGATGTTTTCTTCTCTCTCTGCAGAAGAACTCTTTACCACATCGTGACGTCGCTCGTAGTCAAAGCTCGACATCGTGTCCGTTAACTTGAGTTTGAAGTGTGACAGTCGCACAAATAGCTCAAATATCGGGAAGCTCTGAGGTCACCTTCGCTGTAGTTCAACCAGAATACCTATAGAGGGCGCAGTGACCCAGATTAGTCCTTAAATCCTCCCACGTCCTTGTCCTGACTCAAATCTTTGTTTCCCTGAAGTGTCCTCGGAACGAGTCTCTGATGGCGAGGAGCTCCGAGGCCAGGAGGTGTCCGCTCACTCTGTTGTGCCACTCGTAAGAGCGACCCCTGGAGGACGAAACGCAGACAAAGACACACGGTTAGACGATGAGCTTTGATGAAGACGATCTGACACGTGAAGAAGACGTGAGGGTGCACGTAGTTTTTAAGATTTTAAATAATGTCGTGCTTAAATACTGTTTGAGGTAAAACTTAATCTTCATATCTCTGTTTTTAAAACGCTGCAGTGAGAGAAGTAGAAACTTTAACGTTCTATGTGGGCGGAGCTCCGACATTTATCTTCTGGTGCTACAACACTTTGTTTACAACTCGATCTTCTGCTGTGACACTGAACGTGAAGGATCCTGAAGGAGTTGAGTTCTGATCTGAGTCTGAAGCTTTGTTTCATCGGATCTGCTTGGTTTCTGTTTCACATTGTGATTTGGGGAGCGCTCCATTCATCCACCCTCACCTGGTGTCGGTCCGACAGAGGTGCGTCAGCCGGGTCTTTGTGGCTCCTGTCGGCTCCAGCAGGTAGAGGCAGGAGTGGACATGAGCTCTGATCCCCTCCATCTGCACCTCCGGGTGCTCGGTGGACACAGAGGACAGGTACAGAGGCCCGGAGGACGGGTCCCCCTGCCACGTCCTGAAGAGGAAGACAAAGATGATGATGAAGATATAGGACTAGTAGAGCTCAGCAGGTTCCGACCCTGTGGATCCTGGTTCTCGTCTTGTTACCTGAGCAGCAGATGCTCCTGAGGCGGCCGGGAGACCAGGCCCTGACCCCGGAGGAGGTAGTGGTAGACTTCTGTGTCTTTGGACATCGACTGGACGACGGAGGACTGACGCAGGTGTCCCTCCCACAGCTCCTGCTCCCACAGCAGGCGGTGGAGCAGCTCCTTCTGAGTAGCCTCCACCTCCACGGAGCCTCGCCACATCCACAGCGGGCAGCCGTCGTCCACCTGAGGAGGACATACAGAGATAAGAGGCCATTTTAAAACATCACAAGCTTGTCTGGATTCATATCTACTCAAACATCTCCCTCCATCTTTACCTTCTTGAAGGAGAGCTCCACCTGCTCTGGAGCTGCGTGGCTCTCCCAGCCTCGGCTCCTCTCCCTGGCCTCCTTCAGGAGGTGCTGGGTGATGTGCTGCAGCTGGTTGCTCCTCTCCTCCTCTCCTCCACTCTGCCCGGACGCTGCTCCTCCCTCCTCAGACAGGACGTCCTCTGTGGCAGCACTTTGACACCGACTGGGCCAAAACTCTGGAATCTACAGAAAGTCTAAGTTATTTATTGAGTCTCTGGATGAATCATGGATTTCAAACCAGGTTGTCGGTGTTTGAACCTGGAAGAGTCTCTGGGCCTCAGTGATCATGTCGGCCAGGGCCTGCGTGGCGGCCAGGTTCTCGCTCAGGTCTCGCTGATCCGGGCGCCCGAGGCTGAACTTCCTATGACTCGACCTGCGGCGACAACAAACAACTGATCGGACGACAGAAAGAAAAACAGCAACCGAACTACCACGACTTTTATATCCAGTGTTTTTTATGTAGTTTACACTGAAGCGAAGCAGGCAGAGTAGTTTGAAGTAGTTTGTGTGTTCCAAAGTATTTTCTATATAACCTCATAATGTCTTCAGTGGACTCACCTCGCTGCGTTGCCGTCTCTCTTCACGGTGTTGAGGTGGAAGAGCGACGGCGCCAGGCAGACAGCGATGTTGGTCGGGGTCATCTGATTCTCGTCCACGCTCGCCACCACGTCCCGCAGGAAGAAGAGCAGCATCATCAGCGCCTCCCTGTTCTCGTCAGGAAGCAGCAACATGGCCGCCTGGGCCGCCACCAGCTGCTGATCCTTGGGGAAATCTGCAGGAAGCGTTGGTACGACTTTAAGGTCAAATAAATGTTTGTACGACTTTAAGGTCAAATAAATGTTTGAATCAAACTCGTTATTTTATGATGTTAGAAATTGAAAGTTGTCTTTGAAGCTCACATTGGTAAATGTGGAGGAAGGACTCGCACAGTTTGCTGGTGAAGATCGGTTCAGGCAGGTCTCGGAAATACTGCTTCACCATGTCGGCCACGTCGAAGGCGGACTGACCATCGTAGGAAACGCCGTCAGGGTTCGACTCCACCAGCTCGCGGAGGAACTGGATCCGAGACTTCACCCCCGACTTCCGGAAAAGACCCACCTGAGAGAATCAGGGTCATGATCAGCTGGAGTTTTTGTGTATCTGAATGTTTGTATATTTATCTCAAATCCAACATCTTGATTCTACAACGTCCTGTGAGAGTTGCTACCTGGTCCAGACACCTGCTCCTCAGGTGGACCAGTGCTCTGAGGATACTGGGAGGAAGCGTCTCCCCAGTCTGCTGCACGCTGAGGAGCAGAGGAGCCCCGAACACCCGCCGACCTTTCACCTCCAACGCCTTGGTCTTCCTCGGCGGTTTGGGAACAGTCCTGCAGGGGGCGACAGAGACATCAGGACCCAGAAGTTCTGACATGATGAATCCCCACAAATGACTTTGCAAACATTAGTAATCTGTGTTGTTGGCAGCTGTTGGACCTGTTTCCTTTTGACAGAAGCCAAATACAGTTTCTTTGGAACAGGTTTGATTATATAAATCCCAGATGATCGCTGACACGCTCGGAACATTCAAATCAGCAGCAGGAAAAACACAGAGAAACTTTGGACGTAGAACAAAGAGATTGAAGAAGTGATATCAGAACCTTTGATCGTTTTTTGGATTCACGGTTCTGAACTTTACTTTTTCTTTGGGAAAAGAGAACTGTTGTTTACTTCCTCTTTGAGACTGTTGAGACCAACTCAACGTGTGGACACACGTGATGAAGTGAAAGTCACAGTAAATGAAATATCAGATAAAAACATGAACCTTGTTGCAACAGCAGCTGATGTTAAACCTCAGATTTAATCAAACGTCTGTTCTGTGCAACAAACGTCAGCTTTTCTCTGGTTATGTCACAGAATCTGTTTCCACCTGCTGCTACAGAGATCTACAGAGATCTACAGAGATCTACAAAGATCTACAGAGATCTACAAAGATCTACAGAGATCTACAGAGATCTACGTAGATCTACAAAGATCTACAGAGATCTACAAAGATCTACAGAGATCTACAAAGATCTACAGAGATCTACAAAGATCTACAGAGATCTACAGAGATCTACGTAGATCTACAAAGATCTACAGAGATCTACAGAGATCTACAAAGATCTACAAAGATCTACAGAGATCTACAGAGATCTACAGAGATCTACAAAGATCTACAGAGATCTACAAAGATCTACAGAGATCTACAGAGATCTACAAAGATCTACAGAGATCTACAGAGATCTACGTAGATCTACAAAGATCTACAGAGATCTACAGAGATCTACAAAGATCTACAGAGATCTACAAAGAGACACTTTCAGTTTGATCTCATCACAAATCAAATTAGTTTTCTACCGAAGCATAAAACAAGCAGCTTGTTTCCTCAGAGCAAAACTTAAACTTAAACTAGTTCTGCAGAATATTAACATTACATTTATTTCTCAAAGATAACCTCTGCCCTCCCCAACCACGGTCGTTTAGTTTCTCCTCAAACCAAAGTGAGGCTGGTTTCTCTTCACGCCTCAGTTGAACTCTGACCTCACCCCCCCCCCCCCACATCTCCTCTCAGAGGATTCTGGTCTCGTCTCACCAGTTCCATCCCTGTTTGCTGGACGGGGAGTATTTGTCCATCAGAGCGGTGAGTTTGAGCAGCGAGTGTTTCTGCAGTTGGAGGAACTGGGAGACGGACTGGTTCTCCACCCCTGGGCTTGAGGTCGGCGAGGGCATTAGACTCTGCTCGCTGGACCAGTGCAGCCGCCGACTCACTCTGCTGGACACAAACACACAAACACACAAACACACACATGTAGGTGTTGACTTTTTAACTTAACGTGCTTGAAAGGAGCTGCAGGACGTTCTCAACCTGGAACCCCCCCCCCCCCCTTCTACAAATAAAGTCTGTAACTTCTTTATTTCATCTGAGGTTCCTCACCTGCTCCTTGGTGGTGAGGATCTCGTCAGTGGTTCTTCTCCGTTCACCAGAACCTTCTCACATCTCTGCTCATCTTCCTCCTCCTCCTCCTCTGGATGCTTCACCTCCAGGTGGATGTGGCTCGGGGAGGAGTGGACAGGTGAGTCCTGGGTGTGAGAAGAGGAAGACGACGAAGAAGAAGAGGAGGAGGAGGAGGAGGAGGAGGAGGAGCCTCTCTGAAAGTCGTCCTCTGATAGATCTTCCGACCACGAGGAGACGAGTTGTTGGAGGTTGTTAATTCGCTCTAAAACGCTGTCCAGAGCCGAGAAGACGTCTTCGCCTGCCAACAGACGACTCACCTGAGAGAGAAGAGGACGAAGAGGACGAAGAGGACGAAGTGAATTCAAATAAAATCTCTCATTAAAACCTGAAGAAACTTTAACTTGAAGGAGACATATGATGTTTTTTTCAGTGTTTGTTTCCTCTGGTGTCTTTTTTATAATAAATAATTAAGAGTTCTGACACGTCCCAAACAAAATGTTAGGAACACAAGTTTAAACAAGTGTTTTCTGAACGTTGATGCACAGAAACACAAATTATCAACCTGAACATTAAATATGTAAAAATCACAGTGTCCCTAATAATTTGAGTCAACTTTTCAGGTCTGACTTTAAATTCAAAGATGTTTTTTTTTACAGTGTGGACAATAACAAAACTTTTTTTATTCTTTGACTAATATTGTGATATGTTTCATGTCAGTTTTCATTTCAGGGGATTTGATCCCTTGTTTGAGTAGAAATGGAGTCGAGCCAACAACTGATAGTTTAACACAGAATACAAGTTGGACTGAAGACGACAGAAGTCCGAGTTTCACTGAAGATTCACACAAGTCGTTGTTTATCTCTCTGGCCTCTTCTGTCAGTTTGGAACAAATCATTTAACCTCGTTTCGGGAACAAAGAGAATTTAAGAACAGGACGTTTTCGCCCTTGAAGCCACTCCCCCTCCGACGAGCAGACGACCTTCAGCAGAGGTCGACGGCAAAACACTGAAGATGAATTTCAGATTTCATATGAAACACTCCTGTTTGTCCCTTTTATCGTCTTCACTGCTTATGACAAAGAAACGTAATCCAGGTTTGATTCTTTACCGTTTAACCATAAATAACTATAAATAAAAAGAAAACATAAACAAATATATGGAACTTGAATATTTTTCGTGATATTTAAAGTATTTTCCTGCCTTGTTTATTCTGTAAAATAAAAGTTTATATCTCAGTGAACGTATAATCGAGTATGTGATAAATCCTTCAGGCTCTAATATTTTACTGGATAAAAAAAAAAATTATTTAGAAAATAAACCTTTTCTCTCTGTGTAACATCAAATATGAAATAAATCTATTTCTATATTAAAAATAAAGTTAGAAATAGTATCAGTGCTCACGTCCGAGTCTTCACTCCGTTCTACGTCACTGTTGCCTCCTCCGCCCGCCGCCAGCTGCTGGTTGTCGGGCACGTTGTCGTAGACGCTCAGCCGGTGATCCAACATGGCGAGCGGGCTGGGGGCCCCGAAGGCAGATGAGGGGTCCCGGGTGCCGGTGGCCAGCGAGGACGTGCCGTGGCGGTTGCTGCTTCGCGGCCGGTAACCGTGGAAGCTGCCGGTCCTCCAGTTGACGGAGGTGTCGTCGATGACGGGGCAGGAGGAGGCGTGTTTGTGTGCGAGGGAGGTGGGGAAGGTCCCGGGTTTGTGTCCGTCAGGGATGTGGAAGATCAGACTGTCGTGGTTCCTGAAGCTCTGACAGAGGAAGGAAAGGTTTGGTTTAATATCTGTAATATTAAGAATAAAAGAGTCAAATGTGGTTTAATTAACGCTCCTCAGCTGCAGTGACCTTTAAAAAATGACCTTGTTAAAGTCTGAAATTCTCCTTTTCTTAAGTTTGAGCTTTTAAAAAGTCTAAAACTTTTAGTCGCTAACGATTGTTGGTAAAATATTAGTTTGTTTCTTCATCAAATCAAACTGAACTCTTCGTATTTGGCCTCAACCCTTTGACCTTTGACCTTTTGACCTTGTTGCCCTTGTTGACCTTCTGTACTGACCTCTGCTCCCGTGAGGCTCTGGTTGTTCCAGGTTGTCCCGGCGCCGCTGTTGGAGCGTTTGCAGTTGCTTCGGACCCGGGTGACGGGGCTGGGGGTGCTGACGGTGCTGCTGCTCTCTGATTGGCTGCTGCTGCTGGTGTGAGGAGACGAGGACGACGCCCGGCTGTCGGGTCGATTCTGCAGCCTGAGACAAAGAAGGACAACTAAAGTTAGAGAGGGACTGAGAGAGGGACTGGATATCGTTATTTATTTACAGGTCCCGTCCTCACCTGGTGCAGTGAAGCCCCTCCCCCCTCAGCCCCTCCCCCCTCTTCCTGTCTAGGATTGGTCGGCTGATAACGAGCCGAGTCCGACCTCCACTATCGCTTCTCCCACCGTCCCCAGCAGAGGGCAGCAGTGCGGTGGTCCCGCCCCTCGGCCTCAGTTTCTCCATCTTCCTCAGCAGACTGGTGCTCGTCTTCCTCGGCGGTTTGTCTGAGAGGCCGGCGTCCGTCTCCAGACTCACGCTGGACGACCCTCCGCTCTCCACAGGGGAGGGGGGTCCACTGAACGATGTGTCCAGGGACGGGGTCTTGTTCGTGGACGAGCAGCGGGAGGAGCTCCTGCTGGTCTCCTGGTCGTCCGTGGCAGCAGATGTGGTTGTCATGGTGACGGGTCCTCTGCGACTCTTGTCGTGGGCGTCGCTGTCGTTGCTGCTGGAGCTGCGGATGGAGCAGACGTCGTGGCGGTCGCTGACGTCGCTCAGGGACAAGTGTCGGGGTCGAGTCGGGCCGTCAGTCAAACAGAGGACGTCCACAGACGAGTCGAGGCGTCGCCAGCGCCGTGTCCGTCTGTCGTACGTCCAGTTGGGGCTGATGGCGCAAAAATCCTCCTCCTCGCCGTCGTCTCCCTGAAAGAAGAAGAGACACAAGGGCGAGGATTTCAGAAAAGTGTTTTTAAATTCTTGAGACAGAAACATTTTAAATTTCATGACTCAAACGGAATTATTTCATTACATTCAGTTTTGCTTCAAATGCTTTATTTTAGTATTGATAAATACTATAGTTAATAATATATATAATATTAATATCTAGTAATTTCGGGTTTCTTGATTCGCAGCAATATGAAATGAATTAATAGATAAAAAATAATCTAATTTATATATTAATGACGTAAATCTCAAAGATAATGTCTCTGTTAATTTCATCTTTAAACTCCGTCCTCTCCGTCATGACGACGATATCAGTGGAAATCAGCTGATGTTGAAGGAGCAGTTTCACGGCGTGACCCCCCCCCCCCCTGCTCCGGCAGCTTCCTGCTGTGATCCAGATTCTGTTTCTCTCTGAACACTCACCCGGCGTTTTGATCTCCGCGGCTCCAGCCTCATCTCCACGCATTTGTTTAAAGTGCTTAATCTCCTGAAAGAGGAAGAGGAGGAGGAGACTGTCACATGATGATGGTGAATAACAGTGAAACAGTTTTTACATCATCAGACTCTTATCATCCGTCATCATTGTTCAGAATTTAAAGCTAAGGTGAAAATCAAGAGTTCCATAAAAATGTGATGGAGGATGAACTGAAACTTTTATGATTTCTGGACCAGCATCACTTCCCTGTCAATCCTGACCTCTGCCATGACGCCTTCGAGCAAGGCACCAGAGATCAGTCTGTGGTTGTAGTTGAGCAAGATGTTTGTGTAAAGAACTGAAACTAATCTGGTTAATTTATTATCATTATTTATTTTCACACAACTTTTACAGCGTTTCCAAGTGAGACATTTCTTTGCGATATTAAATTATATTTTTCAACATTTTCACTTGAGATCATCATGGTGAGAACGTCAACCACCAGGGGGCGCAAGAACACGATGTTCAGCACGTTTCAGTCACTAAAGACACTCATGTAATTCAATTACAATGTGGAGGTGGAGCTCGTTACCTGCAGAGCGAATCCAGAGCGTCCTCGTCCAGGAAGCGGTGATCCCGCCTCGCCCACTCCATGTCGACGGGGAACCTTCCGTCTGACACACAAACAAACGACACAATAAGACGCAGCCTGACACGATTGAATCTGCATCATGTCGGCGCCGCTGCAGCTTTACATCGACCGTCTCGTATTTACCTTTGAATAATTGCACATACTGAGGGAAGCCGGCAGCTCGCAGCCAATCACAGGCCTCCCTGGCTTCAATCTCTGCAAACAGCGAGAAGGGAAAACAGCGTTAGATTCAAACATAATCATTTCATGGTCCGCCCGCTTCAAGAGGGCAAATATTTACACCTAATCAGGCGTCTGTTTGTGAAGTTAAATTACATTTGCATCTGGGCACAGAAAGAAAACAGTGAGGAATAAAAACCAGAGGCACAAACAGGCTATTAATTATCTGAGCCTCTTGGAGGAGGCCATTTTAATTAGTGCTAATTGGCTGAGAGTGAGGAAGAGGAGGTGTTTCCCTCCTCTTCATCTCCTCTGCATTCCTTCACTCTCTGAGGTCGTTGCTGTGGAAACTAGTGATGCCGCCAGACACTGATTCAGGTTAAATGTTCAAATCTGAGCTGATGGAGACAAACAACACGTGAAAGAGAAAATAAACTCAGATTAGACTGATTCAGGTTCAGTCCAGAGAAAATCAGGACGTCTACAAACTCTTTATGAGAAACTCGTGTTGCTTCTTCTCCATTCTGTTCTCGTTAAAGTTGAAATCAAATCTATTTTATTCTAATAAATAAGTTTACACAGTGAATCCTTGTTGTCTGCTGACCTACATGTCCTTGTGTCCTTGTGTCCTTGTGTCCTTGCCTGAGTCTCCTTCTACTTCCTTAGATGATAAATTCATATAACGAATTGTAGTCGAACAGTTTGTCCTTGTGATTTTACAAATCACCAATTTTGATGTTAGCGTCAAGAGAGTTTTCTATTTCTTTGATATGTTAGTTGCTTAAGTTTCAAATGACGTCACATGAAGTGAAGTATTAATATTAAATTATATTACATTTGTTCTTTCTACAACTAAAATTTATATATGAAACAACTAAAGTTAAATAGTCTCCAACATTTATGAGAAACTACAAATCAGCAGTGAGAGAAAATTAATTTCTGTGTTTTATTGAGGTTTTATAGTTTTATAGGAACACGAACATCTGGAGTAAGAACATTATAAAGTTTCCTTTAATCTCCAGAGTGAATTCTTCTCAATGTCGAAGCAAAGCACGAAACTTCTGGACCCACTTGAGAGATGAATCAAATCTGAAACCCAGTTTGTCTCCAGAGCCGAGAAAACACTTCATTCATGTTATTCTCACTCAAAACGTCTCAGATCTTTAAAATGTAAAAACTCAGTTTGTGGCTTCTGGGATTTCTTCATCCTGATGATGATGATGATGATGATGAGATATTGTATTTGTGTCTGTGCTGCAGCTTTAAGATGCAAACATCCTCTCGTATCAGAGCAGCTCGTGTTTCGTGTGACTCCCCTGGTTTGAACTCTTTTTAAAAAGTACAGCTGTAATCACAGCCGCCCTAAAGTGATGCAGCTCAACTCACAGCCCCCCCCCCAAGATAATTCTCTTAATAATATTCTTCTGTTTCCTGCGGAGTTCACGACATTAACCTCAAACATTTTCAACAGGAGCTCGGAGCCGCTGGATATTAAAGTTATTTAAAGTGGAAAAGTGGTTTAAGTGACGGCAGCTTTTTAACTCGTCCCTGGAGGTTTGTGGCGTCAGCGCAGAAGAAGCGTCGTGGGCTTTGACTCGGGGAGATCCACATGTCCCTGGATTTACACAACCTCTCCCGGACAAGTGCGACCGCCGCTCGGAAATCACACTTGATCCCTCTTCTATCTCAAATGTCACCTCCGCAACGTGACGCCGGGAACCAGGCTCAGCGTTCTGATGTAGAACCAGCAGGTTGTTTGAAGGCTCAGGATTTTCACACTCACGACATTTCACCGTTCAGCCTGAAATCGTTTTACTTTTCTTCAGTTCTTCTTTATTTCTTTCCCTTCTGTCATTTTGAAGTTTGTTATATTCTCTGAATCTCAGTGTTTATGTATCTGGTTCATCTGCCTCGTGTCACGCTGCTCTCCTGACCCCCCCCAGGCTTCTGAGGAGACAGCAAGTTTCCAGCTGTCAAGACAATTTGAAGCAAACTTTGGAAAAGTCAGGAAAAATAAATGTGACTTGTTTTAACTCATATTCGTCCGATTGAAGAAAGTGGCAGTAAAAACCCAAACCACCAGACGAGAAGGAATGCAACCTCACCACTAGATCTCACTAATTCCTAAACACTGAACCATTATTAGTGATTATTATTAACATTAGCAAGGACCCATCGTGCTCTATTGATAATATAAACTATGATCACAGCTGGAGGACATTGGACTTTGTGAAAGTTTGTTCTGCCTAAACCAGGAGTTCTTATTGGTTGTTGATTACATAATAATCATGAAAATGTGACGTCTACTAATGAACTGATCGACTGATTAACTGACATCAGAGCAGCCAGATACTTAACTGGTGATTAATTAGAAAACCAAACTGGATAAGACAGGATAAGATGAAGGAAGGAAATCCTGCTTCAGTTTGAAACGCAGCTCTCAGGTCAGTAAATCATTTCAGTGTGACGGGTACGAGTCGCAGTGACCACACACGTATTCTGCTCTCTGAGAACCGAGAGGAAGGTACGTGGAGAATGACCCAAACACACATCGACCTCATTACCACGCGAGGAACGAGACACTCGGCGCAGGAACAACAATGAACCCGACACTCGAGCTGAATGTTTGCTCGCTGACTTCCAGCGCCGCTTCCAGGGGCTCGGCGTTTACGTAAGTGATGGTATCAGCTCGGCTCCCGGGTCCGAGCTGCGGCCTCTTCCCTTTCCAGACGACTTTGTCTCTGAGGAAGTTGTGATTGGGCCCCACCGGGCGCCGATAAGAGATCTGGATGTGTGATTGTGCCGCTCCACCCTGATGTCGGCAGGAAGCCTGGACAGCGTGAGCCCGAGACTAACCGGGGATTGTGAGGTTACGTGCTCGCTGGACCGTCGTGTGTTGGTGTGTTTGTGTGTTTGTCTGAGCTCTGAGCTCTGAGCTGGAGAATTACTGCTCATCTGGAATTAGGATCTTTTAGGGATTGAAGATTCTTTTGGGGGAATCACATGAAATGACCTCAAAAGAAATGTCTCATAGATTAAATGTCTCTGTTGAAATATTCTATTCCTCTTGAGTTCATCTGCTCATCCATTCAAATCACGGGCTTGGATCTGAAACAAAATGGCAGCTTTTCTGCAGTTACAGGGAAATTAGACGTCGCTCTTCCTGTTTCATCACAAAGGAAACTTCTTCCACTCAACACGTACAGTCCTGGTTATCTGATCCAGGGTCAGTTCAACAGCAGAACGGTCTCTGTGGGCTAGAGAGCATCAGTCTGAGTGAGGGAGTGTGAACCTGTAAGGTTGCTCATACATGTTTTATCCATGTGTTTGAGTTACAGTCTGACCCTGTGAACCGTCTCTGTCTGACCAAATCTGCCAAAGCCGCTCACACACATTCTGAGAAGCCTTATTCCTTCAATTTCCAATATTTAACTTATATCTGCAGGCTTTCACGCCACGTTCACGCCTCACTAAACTCCTGTGTCGCTGATGGGGGATAAAGTGCAGCCTCCGCTCTCCAGCGTCTCGCAGGACGCCGGAGGTGTGGTTGAAGATCAGAGGGATGTCAGCTGTCAGCCCGGAGAGCGATGTCTCCCTCCTCCTGTTTCACTGCTTCTCTGAATGTCTTCCTCCGTCAGCCCAGTCAGGGGAAAGTTAAGATGTCTGCGGTCACGAAGGGCCAGAGGGAGGGGGAGTCTGATGTGAAGCTGAACGTGTGGGAGGGAGTTAAATAAATTCCCTTCTGTCTATGAAAAGCTCGGAGATGGATCCTAAATGTCGAATCAAAGCCCTGACAGGGAAGTGTTGTCACTCATCTCTCCATCATCACAGTCACTGAGAGATGCCCCAAGGTTATATCACTACGCATCTCAAGGTCATACAACCATCACAAACTTTCAGGGGCGTTTACAAGGTTTCTGATGATATACAGTATAATATAGAATAATATAGAACTTCTATATCCATAATCTCACTTAATAAACTCATACAAATAACAAATGAAAACTCAGATAATCTCGATGTCTGGTTCTCGTTCTAGTTCATTGAAACCAATAATTCATTATGCAACAGAAGCCGGGGCAGGAGAACGTGTTCAGGCAAATTCAGATGTGACCAATTATTCTCCTCCTCCACCCTTTATTACTCAGTCAAGAGGAAAGGTAATTACATTATTAATCTTAACAGAGGAAACACGTATTAACATCCTGGTACCACGACAACAAACTGCTCTGATACAGCCACAGAACAATATGAAGTGAGAACGGGGCAGAGAAGCAACGACAGCAAGAACGAAGAGGCTCAACGTCATAATGAGAATAACGTGATTAACAGCTGCAAACCAGCTAATGCTGCATTTCTGCTGCAAAACAAACACAGACTTTCTTAAGCCCCGAGTCAAACAGCAGCAAGTAAAACCACATGAAGACTAAATGGCAGCCACAGCATTACAGGCCCAACAGCTTCTGAAGATCAATCACACAAACTCATAGATGTCATTAAGATGTTTCTCTGAGAAATCAGCCCTTTCCTGCAATGTTAACGAAACAGATTCCTGGATCTGCCCCTTTGCCAAAAGTTCTTTCTTGGTTCAAGTCCCATCATTGCACAACGTTTCGTGGGAATCTGTTGGATAGATTTTGCGTAATCCTGTTGAATAAAACCTCCTTAATACAAATAATCCAAAAGTCCAGTTTGAAGTCATGGTCGTGACGTCTGAGAATCTGATCACAGAAATGGAAATGGAAAGGTTAAATAAACAGATCCCACACAGCCCAGATACACAACGTGCTGCCGGGCAGAGAACCAGCTGTCACCGGGCCAAGTCCAACTGAATCACACCCAGAGAAGTTTCTCTCTTTTACTTTCATCTCCGAGCTGCTCGTCTGTTTTGTTCCGTCTCCAAAGTGAAGTTTTCACGTCACCTGCCAACAGCTACTGAGAACTTTACCTGAACCTGTTCAATCCAGGTTTAATAAGTGACTTTCAGACCCTGTTCTGGTCAGAGTCCGCTGAGTTACCCTGAAGCAGCGACTACGTAGCAGCACAACTTCTGAGATTGATGCTTGACACTAGTTTGTGGTCTTTCACACCTTGTTGGGTTCAGAGCTTCAGACTCTTCAGTTCAGTCTGAACCTGAACATCAGGTGTGAAAGGTTCCTCAGACCAGAAGAGGTGTTCTGGGTCTGGATCAAACTGAACCATGGTTCTGTTGGTTTGCAGTGAAAACACTTTGTTGGAGAGTTTGGACTTTAGGACCAATCACAGGAAGTAGAGACAGAATTAAACAGTAGAAGAAGAAGCGGAAGAAGCAGCTGCAGTCTTCACCTCCGACGATGTAATGTTTGAACCACGAGGACGTTCATTTGAACTATTGTGGAGTACTGTAGTACTGTGGTACTGTGGAGTACTGTAGTACTGTAGTACTGTGGAGTACTGTAGTACTGTGGTACTGTGGAGTACTGTAGTACTGTAGTACTGTGGAGTACTGCGTCTGAAGGTGCTGATGCTGCTAGTGATCCCATCATGATGTTACCTTGGCAACCATGCTTCATTCATGTTCTCCATTCAAACAGAAAGACTACTACCCCCCCATTGACAACACGCCCACGTCAGATGCCGTCTACAAACCAATCAGAGTCCAGTGTAGGTAGACTCCGCCCACGTAGGTGATGACCACAGGTCGTACGTATGTCAGACTAAACTCTTTAGTCCCTGAATTAGACATTTTGTTAATATTTGATTTTAACTTTGACTCATCGTCTTTTCTGAACATTCAAACTCTCAAAGTAACTTCAGTGAACAAACCCAGTGAGATTCTTCAAATTTAAATTATTCAGGAAACGTTTTCTCACCTGGAGAAAGAATCTGAATCTGTGGGTGTTTAAAGTTTCCAGAGTTAATAATGAGCCACTTGAGTTTAGGTAGAAACAACAGCAGCTCATTAACTGAGAAACAAACAATGAGCCTTTCACACTTTAAAATACACGGAAATATTCTTGTTATTTATGAGACATCACACTTTTACCCGTTTGTCTGGTTCCTACAAATATCTGGTAAAATATAGATGAAGTGAAACAACGCTGATGTTTTCAGCTACAAACAAGTTTCCTCATCACGAACACTTTCACCTTTCAAACTATGACCCACTCACGTCAGGTTTTAATGTCAGAAGCAAAGAGTGAAAAAGAATTTCACAGTACAGGAAGCAGAGACGTTACAGCTGCATGAGCTGAGCAGGAAATGGACCAGAATGCATTGCAGTTAAGGCGTGAATTGTCCATTTAGTGTCTCCACTGGGAAAACTCACTGTACTGACTTTACTTTACTTTGCAACGAGGTCAAGTGTCAGAGGAGGATTTCAGAAGACGTCCGGGAAAATACGCAAAATCAATTACTTTATGTAGAAGAACAAAACACAAGCAGTTATCATAAAATAACTTTTTACAATAATGAAATTCCAAAGTTTGACTGCAGCCAAACAACTATTAACTACGTTACACTGTTCTGCTGATTTACATCTCAGTCACTAAGTGTTCAGTATGTAACCGTGTTTTACTACACGTGCAGACGAGCTCTGATGTTTTAGGCTCAAATATCTAAAAAGTGAATCATTTGCAGTTTTACAGCGTCTGATAGTTTTCTCCATTTGATCACATTTCAAAAGTCGCCCACACACATTCAGAGTGAAACCTACGCTTCCTGCCACAGAAAGAGCTTTCATTCAAAACTGTCCTCGTGATGTTTTCAGGCCCACGGCCTTCAAACTATAAAGAACTCTCAGTGCTCGCTGATTCAAACTCCTTCTTCTGTGGTGAACGAATCAGGAACAAACATGTTTCACTCTGATCTGCTGATACATATCTATACAAACATACGATGCTAAATATCTTATAATGAGAATCTTGTCTGTGGTCAGTTCACAGAAGCACCAGAGGAGGCTTCTTGATGGAGCCCAGAAAACATATTCTTTCTCATCAACTCTCAATCAGGTCCTCATTAATTAGAGCTCGTTAAGCTAATTAACCAATCATCTCTGAGATGAATGTCATCAAGCAGCGATTGTCAGTTGTCATCAAAAAGCAAACAAGCAGAATTAGAAAGCTCAGATTCTCATTATCTCTGCATCGATCACAGTCAGAAGCCGACAGAGGAGAAATCAGTGAACACTCACTTTTGATCAACATGGTTCTGAAGAGTCCGTCCCAGAGGAAACTTTAACAAACTCCCATGTTGCAGACTTGAGGTTTGAGGTTTGTAAAGACGTCAGATATCCAGTGAGGTGGTGGAGCAGGAGAGTCCAGTTGTGCTGCTCATGTTGAGCATCGCGTTAATGGAGTCATTGTTGAAAATTTCCCCTTCCAGCCGCCACTCCCCTTCCTCTGGCCCGGCAGCACCATCCGCGCTCCGCCAGGGAGGGGGGGGGGGCCACCGTCCTAAAAATAACCCCAGGGAAACACTTCAGACACTTGAGCTGGACGAGGGTGAAATAACTGAATCACTTCTGTGACGCGGGAAAAAGTCCAGGAAAGACCCGTGATATGTATGTGATGTTAGTCCACACGGGCTGAAGGTCGCTGACCCTCCCTGGGAGGACAGGATGGATCCCAGAGAGAACGGCTCCTCACGAGGAACACGACTGACCACACATTTCCACAGGGTATGAAATGTATGAACAGTATCTGTGTTCAAAGAGTCACAAGCTCCACGTTGCCTGGAGGAACTTTCAGGGTGAAAGTCGTGATACAAATCAAAGTCTGCTCTCAGTCTTTGTGTTTCTTTGTTTCCTCCTGAAGCTCAGTTTATGCTCCACATCCCTGTCCTTGTGCTCAGGGGCACGCTCCAGAGAGGAAGTGATTTCCTCTGGTGGTAGAGGCAAGAGTCTGCAAACAGGTTCATCTCTGTGACCTGAAGGAAAGAGTGTAGAGAAACTCAGAGGCTGGAAACTATGAGAGAATCGCTGTGACTGAGTTTGTCGAGGCAAAAGCTCTGGATCCTCCTGGAGGAAACCAACCGCTGCCAAAACTGTTCTGTTTGTTTCTGCTTCTCCCGTCTACTGGGAGTGGGGTTTTATTTTTCTCAGACAAAGACGAGGAGTTTTGCAGAAACCGTTGGTAAAATGGTGCGACTGGTTTGTCAGGACAAAGAAGCTCAAAGCTGCAAGACGCTGGAGCCAAATCTGTTCTGTCTGTCTTCTTCTTGGCAGTTTTCTGGTGGTGTGGTTATGTTTCCCTCAGCAGTGACACATTGAGGAGAGAACTGCACTGAATCAAGGACCAATCATCCATCCATCATCTTTTGCTCAGCTGGGCTGTGGAGGGAGCCGGTCAAGTAAGGCATCTTAAACCCAGTCAGGCTTTCCAGTTCTTCCCACTTGAGGCCTGATGGGATATGTAGTCCTGACCATAGATCCTGATGCCTGGACCACCTCAGCTGTCCCCTCTGGAAGGAGCAGCAGTTCTAATCCAGGCTCCCCCTGGAGGTCCGAGCTCCTCACCCTGTCTCTGATGTTGAGCCCAGACACCCGACCAATGACCAGCCGGTCAAGCACAACCACCACTTCAATTTAATTTACTTTGTCCCTCACATATCTGACCCGTGTCACATCCTTCCTCTCAGCTTGGTGGTGATCTGTCCTGGAGTCGTTTGTGATCTCGGTCAGAAATAGACCGCTCAGAGTCACAAGGTCCATTTGGCTTGAAGCGAGGTTCGTGGTCAAATCAATATTCTCGGCTCTGGCCTCTTGCATCTCGGAGTCAGAGGCGGAGGAAATTAACAAGATGAACTTCTCTCCTTTTTAAGTGATGGCTTCCCTCCAGCTCCGATCTCTGACCTTCTCATCGCCATTTGTTGTCGGTGGCGAGGGGCTTTAAAAAAGAGCCACTTCAGATTAAATTAAAGACACATCCGAGTGCATGACTCAGCTCGAGGAGGATGAAGTCCCCGTCGTGCTCCGGTAGCCTGTGGTTTCATATCGGTGGTTTCAACTCAGCTCAGGAAAAGGTAAACCATTAGCATTAATGACCTTCAATTTGAGGCGTAGGTGTTTGATTATGGGCTTTTAAATGTGAATAACTCCCTCGGAGGAGAGGAGAGTGGTCGCTGCATTAATTCACAGGTGGAGGAGAAAGTGGGAATATGCAAACAACTAATAGAAGGTGTTTTACAGCGGCTGTTGAAGAGTCACAGATCATGAGGAGGACGAGGAGAAAGAGAGGAGGTGAAGATGTGGTTTCTTCTCTTTCTGAGATTTCTGAGACCGATCGAGTCAACAGGAGATGACACAACCTGCAGGAAACTATCAGCCGACAGATACACATAATTATGATTATATAATTATGATGCTCCAGAAACATCGGTGTTCGGCTGCAACATGAAACTTCACCACTAGATGTCACTAAATTCTACATACTGAACCTTTAACTCTGAAAGAAGGTCGAGTAAATTGGGTCCAGACATTTTCCGGAGTTTCCATTTCAAATGCAGCCGGAGGAAGTAAATTCATATCGGTTTAAATAAGGCAAACTTACTGGAGTCATGTGACCTGGGAACCGATGCTGATTGAACCGTTTCACACTGACGAGCAGAGACAGATGCGAGTGGGTTAGTGGTGACACATTGGTGACATAAAGATATTGTTTAATGAAGCTTAAATAAATAAATGTCCTCTTCCTCTTTCTGCAGCAACAGAGAAACATGAACTAACTTTAAACCGACGACATTTGCTGTTCTGATCTTATTGATGTATTCCTCTGCTGGCGCTGAGACCTCGCTGCCTCAGTCGCAGCAGGGAGACGCTTCAGTCTCTGGAGCCGACGACATGTCGACTGCAGGAGTCAGGATTAAAGTGGAGCTCAGGGCCCGACCTCGCTCACAGAGAGACTCTCTGCCTCGGCTGCGACTGAAGGTTACACAAGACTGCGTTTCCTCTTCCCGAGCAAGAGCCTCACGGGCGTCAGAGGAGGAAGAATCCAACAATACTCCCAGCGGATGGGAGGCTTTGTGTGTGTGTGTGTGTGTGTCTTTGTGTGTGTGTGTGTGTGTGTGTGTGTGTGTGTGTGTGTGTGTGTGTGTGTGTGTGTGTGTGTCTGAGGGAGTCACATACAGTATGTGTTGAGATGTGATGTGTTGTGTTTACACTCACAAAATTCAACCCGCCGCATATTTACTGCCACTTGCGTGTGCGTTTGGGGGTGTGTACGTTATTGTGTTTACTTTGTGTGACGTGTGTGTGTGTGTGTGTGTGTGTGTGTGTGTGTGTGTGTGTGGTCTAATCTGAGGCTCTGGGTCTGGTATTTCCGATGCAGCAGGACAGGAAGTGGCCGCTCTCTTGAACTATGTCCTCTGAACACAGTCACTTCATGTGTTTGTATGTTTGCTCACTCACGGACGAAATCTCTTCTGCTTTGTGAACATCTTCATAAACATCGTTTCATTGTCAATCATCGTAAACATTTTTAAAAAATGGCGCCGCATTTGTCAACCAATCACGTCACAGCGGTGCAACTATCGACTGTCCCAATTCAAAGATGTGTCCTCGTCAAAACTCGATTTCTGTCACTAATGATGTCCCCCCCCCATCTATTATGTGGGCATTGCAGCTTGTGCACGTGGATGTGCACAGCCTACGTAGAGAAACAGACGCAGGATTTGTGAAGCAGCCATCTGACGTAGTTAATGTTCTTATCACTTCTTACCAATGTCCCTCCAGTTTTATTCTAGCTCCCGTCTCTGAGAGAAAAGTTTCTGATATCTCTGAGCGATCGTGAGTGAAACATTACAAACCACATCGCTGCGTCTTCCTGGGATTCAAACGTGTTTATTCTGATTCACAATTGTCCTAAAAGGGCGAAACACAAACAGCTTCCACTGGCGTTTTGTTTCCTCGTCAGTGAAGAAGCTTTGAGTTCAACACAGGGACGAGAAATGAGAAATACAAACAGGTACAGATCTGTTTTCAGGTCTGAACGATGAGAAGGTGAATAGATTTCCCTGGTGTCATTGGCAGTTAAATCTGTTTTCCCTTCAAAAACAGGAAGAACAAAACCAGTTAAATGTTGAGGCGTCGTTCTGCGAGCGAAGGTGCCACTTTAACCAAACACCGCCGACATCGTGTCATCCGTGTTTTCTGTTCCCGCACAGAAAACATTTTAAAGAAAGACACAAGGAACATTTCACTATAACGAGAACATCTTAAAGCTGTTTTCAGAGGTCGTCGGTTCAGACGTGTGGAGCTCGATGAAGCTTTTAAACACTTTATTAAATGTGTAAAATAAAAATCCTGCCTGTGAAGTGTGAAAAGAGCAAAACAGCATGAGGGAAAATAAGCAAAGGAACTTTTCATTTATCAGTAAAAAGAAGATTGTGGCAAGAAACATTAACATTTAAGTAGAATCAATAACAGTCAGTTGTTTATGTCATAAATTGCTTTTTGACTTTTTGACTAATTACAGATATCTACAATTCATTTGTCACAATTCACAAAGTTTATATATTATATCATATATATATATATATATATATATATTATTCTGCTTTTAGGGAGCTGTTATGTCAGCCATGCTGAATGTTTGTGGCTCTAATATTTGATTTTAAATTAAATACATTCATTATTATTTTGCTCATTAAAACTTAATCTTCCTTCATTTATCCGAGGAAGGTTCCAAACTGTGGCGGATCTTCACGTCCGCTCAGTTCTCACTGCAGCCGGCGATCCATCAGAAAGAAAGATGGCTGACAGTATGGTAATGTCTGGGTTTAAGAATGGAAATGAGGATGAACTCCAGAAGAAGATAACAAGATGCAGGAAGACAGCGATCCATCAAGTAAATCCCCAAACAGCCGTTTGTGCTTGTTATCAACAACACTGCAGAGGAAGCTGAACGTAACAAACTGAAAACCCGTCGCTGCCTTTGTCTTAGTTTCACCTTTTTCTGACAATTTGGAAAACTTCATTTTAAGACGTTCTCTGAGGACAGAGAAACACACTTCAGAGCGTTTCACGTTTAATACGGAGAGATATTTAGTTTTTCATGCATGAACAAAGTTTGTGCAACATTATCACCAGTGAAGCGTCTGATCTGAAGAACACGTGGACAGAAGGTAACTGATGGAGCTCCACAGCCCTGCTCCCTGGATGAGTCATGTATCAGCCATAGACCGTAAAATAAAGATGGACGACAAAGATTCAATCTTCACTCTCACCGGAGCTTCTTCCCGCTGAGTCACAGCGACGCCCGACTGCTCTTCCCACTGTACTTGTTGACACGACTCTATAAATAAAGTGTTCTCTGTTGTTCTGTTCTGGGCAGTGGATGGAAACCCGGGGACGCTGCCAAGGGTCAGCTCAGCCCCTGGCTCCCCCCTCAGAGACGTTATTATCGGGCTTTCACAGCGATTATTGTTCCAATGCTCCTCTGAACACTGAGCCCGAGCTGCTGCGATGTCCGACATCCTCGTCTGATAGACGTCCAAGAGAAGAGAGGAGCTGAACCTGGATCTGCTGCGACTCAGAAACACCAAACTGGTGCTTTGAGTTTCTCTACTTTTCATTCAGCGATGAGGAAATGAAATGATTTACTGTTGCAGAGGAGCAACAAGGCTCTATTATTAACTCTACATAGTTATATTTACAAGGTGTATTTAAGAGAAATTTAAATACAGGCACATTTCTAGAAAACAGTATTTCTTTAGGTCATGTCTATAATTAAACCCTGTTCACACAAATGTCAGACAAGGTGGCAACGGACAAAATCTTTATCGAACACAACGTCGTGACGTAATCTAGGTGACGTCATCTCTTTTCCATTCTGCTGTCAGAGGACGAGATGTGAGGTGAACTGCTGCTCTAAGAATAACCAGTTGTTGTTGTTCAGGTTGGAACCAGGAATAGAAACACACTGGTCCCTGTCAGAGTCCGAGTGTTACCATCAGGAAAGTTCTCCGTCAACTGGAACACTGTGTCCTACGCTAACCCTGAATGACCCCGTACGACCCTGAACGACCCTGAAAGATCCCGCCTGCTGGGGTCATCCTCAGGTCCACAGGAAACGTTGAACGTTTATTATTCTATGATGAATCTTCATGCACGTGGATGTTTCTATAATAGGTCAAGGTAGCTTACTGGAATTGAGCTGGTTACTGTTGTCATGCAGGAAAAACCCACATGGAGCCAAGATGGCCGACCTCTGGGGTTTCCACTGCGACTGTGTGTGTGTGTGTGTGTGTGTGTGTGTGTGTGTGTGTGTGTGTGTGTGTCATTCATTCTTCAAGTCATTATCTCAAAATAGAAATCACCATCAAAGTCTGTGTGGTGATTAAATTTCTATTTACGTTTCCTTCAAAATGTGGTGAGAGTTAAACATAATGTGAAAAAGCTCAATGAAACAGACTCTGACTCTACTGGTAATGGAACCATGACTCACCTTTTCTTTTATTAATATATAAAGTAAATATTATTTTGCAGCGTTAAAGTAACTGTGTTATTTTAAACTCTGGTATTCTGCGATTCCTCTTCCAGAGCTGCACGAGGAGAAAGTGACGTGGTGACGAATCAGAAGAACGTGGAGGCCTCTGGTGACGACGCCTGCTTCCACACCTCTGAGTCTTGGTCAGTGTAGCGTGACTGAAGGAAGTCTACGCCCAGAACGCTGCGCTCCACAGGGCGATACGACCTTTTATAGACACGACGCTCTGACAGCTCCATCCTGTCTCAGGAAATCCCTCCGTGATTAACCTTCCTTCCTGTTGTCGCAGTGTTTGTCTCTGAGGTAGGCGACCGTCGGCTCTCCTGTCTGAACCGATCGGATCACCTGACCGGCCCCGGCCTTCCTGCTGCTCACTTCATTAAGTCCACCTCCCTCTGCTTTACTTTGAAGGAGCAATAAGTGAGAGTTCGGAGCCGAGCAGCAGAAAACCCAGGTCTGCAGAGCGTTGATAGGGTTTACAGATCAATACCAGGGACTGAACTGCTCCTGCTTCAGCTCCTGGGATCTGTGGCAGTGAAAACTCTCCGTACGTGACTGAATCACTCCGAGCTCTGGAGAAGCTGCTGGAGAAACTCTGCTTTCCTGTGGGTTCGAACGTTAAATCAGTGGTTTAATGAAGAATAAATATAACTGTGGATATTTAACGGAGCTGTTTTTCTTCACTCTACCTCAGGTAATCTGATTACAAGCTTTACTTTCAGGTGTGAACTCACCCAAGATGCACTGGTTCTGATCTGATCACTTCTGGGACGACGCTCGGCCTGAATGTGAACTAATGCTTTTATCAGTGGGAACATCAACGTGTGCTCGGCTCTGAGCTCCACACACACACACGGGTTCATTCTCCTTCTCACAACGACACACACACACACACACACACACACACACACACAGGTTAATTCACTTTTTATCTTATTCGTTGAAATAATCTTCACGTCCTGAAAACCATCGATAAATAAAAAATAAACGGTTCATTTCCCAGATCGTTTCCAATTATAATAATAAAAACATTTATTACATTTAAGATTAAATTAATTTTATTCATGTTGTGCAACAGAACGTTTTCCACGCGTTGGTTCATATTTCTGTTACCTTCCTTCTGTTATTTATTCTCCACCGGGAGGTTATCTGTGTTTATTTGTTTGTTTGTCCAGTTTGGGTCAGGGAAGAATTCATCGGATTGTGCAGTGGATCTGTGGATTGAGCTTCTGCAGTTATCTGCTGGTTTGTTAACCTCAGACCTCAGGAAGGCGTCTGGAACAATCTCAGTAACCTTGGCCATGTCAACGAAGTCAGAGCTGCTCAGAGGTCAGAGGTCAGTTTAGTCTCCTGACGTCAGGGAGAAGATTCTCCTTCCTGAGGAGAAACAAATCAAACGGATCAGTTCTCCAATCAGCTGCTGGGTTTTTAAACAAACCATCCATCCCTCCGTTCATCCTTCCTTCTCTCCCTCCCTCCTTCATTTATTCATCCCTCTCTATCTTTTTCTGTCTCTAAAACTTAATTCCATTTCTGATTCAACTTCCAATTACTCTGGCGGGGCCGACTTCTCCGACGCCGTCTCCTCCCAGGACCTATAAACTCTTGATGGGAATAATGACTGATAAGTCTGGAACAAGAAAAAATTAGGCCTCCCTGCCATCACTGATTCATAATCCACCTCCGAGGTGTTAATGTGGAGCCGTATTCAAGCTGCCAGTGTTTAATATACACTTTTCTGCGGTTGCACTAAATCTCCTGCAGTTTGGTGCTCGGGGCGTTAATGGAAGGAGCGGAGGGGTAGGTCAGACTTGGCCGTGGGCCCAGGACCAGACTTTGCTTCTGGGCTTCCTGAGCACTTTGAGGTGACCTGGACATAAAAGTGGTGGACGGCTCTTTCACCCTCGATCTGTCTCTTCATCTCTCTCCATCGGCTTCTCCTTGACTTTAACTTTTCTCTCTTTTTCCATCATTCTACTTTGCTCAGTGCGACCGTACCATCTGTCTGCCTCTACTTTACATCTTTATGGTTTCATCTCCTTCTCCTGTTCAACAAGGATTATGACACATCCATCAAACACTCCCCTCACAGAGGTTGTGTAAACAGGCTGGTTCCCAGTCTGCCGCTCTGTGACTGAAACTGTCCTTCATGTTTTCCAGAGGTGGACGGTGGAGTGTTGCTTCAGAGGTCAAGGCTCTGCTCTTACATCGCTGGTCTTTGTTCTGAGGACAAAGCTCAGAGTTCCTCTCTCACACACTGAGCTGTGAAACGTCTCTTTGCACGGCGGTCGATCTGGAATATGAATCACAGTGAACATAATGAGCTGCAGTGGGACTGATGAGAGCAGGAGAACTGGAGGTCCGGCTCAGAGGAGCAGTAAACGGACATTCATTTTGATCTTAATTGCCACGGTGAGTCAGTACCTGAGCTTCACGGCTGTAATCCCTCTGACATTTGCCCTCAATGCCAGATTTAATAATACGGAGCCTCGCACGCTGCTGATGGATCAATGCAGTTTATCAGACCTTTAAAAGTTCAGGTTTCTCAAAGGGACGGAATAACACCTGGAGAATAAACATCACTCAGTGGCGGAGCATCATTTGATTTACGATCACTCTTTTCAGAGTGATCGATAACTGCTCCGTTACACCGTGAGAGAGAACAGATTGAAAGACTTCAGGTTTGTACGGACATGGGAAGGTCAGAGGATGTGGTATTCACCAGAAACAACACGTTACCATGTACTTTTAAATCTACAGCCACAGATCCTGTACTTCAGGAGTATTGGACGAAGGAGGGAGGTCCACCTGGTGAAAGCTCAGATTTCTGTAACATGAACCTTGATATTACTCAATCATTCAGGATGGAGCTGAAATTTGATTATTTTGGGATTTTATCTGCAGCTCGTTAGTGAAGTGGATCCATGGTATCAAGGCCCCTCCCATATGCGCTCCAGTCTCAGCTGTCAATCATGACGTCTCAGCCAGCTTTCATATCATCTCATCAGAAACATAAACACTTGAACATCAGTGAGATAAGAACGACCTAAAAGACAGAACATTTATTTAACGTCTTCTTGATTTCCACAGTTTGGTCCGTGTCCCATTTGCTAACATGGAGGAGGCGGGGTTTATGACCTATACTGCAGCCAGCCACCAGGAGGAGCTTTAACAGCCGCTGCTTTAAAATGATGGTTCTTGATACAAATTCAAAACGTCAATGTCTCCGTCAGGACAGTTGAGATGAAATTGATCAGGGAACTTTCATCTGGTTCGACTTCATGAAATCAAACACTTTTTGTAAACAGTTCACATCCTCCCGCCGCTCACGACCAAAACCAGCAGCCCGACCTCCACAAAACCTGCCCTCTCGTATTCGGGCGGTTCTGGAAGGAGGCTTTCACCAAAAGGTCAGGTCACCTTTTCGCTATTGAAAATCATTGGCTGCTAAAGATCATGACATTAAAGGTACGAGCAGAGAGGCCATAAGAGAGCGGCAGCGAGGAAGAACAGAGGACAAAGAAGGACAAGAGAGAGAGATACTGACATTCAAAATAAACAGAAAATACGATACAATCGATGTCGGAGCAAGAATTCAGACGTTAAAGACCTTCATATGTAAAATGTGAAAATACTTAGTGTCAAACAAACATAATTAATAAAGAATATTGATCCTAAATATTCCTGCATCAACCTGTAAACAGCGTTTTAAAGCAACACTATGTCACTTTTACTGAGCAACAGCGCCCTCTGCAGCCAAACGTGGTGATCAACTCTGCTGGGCTCTGGGTCCTTGCTCCTTTCCAAAACTATATTTGTATTATTATTATATTACGACTTATTCTCGTAATATTTAGATTTATTTTTCTCATTTAATTATTGTTTATTATCTGTATTCTTGTACTATTAAAACCTTAATTTGAAAATCTAACACTCGACCTTTACTTTCTCAGCTTTCTACAGAAACTACTTGTTCTGGCTGCAGGAAATAAAAAACATGTCAGCTGTAAAACTAAGATAAAAGTTAATTCTGAGAAAATAAACTTGAAATCCAAAATTACCCGGAACAGAAGTGAGGTGGTAAAACATGTGTACGTGTGTTTTATTGGAGTAGATATTGAACATCTGTCTCCTTCATGTGTTTTTCCATAAAACAGATTTTGGGAGTCACAGTGAAATGAGGCCAACGTGCTGACGGCTGCAGAATTAGACATAGTGTATGTAGGCTAACGCTACGCTAACAGAGACTCAGTGGAACCAAATGATTAGAGCAGCAGACACACAACGCAGAGTGTGTGTGTGTGTGTGTGATAAAAGCTCTCACATGTCGCCTTAGAACTACTTTGGTGTGTAGTTGTGTCAGTGTGTTGTATACGTTCCTATAGATGTAGAGTATATACAGAATAAAAGACATTTATCCACCAACAGATTCTTCTTGTAGAGAGAAGGTGGAAGTGGGTCAACATCAAACTGCAGCTCACTGTGACTGTTACACACAATCAGGATTAGATCTGATTATAGAACTTATCCTTATTGTCTTAATGTTAATTATCCTAATTAACCATCTTAGAAGATCACAAAGGTAAAAACATGTGATGGTTTATAGATATAGAATGAAATAGATTTTGACTTTCAGGCCGCCTGCAGAGTTTTAACTAATGTGTTTTAACTAACGTGTTATTAGCTAATGGTTGTTTCATTTAAGTCTTAATTCTGTTTTCTTTCATCCTGGTTAATCTCGTCAAGATGGCGGCGCCCGTATCAGATGTTTTGGCTTCATTTTGGCACAATGAGGGAAGTGGAGACGTGTCGTCCATCTTTATTTTAAACCATTTCCTTATACTGACATTATATTAACTTTACACTATTTATATCAGTGAGTGTGGGCTGAAGGCTTCATTTAAAAACAACGTCATCGTTTCCAAACTTCTCTGTTTCTGACCGTCCAGAAGAAAATGCAGCCGTGGACTTTTCAAACTAAAACGGGGCCTTTCAGGTGCATCTCTTGGTGCGTTTTCAAAATAAAAGGTAGTCGTGTGGATGAAGCCTTGTCCATCAATTAATAAACTGCAAATACATCACGTGGTTTTCTTACTTCTCATAAGAAGAAAAGAACCAATCAGCCGGCAGCTCTCAGTCAATTGAGCCGCACAGCGTCAGTCAGATCAAAGCGTGTGAGATCAATGGAACGCGTCGCCATGGTAAACTCTGCCTGTGATCTACATTCACGGAGCCTCCCAGTGACTGAACGTTGGTTCAGGTCTCCACAGTTAATCTGTTGGAATGAACCCTTGATCCCCTGAAAGCGACTCCCTGTGTTTCCATCAATAAACCAACTAACTGAATATTTCCCTCTGCTGATGAAACACGAGCAGACTCGGCTGCAGGATCCTGCTCCGAGACGAGGAGCCACAGACACGACGGTTCAAGGTTTCTACTGACAGTCAGTGATTCTTTCTTTACACGTTGTTCACCGTCCTCTCGACTTGAAACCTTTTTGATGCATCACTGAGGCTCATTTATGCTCAACTTTTAATTTATTCATAAATGCATGAATGCGTGGTTTGTACATTTTCCACATTTCCCTTCTGTGATCTCAGATCTCATGTGATGTGAAACTCCTCCCACCATATTCTTTCTGCCCGGAATTTGACTTTTTCAGTGAATTTCAGTCCGACGTCTTTACTTAGAGCTTAAAATCAATTTTTCATTTAAGCGTTTTCGCCTAAAAGCTCATTGTCAAAGAGGCATTTTGTTTTAATTCAGTTAGAATTAAATACATCACAGTTACATGATGACATTGATCTGAATACAGAATGAATATGATTATGAGTAGATACGAGCAGATTGTTGTATTTACAGCAGCAGCAGGTTTGTGTGTAAATATAAGAAATACAACTTATAAACATGAAGCTTAATAAACTGTTTCAGATTAATCAACATTATTCTTTAAGTCTGAACTGTATTTTATTTTCAGTTCATATTAAACTATATGTGTTTGTAATATTTCCTCTGAGCTTCTCTTCCTCTTCCCTCCCTCACCCTCTCTGTTTGACTCTAGCACGACCCCTGGTGGCAGGAAACCTACACCACAGCATGACACCGACCCATGTTGTGTATTCGTGTTGGTGTGTTGGAATTTGGTACTTTTCATAAACACTGTATGTATTTTCTGTTTCCGTGTGTGTGAAGTGCTTCATGAACGGGTGTTTGAAAAGTAAAAAGTTATATATAAAGTTTGTTATTATTATATTTCCCCCCAAAATGTAAATAGTTATTTTCCAACTAAAGTTCAATGTCAAAGCTGCATGTCTCTCTCTCTATATATACATATATAGAGAGAGAGTAAGTTTTATTCAAAACACTAATCCCCTGCTTCCTATAGCAGGATTGATTTTTCATCTATTTCAGTCACAAACAGTCGAGTGAGAGAAACTTTTCTAAACTGTCAGAAAGTATCTTGGTTTTTTGAATATTCAGCGAGTGAATGTTTTTAGACACTGACATAAATTTAAATGAATGAAGTCGTGTGTCAGTTCAGCTGAAACTCGATGTTGGAACGAGAGCTTTTCGTCTCGGGCCGAACGATCAGGACGTTTGACATCAGGCACTTTCCAACAAAGACAAGAGAAAGAAGTGAGAGCAGCGATAAAAAGTCTCCTGAGCCTTTTCTCTAAAGGAGACGAGGAGATGATTGACACGTGTCCTGTCGTCCCTGTGGAGCGTTTTCAGAGACGGACAGAAGAGATCTGTTCTGACAGAGGAGACGGTGACAACATGACAGAAAGGAGACAGAGAATCAGATGAAAGTGTCCGTCAAAGTAGAGAATTGATGTTTTATGATGTTGTCAAATAAACATTTCCTGTAGTTGGTGTTTGTGAAGCAGCAGCAGGTTGTCGGGTCCGACCCGTTCACACCAACAGGAACATGTGGGAACATCCAGGTGAGGGGCGGAGCCTGTAGAGCAGCAGGAGGCGGGACATGATGTATAAACTCTGCTGTGGAAAGATCAGTGTTGTTGTTTCCAGCTCGTCCACACCGGCGTCGGCCCTCATCACCAAAAGATCTGGAACCTCCTCGTGTTTCCAAGTTGACGTCTTTGTCTTCTACGTGTACGGCTCCTCTTCTTCATCCTGAGATGTTTGTGTTCTTCCAGTTTCACGTCACGTGTTAGAAACCTCATCAACACGTCCACTCGCTCACTGGGAAGCTTCAGGACGTTGTCCTGCTGTTTCCTCACATGGACTCACTCCATGGAAACGTTTTCACCTGTTTTCTAATCACACGCACACACACACACACACACGCACACACACACACACACACACACACACACACTCACACACACACACACACACACACACAGCTCTGTGTTTTGCTGCAGGTCTTCTGAAACATCACACTCGACTGACTCTGAAATCTGATCAGAGCTGCAGGGACCTCAAATGACAGAGAGAGTGTGTGTGTGTGTATCAGAAAATCACTGACAGTGTGTGGTGTGTGTGTCAGTGTGTAAGAGAAGTGCAGTGAAGCGTGCAGTGTTAAGTCTTTGTGGCGCCTGTTTATGCGTTTGTGTGTCCAAACGTGTGTCATTAGAGGATGTCTCTCAACAGACTGTGAGTTTGTTTGTGTGTGTGCGTGTGTTTAGTGTGTAGTGCCACCTGGGAAGACTTAACATTTGAAGAGAGTAAAGACATATTTGGTAAATAATGAAAAGTAGGGACATAATTGCTGAATTCTTTTTAGGAATTTCTGCACATTCTAGGAAAGTGGGGACAGTTTATAAAAGTGAGGACATATTTGGAGAGTGATTGAGAATTTTGGAAGATGAGATAAACGACACATGTCAACATTAAGTGAATGTTTGAGACGGAGCGAGACAGAGTTTAAATTAAAGAGGGAACAGAATCATTGTGTGTGTGTGTGTGTGTGTGTGTGTGTGTGTGTGTGTGTGTATTAACAAGGTGCCTGACAGGAAGCTGGGAGCAGGTGTTGAAAACAGAATGAACTGAAGCTCATTTCGTTTTTCCACCTGTGGCCTCTTCTTCTCTCCTTATACACACACACACACACACACACACACACACACACACACACACACACACACACACACACACACACACACAGTTCAGTGGAAGGATGAGTAAAGGCCTTGTGACACCAGGAAGTGAAACCTGGTTCCTTCCTGCTGATGGGAGCAGACTTTCCTTCCTCTTCCCCCGGCTCCATCTTACGTTACGTCTCCACACACTGTCGCCTTATTCGACCCGTCAAAGCTCCTAATCCTCCTCTTCCTCCCTCCTTCACTGTTTACTCCACCTCTCTTATCTCTTCGTCTCCCCCTCACCTCCTCCCTCCCCAGCGACCCTGAGCGAGGGACCACCCGAGTGTCTTTTCCATCCTCCGCTCCACGTGATAAGGAGCCCAGGTGTCATGATGGATTTCAGTTGGGCTGAGAACAGTTTGCTCCGGGGCCGCCGCGGCTGCGGATTGTGCTGGATAAGCAGGTCAGATGCGTTTGGCGTGCACGGAGAGAAAACAGCTGACAAGACGCAATACGGGGAGCAGAAGCTCGGCCGCCCAGAGATAAATGTGTCTCTTTCGCGGTGCAGGCGGAGGAGAATGAGCCATTTCCATGAGAAAAGCTCTGAGGAAGAAAGAGGAGAGTGGAGGAGGTGGCGACTAAATCAGAGTCACTTTATCCGACAAGTATGATGAATGTGCAGGAATATGCCTCGGAGGCACTGGTGCAGAGAGGTTGGCACCTCACAGTGTTCCCCGGCACATGCTCGAGAGGAGGAAAGAAACCTGGACGGCGGAGCGACAGACTGACTCACAGGTTTACAGCTGAGAGGAATCGAACAGGTGAACTGCAGGAGAGACGCAGGGGACCAGGGAAATGAGACGTCAGCCTGAGAGACTCACACACTGCTCTGTTTTCACTTCTGTCTAATAGCTGTAATTCAACATCGTCTCTATTGCCCCCTAGTGGCCGGTTGCAGTATACATCACAAACCTCCTCCATGAGAGTGGATGGGACATGGACAAAACTACATAAGCAATGTACATGAAGAGTGAGACATTTGCTTTTAACAAAGACTGACAAACAGCTTTAGAACCAAAAATACGTCCACAGTCCACGACTCTTCGGTTTTTATTCTTCGCATTTTCCATTTGTCGCAGCAAAACAACGACCTTCACTGATCAGTCGAACTCAAAGACTGACTATAAAGTCTGCTCCCAAAAGTGAAGCCAAAGTATCCTGATCGCCCCCTGGTGGCTGGCTGCAGGATAGATCATAAACCTCCTCCATGTTAGCAGATGGGACATGTGCCAAATTGAAACAATGAAAGAAGACGTTAAAATTAGTTTGTCAAAGATGTTTCGGTCATTTCAGGTCGTTCTTATCTCACTGATGTTTGTTCAAGTGTTTCTGATCAGATAATGAGCCCAATGTTTATATTATTTATATCATATATAGTTACTCGATCACTAGGTGGCGTCGTACACAAGTCAAACTTTACTCTGCTCGCTGTGGGTCAACATCTGTCTCCTCACTTTCCCCTTAGACACAAAAACAACTGCAGGCAACAAACTGTCTCTCACATCTGAAATAATGTGAAGTTTATTTTCGGACTCTGAAACTGTTCCAGGCCGAGCGGCTGCCAACGAGCTCAGGTGTCAGGAAGTGAAAGAACCAGTGACTCATCTCCTGTAACCTTCACACACAATCCAGCAACAAACTAAAAGTCTCTAGTGGAAACAAACTAAGAAACATTTTATGGATATAAGATGAAACGAGTGAGTAAAAATATCCCAGAATATTTCATTTGAAGGCCGATCACCGTTCAAACCGCTCGTCCTCAGCAAAACATCCAAATAAACAAACAATTGATAAGAATCTTAAAACCCTATAAACAGGAAGAAGATCAGGAAACTCATCTAAAAATCATCAAATTAAATCCTGTTGGTCGAATCAGTGATGATCAAACAGCTGCACATCTGGACGCTCATCCTGATCAACAGCTAACTTAGCGACGTTAGCTTGTGTTGCTAACGTTAGATAAACCTTGGTACCGATTGCTCGACTTTAGCTCAGATCATAAAATACTGATAACTCCTCTTTTAACTGTCGTGATCCTTCGGCCTCGTCAGGAAATCAAGTCTGGTTTTGTCTGAAGAGTCTTTTGCTTGTTTGATTTACAACTTATTTCCTCGGCCTGTGAAAAACACCATTTCTTCTGTCTCTGGTGAAGTCGGAGACGGATGTGAGACGTCCGCGGAGCATCATGGACGACTGAAATGTACTGAGAGCCTCTCATGGAATTTCCCATTGGCAAATACGATAATATCATCAGCGTCAAAGTAAATATTCAGTGGCTATGTTGATTAAAGATTTATGAGGAAAAGATTCAGACTATTAAGAAATGTAACAGCTCATTAATAATTCATTAACCGTTCCTCTGTTTTCAGCCTCTGTGTTTTTTTGGGTAACGGACCCTTTTTTTTCAAGGCTGTTATTTCTTTTCATGCCTTTATCATAAATCTCCATGTTGAGTTCGTGGCTCGGTGCGAGCGGCTGAACAGCAGCTGAACATCCTCCTCCTGCAACGGGGACAACAACTGATTCATTCATGGCTGGGAGGCGTTCGCTGTCAGAACTACAGAGCTGCTAATTTCGTCTTACTGACACACAAACTCCTGCGGCTCACTGCGGCTGCGACTCTGCAGACTTCTGCACTGCGGAGAAACAATAAAATTATTGCTTTATCCTTCAACTTTTCAACTATTTCATCCTGGGACCCCAAGAAATGTGTTGTTGTTGTATTACTCCAGGACTAAACAGAATTAAATCATATTTTAACTTTCCTCCGAAGGGCTCCCTGAAGTAGCCGTGCGTGCTGCTCTGGGTTCTGGGGATGAACCAGCCGTCAGTCCGACAGTCAGAACTTTCTCCTCCGATGTAATTTATTCAAAACTATGTTCTCACACAACACCCAGATGACTCCGTAGCATTAAATAATAACATCTACAACACTGTACGGCTCCGTTTCCCAATGACTTCCATCTAAAGATTATCAATCTGAAGTGAAGGGTCGATGATCGAAGAGAATCTTCATCAGTCGCTCTTTCACTTCATCATTTTGGTTGTGACACATCTGCTGAATGTTGTCAGTCCACAGAGTGTCAATGAAAATGGATGTAAACTGTCTCAATGTCTAGTTTCAAGTCTTCTTCAAACAGCTGATGTTCATTTAGTAGATTATGATCATTTAGAGTCAAACAGACCATAAAGCACCAGATGTATTGGGGGGGGGGTGGATGGCACAGGGTGATTGACAGCTAGTACCGTCCAATGGGTGAAGGTTGAAGGATGTCCCCCCCCCCCCAACCTTCGTTGCTTCTGGTAACCGAAATGGAAAAACCCAGATGGTGCTGGAGAAAAGGCCAAACTCGAGACTATGAGACTCAAATCGCAGCTCACAAGCCAGAAGGTGACGTAACAGTGGTTTGATACTTGGTTCAGTCTCAGGTTGTGTTTTGTCGACTCTCCTGTAAATTATACACTAATTATCTTAGTTCTCACTCGGTCTAATCTATGGAAACGATTCAAATTTCACAGAGCAGTTACATCCGAACTGTAAACACCTCCAAACCCAAACTGGATGTAAACTTCACCAAAACAAAAATGAGCTTTTAGTAATGAATGAATCTAAAATGTCAGTGTAAACCATAATGTGCAGAAAGCAGAACCAGCGAAACGAAGGGACATTACAGAGCTCGTTCCCTCATCCTCACGTCACAGCCACTGACAGGGAGGAGCTCATAACGGAGGCAAAGCAGCATCAAGAATCACTGGTCAAGAGTTTCCAGGCCTCTGTGACATTTATAAGATCCGCCTGCACCGGATGATTCTGGAAATAATCAGCGACCCCTGAACTTTTTGTTCCCCATCAACGGCAGAAAGCCTGAGGCAGCGAGGAACCTTAACTCTGCAGCATCAGCTCAGTCCACGGACTCAGATTGTGTCTGCTGGTGCTTTTATTAATGCACTTGGTTCTTTTACTCACTCTGTCGGAGAGAAACAACACCGGGCACGGGGTTCTTTTTACAGCGAAGGAACCACACATCCCATAAACCTTTGCATTATCGAATTGAATTATCTCTTTGCACTCACCTCCAGCTTCTTCTGCTTGAATTTAACCTTGTTGCTGATAAAGTAAAGTGCTGTAATATTATTCACTTTGTATCTTGTATGTTTGTATATGAATGTTTTCATAAAGTGTGTAGTGTAGAAACAATGAATATGAGCTCTGCCAATCACAGACGTCGCTACTACACCAGGGGATTGTGGGTAGTGTAGTACTTCTGCTCAATATTGTGATAATTGATCTAAACATACAGTATACAGACTTCTACAGGAGAATATAACGTAATTTCACAGTCTCGTAACTTGTGAGTCTACCTCGGATGGTTAAAATAATTTGACTGATTATTAAAATGTATGTTTTTTGAACTTCTGGAACTTCCTTGTTGAGGTCCATTTAGGTTCTTTTATATTATTATTTATAATATACATTCTTCACTCGGTTGGAGGAGGTGGAGACGTGTCGTCCGTCTTTAAGAATTGGTCTGACTGGTTATATGTGGATTGATCTTTGTTACTTCTAAATAACAGTTTAACAAAAGTTCACTTAAAAGTAAGAAATCTCCTCCAGCAACAAAAACAAGCGGAGCCTCGGAGGTTGAAGAAAGACTCATACATATGATTTACTTCCCAAAGCAGCAGGACTTTAAATCTGATCCTGAGACAGTGACTCCCTCCGAGCACCGAGCACGACACCGACAGTTTGTTTTTCCGTCTCCTGCTCCTCCCGTCCACCCTGCGGCGACCACGGAGGATCTGAGACGCCACATCACGGTGTAATGAGAAGCAGGACTCACCTCGGAGATCCCTGTCGGCCTCACTTAAAGGAAAATACTGCTCAGTGTCAGAATACATGTTTGTTTTATTCATCAGGTCCAGAGCAGGAGAAAGCAGTGATGTCAGAAACCAGAAACCAGGGAGGTCGTGAGTCTGGGGCCACGTCGCGACATGGGGCCCCATCACATGTTGTGGATATTTGTCTTCATAAACAGTAGATGTGACCACCTGCAGGCGGCGTCTCACACTGCGCTGGACCAGGAGCTCTTTGTGTTTTCTGTCCTGACGTTAACTCGGCGTGACGACACTGTGAGTGCATCCAGAGTCATTGTCAGTTCAGGCCGTTACCGACACCGGAACAATATCAAGAGACAATCCAGGCCTGATAACCGAGGACACGGCTCGAAGTGGCTGTTTGTCCTCCATCACGAGGCTTGTTATGTTAGAGACAAACTCCTGAAGGTGAAGGACGACGCTCATCCTTCAGGGAACAATATCATTACACATGGCCAGAAGTATGTGGACACACAACACAGGTCCAGACCTGTGGACCAGGACTCTGTGGAAATACTGAAATCAAAAGTGTTTCAATTCAATATTGAAAGAAATTGAAAAACAAGTTATATTGTTTATGGGTATATTTGGTGATTTTGTTGTGTTTGTATAAAATTGTTACTCAGACGTCAGACTAAATATTCAAACTGATGCAACCACACTGAGTATTTGCACAGTTTATGTTTTCCAGCGTTGTCTTTGGAATCGGCAGCGAGACGAAGCCTGTTCAGGTGGAGTGCTGGCGGCACAGAGACAAACCAGTGAGAACAGCTGGAGTCAGTTTGTTTCTGTGAGGGAGACGACGTCTCACTGGACAACGACTTTCTGTGTTTAGGTGTGAAGTGGTCGGAGGAAGGAGTGAGACTGATTCTATGGTTTTAAACAAAAAGCGTCGGATCCTAAAACTTATTTCGACGGCAAACACTCGTTTTCTGAAAGTGCTGAGACACAATCCCTCACTACATGTTTTAAAAGGAAACTTAAAACTCTTCACTTAAACCTTTAACTCTCTTTATCCTTTAAAAGCAGAAACTTAACTGGAATTTTATTTAAAATTTTATTTATTTCAACGTGACAATTATTTTATTTTAGAATATTCTTTATTATTCTGTGGGATTTATTTTCTTATTTTTTATTGTTATCAATTGTATTTTATTTCCATCTTGTGTTAAATTAAATTATTCTTTGCTGTAAAACACTCAACCATTAAAAGTTTATTATTATTTTTATTACCAGGTCAAATCACATAGCGTGAAACGTTCTTCATGTCGGGTCGAGGGGAAGTCGTCTGGTTTCAAGAGGCTTTGTTATAAATGTGGACACGTACAGACTCGTACCTCTGGGTGGTTGAAGTTCTGTTATCGAAGTTCTGTACTTTAAAAATATTTGTTTGAAGAATATTTTGATGTTTTCAAAATTTACTCATGTTGAATTTTCTGTCGTATTGACTGAGGACGAGTTGAGTAACTGGGTCAAATCAGATGTGGATGTATTTAAAACATCCACATCAACTGTTTGTGAACTGTTTGCAAACAGTTGCTCTGTAACGAGACGAGATTGTTCACGCCAGCGATCAATTTGTCAGAAGCAGCGTCGCATTTATTAGTCACTGAACAGGATCCAAGATGCTGAACTCACACAAGTCATTTATAATCACAAATACACTGCATGTTGTATTATCTCTCTCACACACACACACACACACACACACAACAAACCAACAACAACAAAAAATACAAACCCAGATTATGAGAACTACAAATTTTCTCTTCATCCCTGAAGTTACCTTTATGTCGACTAATCTTTAGAATATCTAGATTTAAAAAATCTGACATATTTAGGGAACTGGTGTCTGTGAGTGTCCATCCGGGTGAAATTGTGGATCTATCAGATATAAATGTGTGTTTACAAGGGGCCTGTTGGGCCTGGTTCATTATTATGAGCTTTAGGTCATGGTTTCATTTGTTGTTTAGCAGGATAACTCTGACTATAAGGATTCTCTGATAAATTACAGTGACTCAGTTCTCGTTGATCAATCAGAAGCATCCTGATGAATGATTTATTGACGACAACAGGGACTCGCACTGGATCTCAGATGTTCACATCAACAGACTCAACAAGACGTCGTCAACAAAATGTACGAGAGCAGCGTCACAACAACTCAAACCCTGCAGGAGGAAAAAAAAAACTCCTGAAATCATGAGAAACTTTCAACCGAACTTCTCACCAGCAGGTTCTGGCTCCACCAGGGAAAAGTCGAAGTAATGAGGCTCCGGCACGACGACCGCTCGACTTCACTTCGCTCCTCACGTCCCCGGAGCCTCACATCTACTCAACTAACTGCAAATGGAAAACGGGCTAACTGCAAATTGAATGTCGCCTGACAGAGGGGTCCGGTGTGAGCGGCGGTAAGAGTAGCAGGTTAAACCCCCCCAATCCATCTCCTCTTAAAGTCCATGATATGAGAATAATCTGTGTGTGTGTGTGTGTGTGTGTGTGTGTGTGTGTGTCAGATTTTAAATAACACCAGAGTGACACATCTTCATTTTTCCTTTTTCCTTGTGGCTCAGATGGTTCATTAGAGGTGAGTCTGCAACAAAGCACTGCAACACTATGTGTGTGTGTGTGTGTGTGTGTGTGTGTGTTTGGCTGCAGTGTGTTGTGTGTGTCCATCCCCTCCCCTGGCAGATATGGAGCCTCTTGGCTGGATTCTCTCTCTTCTTCTCTCCCCACATCTCAATCCCCTGCAGGCCTGTTGTAACAAACCACAACAATAACACACACACACACACACACACACACACACACACACACACACACACACACACACACTACAAAACAAACCCATAAAACAACATCAGATCATTACTGCACACGCAACACACACACACGACACAAACAAACACACACAAACACACACAAACACACACACCTTGTTGTAATAAAGCCGTCATGACGTGTTGTGTGTTGTGTTGTGTTGTGTTGGTTTTCACACACTCTGCCGTCAACTTAACAAAACGACAGATCTATGGAACCTCCCAGGGGTGCAGGTGGGATGGCTGGGGGTCCTCCAGGGGCCCCCCAGGGTGCCCACTTCAAAATGAGAAATGACGTAGGAGGGAACGTTGTCGTCCTGTCCACCGTAATGTTCTGGACACGAGAGCTGCCATCTCGTGGTGACGATGTCATCCGGAGTCAGGTGTGAGATCCTGGAGCGGTGAGTGATGGACGGATGAAAGAACAGAGGGTGATGTGGGTGATAAAAACGAGCGCTCCAACGACTCTGCAGCACCACCGGCTCTGCATCCAAACCCCCCGGCACCCACTCTTTCCTCCTCCCCTGCCGAGAGGAGCGGCGCCGGCGCTGCCTCTCCTGCTTTATCAGCAGCGACCACATTCATGCTGCATTAAGATGAATCGGTGGAGGCATGAATCGGCGGAGGGGTCCGCAGACACCCTGACGAGCGGCGGCAGCCAGCAGCGCAGCAGGAGACGAGTAATCTGGAACTCGGAAAAAGAGCAACCACACCGGGATTAATGTGGCTGCCAGATTCTCCGGTTTGCAGCTACAGTCGTTAAACACCATCTTTTTTCTCTGTGGCTTTGATCCTGCTCCGGTCTCAACACAAACACAAACAACAACTTCTTCTCCTTCATCCGTCACAAGTGACAGGAAGTGATGTCGTTTGAGCGACAACACGAGGATTAACAAACTCACACGAGAGCAGAGGCGACGTTCTGCTGAGGATTATGTTCCACAGATGTAATTTTAGAGAGTGAAGTTACATTTCAATTCAATATATCACAATGTGTTACGATTGGAGAGAATGGAGAAGTTGTTTTATTCCACAGCTTGTAGGAGTTGGAAAACGTTTGTAGTTAACATCTGCTTTTAGTTGCTATGGTTTCCACGTGTGGAGCAGAGTCCCCGCCCCCCCCCCCCCTCATTACTTACCAGGAAGCTAAGTGAAAGTGTTTTGTCAGTAACAAAGCACAGTCACTGTTGGACTGAGTCACAGTGACTCTTCTTCACCTCTTTCCTCACTTTTAAACGATCGACAGCAGCAGAACAGTCGATACACTATCACAGCACAAATGATTGCGATAGTGGCCTGTATTGATATTTCTGCTCAGCCCTACAGGAGAGAGGCTTGAGGTGAGAGTGTGACTCATCTGAAGCTTTGCTCTCGGCCTGTTGCCGTGTGGAGGAATCGCTCCGACGCCGCTGGGCTCAGACAGGTAGACGACGGCGTCCTCCAGGTAAATGACGACCTCACAACCCCTCGCAGCAGCTCTGACCAATCGTCTGCCGGCATCAGAGTAAACTCGTTATCGGAGACGGATGATTTGGGCGATCCGGAGTTACCGAGCAGCAGGTTTGGGATTGAGAATGAACTGCGATGTAATGGAGGAAACGATCATCTGTCTTCTTGAACATTAAGGAGGGAACATATACAGAGAAGAAAGGTTTAATCAGGCCACTGTGGGACAGAGCTGTTACTAAGATTTATAAAGCAATCTGCATAATGTCTTTTTAAAGGACCATACCGCTGCTTTCTGCATGATTTAGCAAAATAACTTCTCATAACTGAAAACCATTTTAAAGCCACTTTCTGGACACATTTTACAGCTTTCAGGTCGACACCCATTTTCATCATATTTAGAGCAAACTCTTCAACCCTGATTCCCAGACGCTGGAGACCCCCACGTATCTGCGGAGCTGGCGGATGCATAAAAACAATATCGATCTGAGCAACGTGCACGAGTTGAAGTGGTTCATGATTCAAGAGTCAAAGATGTTTATCGTCATCATACTCAGGTACAATCAAAATGATAAATGGTTTGTGGAGAGGATACGGGAGTCGATCCCACGTCCTCTCGGATGCTCGACAAGCACTGTGAGCTGATTAATCTCAGTAGCAGCAACTAACCCGTTTCCTCATGTGAGACAGATTTCAAAATACACAGTAAAGACGCATTAGACTGTCAGAAGTAGTTTGTCTCGTCATCCAGCAGAGGGCGCTCACTGAAGACCAGGTCCTCAGTCAATCAAGCTCGACCAATCATGAGTCAGTCTCGGCTCGTTTTATATCATCAAATAACTCATTAAAACCAAATCTATTAGAAAAAGGTATTGAACGTCTACTTTGATTTTTTTGTTTGGTCTGTGTCCCATTTGCTAACATGGAGGAGGCAGGATTTATGAGCTAGACTGCAGCCGGACACCACTAATCTGTCAGACTCACCTCGGGGGGGAATTAAGGCTAAACTGTTTCTCATAGTTTAATAAATTCTTTATTTTTGAGAATCACCTCACGACCCCTAGTTTGGAGTCAAGTGAGTCTCTCAGGGGTCACGACCCCTAGTTTGGAGTCAAGTGAGTCTCTCAGGGGTCACGACCCCTAGTTTGGAGTCATGTGACTCTCTCAGGGGTCACGACCCCTAGTTTGTAACCCACTGCTCGAAGTGAAAAGTGACAAATCAGAATATTGTTCCACAATTAGATGTTTTCTTTTAAACAATTGCCTCGTGTTACTTTTCTCCCACAAGATCCCAAAAACAAGACGCCCTTGTTAAAACATCGTGGTAGAAAACTCACACCAGTCGACCTCCAGCTGAGGAACGACGCCGGGTAAAGCTTTTGTTTTGAAGGTGCCAGGTTCAGGAGGACATTTTAATCCAGACACAAACACGGCCGTGGACGTTTGTCTTCGCCCGATGGGACGAGTCCTTTTAGGGACAGAAGTCTTCAGGTTCTTTGACGTGAGCGTCTGTACTCGAGAAATTCCTCAACAACAGGGCTCGTCAGCCAATCCCGTCTTAGTCACTCACACACGCCCCCCCCCACACACACACACACACACTCAGACACAGAGTGAATATAGACGCTCACTTACTGCTTCTCGGAGCCATTTAGCAGCTGCTCATCAGTTAGCGGTTTGTGAGCGAGGCCATAAAAGCCGACAGGATTCTGCGGTGTGATGATGGGACTGACGGAGATTCAGGCAGGTACGAGCTTCCATCAGTCACAGGGAGGATGGGACTCCAGGGGCTGAAGCTTCAATAGTTACTGTGCAAACTATGAGAAAAACTACAGAAGAGTGTGGAGTCAAACCCTGGTTGACTTTTACAGCAGGAACGGTTTATAGGGGAACATGGAACGGAACATGGAATTAGAATAAGTGTTTTCATCCAATCAGATTGCAAATAGTTGTTTATTTAAAGCAGGGTTAGGGGGTTAGGGTTAACCCAGATGAAAACATCAGCTCAATGATTTCTTCATCTAAACCTCATGATAAAGAACCTGAGGTGCGGTATTTTATAGTTTAACCATAAACTTTATGATAAATAGAAAGAAAACACTTGTATATTTGTATCTCTGCCAATATATATGAAATATTTTACTCATATTCATATTTACGCATCAGCAGCTTTGTCTTTCTGTGCAGGTTCTGTCCCTCCGGCCGCATTATTCTGTCTGAACCGGTCCAAGAAAACTAACTACGCCTGAACCCAAAACCAGCTGACAATCTGAATCTCATTTAAAATGTTGGTCTGGTTCTCACAGAACTCGTTTCTGTCACAGCTTCGATACGACTGGAAAAGAGGTTGATGGTGAGAGTGAGAAACCAACGAGCTGAACGACTCTGAAACTCTTCATCACGTCAGTTTCTCCGTGGAGTCATCGGATGATTTCTAAATATTGTTCAGTTTTCACAGTCCCGTCTTGATTCGGCCTCGTTTCAGTTGTTACCAGTCGTCGTTCGACACCATGCGACTCCTCCTCCAGCAGAGTCTATGATTCTCATTACGTTAACAGCTCTGCGTTCTGTGTCTTATACATTTTTCATGTCTGCTGGCTGCTGCTCTGATTGGCTGCTGCAGAACAACAACAGAAACGTGGATAAACTGCAAATGAAAACAATCTCATTACTCACCGAGCTGCACTACACTGAAATTATGGGTATTTTGGGATTTGATTGTTCACCGGGCCGTCAGTAATGTATTTCAGGAGCCGAGCCTAACCTCGTTTTGCCGCTACATTCAGCACCAGTGTCTTTGGGTAACTGCATCAGCATCGTGCTTAAAACATAAAAATGCAAATGACATTTCTCTCAGTACATCTCTGGTGCAGGCTCGAAGGGTTCTGGGTCATTCTGGGATTTGCTTCTGCTCATTATGTGAGTCAGGAATCGATTCCTGCAGTGGGAAGACTGTCGGTCGTCCAACGTTTCAAAAAGTTCCCTTCCCACGTCGGTACCGGGGGGAAAAACAAGCCAGTGTGAGGCCGGGGTTCATACATGTATTCATGTGTTGTAAATGTGCAGTGAAGTGCGGGTGTTTATCTCTGCGGTGGTTCACTGATTCGCATCTCTCCCCGCCACTGGAGGATTTACATGTTTACATGCCGCTAGTCTGTCACGGTGCGACTGCAGCGCAGGTATTACTCAGGATTATTTGATCAGCCGTCGACTTACATGTGTGCGAACAGGAAGGGCATCAAAAATGTATAATGTTCAGCATCAATAATGTAGAAGAGACAGGGAAATGGAGCGAGACCGGGTTTGTTTGGACGATAATTGTTGCTGTGTGGTTAATAATTACACTGTGAGGTGACATCTGGGCTCCACAGCTGATCTCCACCATCAGTCTCTGGTGTTTGTGCTTCAGAGTGTGAGGTCTGTGTTTTCCTCACTGACATCACCGCCCACGGAGCCGTGATGCAAACAGTCCTCTCATGAAAACACATTCAAATTCACCAGATACAGGTTTAGTCTCAGGATGTTGGAGGAAGTGAAATTCCTGGATCCGCCCCTTTTGACAGGATCCAGATCTAAATGTATTTCTTGTCTCATCGTTCCATCAAGTTTCATGGAAATCCATTCGGTACGTTTTGCTTCTGACAAATTCAGGGGTGTGAGGGGTTAACAAAATAATCTTGATGCTTCAATCGGAACCTCCCTGATCTTGAAATGGGCTCCGACAGAAACCTGCATTAGCCAATGAGAGCGAGCGTCACCAACAGGACATTGCGTTCTTGTACAGCTGCGACTAAAAACAACACATTTCAAACTCCCCTCCACCTCAATGCAAAATGTAAAAAACAATTCTGCCTTCTCAGTCATTATTTCCTCCCTAGATTTTTCTTCTGTGTTTTGCTGCAGAACCTCGTCGTCCTCCTCCATGTTTGTTTTTCTCCTGAAGTCGAGTTCGATCATGTGCGTTCCACCCTCCAGTTCAGAAGGTGGCGGTAATGTGCCTAAAGGGTTTTTGCCAACTGCCAACTCGACTGCGTTCTGACGATCATAAGATTCAAAATGAACTCTGTCAGCATGTCTGTGGTCTTCTGTGTTTTTAAAAGTCAACAGAAGATCCTCTGGTAAACAAAGGAAGCAGCGCACAGGGGTTAAAACGTAACCTCCTTGGTGGAGAAAGTCTGATCTCAAGGTGTAGGAGTCACAAACATCATATATCAACCTCTGTTAAAGCTTAATTTACTACGACAACAAAAGGAGCTTCAGTCGTTTGAAACTTCTGAACTTTTCCTCTTCCTGGAAAAACCTTTTCTCCACCTGATCCATTAAAGAGCGAGCAGACACTTTCTGTGAGTGGACTGCTGGGATGAGACGATGATTCTCAGTCTGCTGTGCTCGGATAAGAAAGATGAGAGTATCTGCGATGAGGAGCACTTGATGAGATTTTGGTCACAATCAATTCTGGAAAGAGACGAAGGTGAAAATCCTCAGTTTGGACTTTTTCTGATGAAATTCTTCACAGTCACTTCGACAATGTCACTGTCAGTCTGAGGGTTTGAACAGGAAACAGGTGGGAAGCAGGCGTCACCTTTAAATTAACACTGAGCAACTTCTTCATCTCAAACCAGCAGCTTGATGAAAGTGAGTCTGATGTGTGAGTGTGAACAAGGAGAAAGTTTCCTCCTTCTCTCCCTGAGCGTCTGTTCTCTGTGACTCTGCTGAGTGGGTTCCATCTCCTGTGAGAAGAACTGACTGAGTCACAGCTTCAACTGTCACAACCAGCTGCAGGTGAAGAGTGAAGCTGAACTGAGATCAGTTAGAAACACTCTGAAGTTATTAACAACCAGAGTTTATCTCCACTGTTCAGCAGGAAACTGTTAATACATGAAGAGTTCTGAACAGTTTGGTGGATTTGTTACAGCAGCAGGTCTTCAGGGTCAGGGAGCAGAGGATCATGGGTAATATCCAGCGTTCGGCTGTGTGTCTCTCTGAGGTTTCTACGTTTTTCCCTGTTAAAGGGTTTATTGGTGGTTTTACTCTTGTTGAGGGTGAAGAACAGAGGACGTCGCACCTTGTTAACATCTATGAGACAAATTTGAATTTGAGAATATGGGCTTTACAAATAACATTTGATTGATTGATTTTGATGAAAGAGGAGATGGGAGACACGTGGGAGGAAGAGGAGGAGGTGAGGAGAGCGAAGAAAAGAGAGGGATGGGAGCTCGTATAAAGGAAGAGAGGATGAGGTCATAGTTCTGATGAAATCCAGGCACCTGTGACGAGAGGCAAACAGCAGGAGGTGGTTAAATCTCCACGTTACATGTTTTAATGAGGCCAACACTTTAGATTTGTTTGCACATACGTGAATTTATTGTTAAAAGTCCCAGTAAGTACGAGTCTCAGTCAAATCCTGAAAGAGACACATGATGTCATTTCTTTCCTCTCGTGTTTGTTTGTGAATGTAAAAGTTCGGCAGAGTTAAAAAGTAAAAAAAGAGTCTGTGGTGAAGGGATCTGCTCTCCTGCAAAGAAAGCACTGACTGAAACATCTGGTCAGTCGTCTGAACCTCCATGTCTTCTGTGTGTGTACATGTGTGTAACTGTGTGTGTTGGTGTGTACGTGTGTGTAACTGTGTGTCTGTGTGTTAGTTTGGTCACTGCAGAATAAACATCGGCTTCACATCGATTCTCTCCGACACATTTGGCTCCGAGCCTCGTTCTCATTTTCACTTCTAATCATCTTAATCTCGTTATGTTTAAAGCTGATTAACTCAAATAACTCGCTTCTTTATGAGGATGAACAGAAGTCGCTGCTGAGTCTCTGTTCAAAACAAAAACACTCTCCAGTTTACGTCTGTGGGTTTCAAATATTAAAATGAATCTCTCCTTCCAGTGTTGGTAAACACATACAATCAAAATTAAAAGCTTAACAACCTTATAAAAATGTAAAAAGCCAGAAAAGTAAAAGTGAAAATATTCTGTCCTGAAATCTACAAAAGTTCTGGGTTTATGTTTTCTGTTAATTTCACAACATGTGAGTTATTAAACTTCAGACGATCTTATTTCATATTCAACAAAAACTATAAAAGTCAAAAACCCAAAGTAGAATTAAATACATGAAGAACTAATTAATGAAACAAACCAATGTAACCAATAGTTTGCTATAAGTTTAAAGAGTTCATCAAAATGTATTTCTAACTTGTTCAGCACCATCTGCACACACCTGACACATCGTCTCCACCTCTGGCTCAAACCCAATTTGCCTGACGTTTGAATTTCTGCCGGACGTCATCGTTTGGTATCGATGACGAGTGCGTCCAGAGGTGAGGAAAGACTTAGGGCCCAGTTTACAGAGTGCGTCTGGCACAGCGTGTGTTTGGACGAGCGCTGCCTGCGAGGCCTGAACCGACCACCATATTTGGGCTGTGAGTTATGACAACTTTTTAGCGGCGGCGTAAATATTAGGACGTGCTAATGAGGACGGGGCGAAGAGGAGAGGGTCCCGTGGTGGTGAGACGGCGAGTGATGACGGAAACGTTGAGGACAATGTGAGAGGTAGAAGAGCAGCGACAGGAAGGAAGAAGATGACGATCACGTTCTGCCTCCAGAGTAAATCTGAGATGGGATGTAAACAAACATCCCCATGCTGCTGTTCTAGATGTTTCTAGATGTTTCAGTGACGTCACTTCCCACCGTCCCTCAACATTTACACCTGAGATGTGCATCCGGCCACAGGAGGTGGAGGTGAGAGTCACCTTGACATCTTCTCCACCAGGTCAGTGAATTAACCTTCAGGTCACACGCTCACACACACACGCTCACACACACACACACACACACACACACACACACACACACACACACCACAGATCTACCACTTCAGGAAAACACGCCAGCTTCTGTTGCTCAGTTTTTTCTCACCACAGCTCTGAGTTCCCGGGCGAATCTGTAAAAACATTCTTGGTGTTAATGGTGATGAAACCCTGCCAGACGCCTGCTGAGGAGGTTCAGCACCGTGAAGCTCTGGGACCTTCTGACCTCTCAGATGGAGGAAAGTTCACAGTGTGAGGAACGAGATGGATTCTCTGGAAATCTAAGTCACCCTCAGTGCTGGAAAACAGTCCGTCCCAGTTAACAGGTCACATGCTACTGGTTTTCAGACATGGTGAATGTACAGAACAGGTCGTTCTTGTCCAATTTGACAACATGGAGGAGGCAGTGTTTATGACCTACACTGCAGCCAGCCGCCAGCATCACACCTGGTTATCCACCTATTCACTCCACAAAGGTCTGTCTGTGTGTCTTGAACTTTTCATCTTCATACTTGACATGTGTTTTATAAATTTCCAGAGAAAGTGCTGTGCTGAGTTAATGGGTTTGGAACGGCCAGTGGGGGCGGGGCAGTCTGTCTTCTTCTAGGTCCTCGGGTAAACCACAGCAGCAGCCGGCAACTGCGTCAAACCGTGCGTCCAGATCACTGTTATAATTTCACAATTTGTATTTCACCATATTGGACTAAGACACATAAACACAGACGGACTGGATCTCCGTCATGACAACAACATTCACAGAATCACTTTAGCAAGTTTTCTCCAAATTAAAAGCTCAACTTTCGTTATTGCTGTAATGCTTCATATCAATTTAAAAAGTCGTGAACTTGTGAATGAGGATTGTGTCGGTTGTTTAACAGACTCTGAAACAGTCGACATGTGAGGTATGAAAAAATAACCAAGTCCATAAGTCCATTAAATCATTCAAACTTATTTATAAACCACAGACGTGAGAACAAACCTTCAGTGCAGATAAACCAGGCAGGATGAACACACAGGTTTCTTACTTCACAGACTGTTTAGAAAGAACTTATAAAGTTCTGCAAACAAACTATAAAAAGTGACAGAATATTGTGGAAGAGTTTGAGGACGACTCACTAATGACACGAGGAATAATCCTGAAGTATCATCAACACAGGACAAGAGAACACAACATTACATCTGAACTAATTTAACCTATAACCAGTTTCTCAACACCACTTCCAGAAAGATTCACAACATCATGACATGTTACACCGATAAAAATGTTAAAATCAGCACTCTCTCTTCCCGAACAACAACTTTTTAAATCAAACTGAGTTGCTGAAGTTTCTTCCAAAGATGCTGCTGTAACAAAGTGAATATTCTGATCTCACCCCACAGCCGCCGCTCCCTCACACTCCTCCAGAACCCGTCCCAGGCCTTGTTGGTGGAGTCTTTCACGTGCTCGCTGAACGATCTCCGCAGTGGAGCTCTCACCGCCATATTCCACACGTTCAACACATCTTCTTCTCAAACCTGCCTCTCTGCAGAGCTTCCAGCCCATGTGGGCAGAGAGTCTCTGTGACGGCTCACACTGAGGAAGGAGGAGGAGGAAGATGAGGCAGGACGGCTGGTGTGTGTCCTCTCGCTCCCAACACCTCCCTCCTCAGGAAGTCTGCACGTGTGTGTGAGGAAGAGTAAGAAAAAGAAAATGTGTGTGAACTCTGAAAAACTTGAGTCTGGACTTTCCGTGCGGTCTGAGAAAAGTTGTTCATATTTGACTCTTGATGTTTTAAATTCAAGGTTTAAAACTTATTTGTAGAAGATTTATAACATAATAAGTGTTGAACCCCCCCCCCCCGTCCTCCACCTCCTGTCGTCCTCTCTGCATCATTTCACTCACTTTGACTCTAATGATGATGGAGCAGCTGTTATCAGACGTTTATCTGTTTTAACGTCTCTGCTCAGCTGAGAGATCATTCAGACCAGTTTGCTTTTCATCAGCGAACTTCCTGTTCACTGAAACTGTCGTTTTGACTTTTTACTTCTTACGTCTTCTAAACGACAGCAAAGGAAACCAAAACGTACAAGTGTGGTCCCCAGAGTCATTTAGTCAGGGAACTCATTCACATTCATACACTGGAAATAAAGATGGACGACCTGACGCCTCCAGAAAGTGAAGCCTGAGCGGCTGGATCGCCCCCTGGTGGTTGGCTGCAGAATAGTTAACGTTTTCTGTCATTTCAGGTCGTTCTTATCACACTGATGTTTGTTTAAGTGGACGACGCTCGGCACACACCAGTGTGAATGTGGAGCGGAGGTGAAACACCAGGCGGCCGACCAACAGAAACACAGCTCAGCTCGTGATGAAGCCTCAAGAATCTGACTGATGCAAACGTTGGACTCACCTGGAGGAGTTCAGCTCCTCGCTCGGTGACGGATCCACAGGTTTGGCAGCTGCGGGACTCGACTGATTCGATGATGATCTGTCAAAGCAAAGAGACACAGTCCCTTTAGAGAAGAGATGTGAAAACCCTCATCTTGTCTTATTCACAACCTCGTACCTCTGAACTTCTCTGAAAGCTCAGAGTTCATTGCGTTTTGACAAACTTGCAAACATTTTCAGAAACAGCTGAGGCCAGAGAAGGGAATGTTTCAGTTGGATGATGAAGTAAATGTTGTAAATTTAGTTCTAGTCTTCAGAATTGTATTCTGTGGAAAATGTTGATATTCAACAGCTTAAGGTGGTGTTTTATTAAAATATATAGTTTAGTCTGATCAGCTTGTGTTTGTTTTCTATTTCTATTTACTGCTGTGAAAAATCCAATATAAATGAAGTCTTCTTCTTCTTCTTCTTCTTATTTGTTTGACCTTGTCATTTGGATCCATCCTCTGGGGACCACGATTGTTTGTTAAATTCCAGCACAGTTTTGTGACAGTTATGTTTCTGTGTTTGTTTCCCACTGGGAAAACAATTACAACTGATGAGAATTCAAGCTGAACGCCTCCATTTCAGTTTTCTTCAATTCATTTTCTTTTAAGATATCAGAGCTTCTACAATAAACTCCTGCGTCAGGCTTCATGAGATAACATAAACAGCCCGAAGAAAAGCTGGCGTCAGACGCACGATATTAAAAGATTTGACGTGATCAGCACCGACTGCAGAATAAAAAACAGGAAGAAAATAACAACAAAGAGCTTTAAAAATAAAGTGTATTAAACCAGAGGCTTTGGGGGAAACAGAGTGGGAATGAAAAATAATGACACCACGCTGTGAATTTGACCTTAATCTTTGGATGTGGTGCGATAGAGCCGCTCGCTCTGATGTGCTCCTGCAGGCGAACGGAGGCCTGACGCTGCATAATGCAAAACACCTTCAGCCATTGTTTTATTTCAGCCACACATTTGCTGCCGAGCTTCACATTAATACACTGAATAGAGTTTGATGCAGCTCTACCTGGAGAGACACGGGGATCACACTGGTGTGACCTTCAAATTGTGATCCTGTAAAGAAAACAGCTGCAACACCTGTAAGTCGAGCCCGCCGGCCCTTCAGATATCGACCTCAGATAAAGACGACTGCACCGCGGCTCGTCTCAACGTTTGATCTGAATCTCTTTCATCACATGACCTCAGAACCACAGATCAAAGCTACCTGCGGCCGTGTGTAACAACCAATCATCGCCCGTGTCCATCAGATATCTGGGAACCCGCGGTTCGACTTTTCAGCAGCTGTGCGAATCTTTCGGATCCTTTTAAACGTGGAAAATTTCAACAAAACTATGAAAAGCTCAAACAGCCTGTGGTGATCAAAGACACACCGATGGTGCCGGTGTGCGCGCTGCTCGACAGAAAGTTTCACACACTTCTTAACACGTTAGAAAACAAGCACACACACACACACACACACACACACACTATAGATATGTGATAAAGGAAAATAACATCATGCAGGGGTGTTGCAACAGGGTAGCTGGGCCGGTAGTTACCTGGGGACGGGCCCCTGAGAACAGCTGATTCTGTTCAATTCTATGATCAGCTGTTCAAGAGACTCCAACAACACTGTGGTCGAGCGTCCCCCAAAGAGGCTCAAAGTGTGGGACCCCAAAGAACCTTAAAACTCCCCTGACTAGTAAAGACCTGCTGCTGATCAATAATCAATAATGTCATTAAATACCGTTAAAATCTGTTGAATGAAATGTGTCTTGCATCATGAATTGAACAGTTTGTGACGCATTAAACAAATAAAGTTCATGACAGCCTGCATCACCCCCCCCCCCCCCCCAACTGCTGCCCAGGAAGAAATCCAAAACTAAATTCGCACATTTCAAAAGGAAGTTCTGTTATACTGTATATATATATATATATATATATATATATATATATATTCAATAAGAAAGTTTGTCGATGATTCCTAAGATGTCCTTATCAAACCCTAATGTCATAAAAAATTTTACTGAGGCGTAAGATTTGTTGTAAATAACTATAAATAAAAAGAAAACCCGAATACAAACAAATATATTGAACTTAAATCAAGAAAATTAACATTTATTTGATGTAAATGTAAATAAAATATCTTTTCTGCATCGTTTATCCTGGAAAATTTAAAGTTTAAATCCAAGCAAACGTAAACGCTGAATCTGATAAGTCTGTGAGAATCGGCTGATAAATCGGTCGGGCTCTTTATAAACAGACGGACGAGGAGCAGAGGAAAAAAAGTATCAGTTAAAAACTGCAGCGAGGACTTTAAACCAAAATGTGAGACTTGAGACGTGTTGACTCATGTATGTGCTGTAAAGCTGCTGGGAGGTGGCACTGGTGGTTCCTCAGAGAAACATGTTTCCCTAATGGGTTCAGATTAAACAGATGTTGGTACAAACTGGTTTCATTAACATCTGTCCACACATCTGTCCTCTGACCTCACTGCCTTAAAGCTGCACACACCTCCTGCCTGAGCTCAAAGCCTCGCTGGGATTCTCAGATCAGTTTGTTTAAAGACTTTTTTAATGTTTTGTTCCTATTTCTGTCAATCATGAGTCAGTCTCAGCTGTCAATCATGAGTCAGTCTCAGCTATCAATCATGACATCTCAGTCCCTTTTTATATCATCAAACAACTGATTAAAACCAAACTCATCAGACGCACTCGTTGGTTGATGTTTACCGTGAGACCCATACTGGAACATGGAGGAGGTGAGGTTTAGGACCTACAGTATATTGCAGCCAGCCACCAGGGGGCGATCAAGGGGACTTGCCTTCACTTTAAAGGAGCTGTCGTGTCATCCATGTTTATTTACGGTCTATGGTTTGAACTCAAAAATGTTATGAGGGATGAGATGAGACAATAAAAAAAAAACAATCATAAGAATTCAAAAAAATATTAATGATACATAATTCACCTTTGCAGCTCCCCCTAGTGGAGGATGGGGGTTGTTCCCCTCGTCCATACTGAACAGCCTCTAATCCACCTGGAGAAAGTGGAGGAAGGAAAATGTATAGAACATAAATGTATAAAAAGATAAATATAAACAAGTGTTAGAATCTTTTTCTGTTAACGTTGTGGTGACAACCTGTCAAACTGAACTCGTCTCACTTGATTGACAGTCCTGACTCGTCTGCACACGGGGGACGGACAGGAAGTGTTTTCTGGATCGATACCAAATACAGTTCATCCTCCCGTCAGGCTGCAGCAACACAACAGAGGTAAACTGAAAACACAAACACGACAAACGTGACACACATTTAGTCCGAAGTAATTCTGTGTAAGTGGGTTTTGTCTCTTTTTGTTGTTTTTGACTGTTTGTAATTTGGTGTTTTGTGTCTTTGTGTTTTGTGTCTCAGAGTGGATTTGTGTCTTTCTGTTGTTATTGTGTGTCCCATTGTTGTTTTGTGTCAGTTTGTTGTTGTTTTGTTTTGTGTCTTTCTGTTGTTTTGTGTGTCTGTGGTTGTTTTTGACTGTTTGTAATTTGGTATTTTTGACTGTGCAGGTTGTTAACAAAAGAGAAACTATCCTATTTGTGTGCCTAGGACTTGTTTCCCTTTGCTGAGTTATCATTGTGTGTCACTCCTGCGACTGATTAGAAAGTGAAAGGTCCATGTTTAATTCTTTAGTGGTTACACTGGGGTCTATTAGTGTTCTGAGGCACTGGTTTATTATGTTGTGTTGGTTCTTTGTTGTCCCCAGAAGTTAAGATGCACTAGTCCATTACTATTTGAACCTCAGCAGCTGGGGTTCAAAATGTGTTAAATTACACAGTATATGTATATTTTTGTTATAATTTTTCAGTCAGTTGAAATAAATCCTGAAGAGAACATGTTTTGTGTCTGTGTAGACTATAAAAAGCACTTTGCATTTTAAATGTTGGTACTTTTGATACTTAAGTACATTTAATATGAGCTACTTTAAGATTTTGACTCAAGTCATTTTCCTACGGGTGACTTTCACTTTCACTTTATCTCTGGAAAGCTACGATTCTTGTGATTCTAGTGATGCAGACCATGTGAAGATCCGATCACCACAGCAGGTACAACCAACGCCTCTGTCAGACCAACAACAACAACAACAACAACAACAACAACATCGAGGTCCCTCACCTGAGAAGCCATCATTACATCAGTAAACACCCACACGCTGCTGCTGCGTCATTCGAACTGGCCGCTGTGTAGTTACTGATCTCCCCTCGGAACTCCCGTTTGCATGTAAACAAGGAGGCTGCACTCTGAACTTTAGATTGACATCTCACTTGACCCAATAGGAGCTGGCACGTCCTGCCCACAGCCAACGAGAGACCGCGTCGAAGGACAGTGCCCGCCCCTCTTCTGTCGTGTAAAGACTGAGCCAATTGCAACCGATTGCTCTGATGACCGGCGCTTCGTAGAGCCAATGAAATGCCGAACACGCCGACATGCTGCTTCAGGGGGTAAATTTAAAGCCACAACGAGGAAGTCACTGCGTAAAGACGAACAGCTGGTTCCGGTTCATCGTGAGTCCGTGCGTAAAAGGCGAAACGTGTTGTGCTGGCAGAGGCGGGGTCTTCCTCCACAGCCAGACCCGTACCAGCTCCTGCCCCAGACGGAGCCCATCACCGGCCAGTGCATTATCACTGGGCACAGCAGCACTGGTCGGCTGAAGTGCAGGCAGTGCCATGGAAAGACACCACTGAAGTGCTCCTCCTGCGATGTGCCTTTGTGTTTTGTCCCTGGTCGTGACTGCTACAATGACTGGCACTGTTGCCAAAAACCTGTAAAATGTATATTTGTGTAAATGTAAATAGTTTGCTGTGCTTTCAATTTACTTTGGGTATGCCCTCGATAGGCGTTTTAGGCGAATTTTACAGTTTAAAGTAAGTTGTGTTGTCCCTTTTTGTGTAAATGTTGTCAGCAGACACATTAAGTTTTGTGAATACACATTGTCTCTTGTTAAAGTTAATCCCCGCTCTTCTGCTTCATGACGTCACAAGCGATTACTTGACGTCGCCTCGACTTCCATCACTTAACCTGCCTCTTTAAAAAGACGCGGTCCCTGTCTCTACCTGACACCGTGGTCCTGAGGAGGCGCGGACACACTAATGCTCTCAGATCGATACTAAACACGTCCTGTCGTCTGAAATCACATCAGCAGGAAGTCAAAGTGCTGAACAGGGAGGACGTGGAACTTTGTTTCAGTTTAAAATAATTTAAAAACATTTAAATTTGTGCCTGAATCATCTGAATCATTCACATTATTTTCTTTTGTCTCATTTTCTTTATTATTCTCGTACTCGCATACACATGCACACAAACACAAACGCGCACACACAACCCTCAAGGACAGTCTCCAGGTATGGGACGTGTTTGCTCCTGAGAGGGCCTGTTTTATTTTTCCTCCTTCACTCTCCACACTACTTTATTATGAAATCCATCATGTCTCTTCCTGTGGTCTCGCCATGATGATGGGGGGTGGGAGGGTGATGTCGTGATGTTGAGCTTAATACCTGAAGAAAGTGGGATCCACGTCAAACGGACTTCAGCACGAATAAACCCTCGTCCCTTTAACTGCTAAGAATACATCTGACAAAGGTGGACACACACACACACACACACACACTTCAGTGCAGGTCTGAAAACAGCATATGTGCTTTCAATTTCAAACACTTCCACCCAGCATGCAAAGCTTCTCATGCACCTTCTCATTCTGACCACACATTTCCAAACGTGCACTTGGGGTATGGGACCCTCTGCTCAGCCCGTTTCCTCTGTAGCCCGTCTGCCTCCGGCCCGGCAGAAGGGCGACCTGCCGGAGCTCCGCAGGGAGCTGGGAAGTGTCTACAAAGGGATTTCACCTGAAACGCTCGGCCTAAGAAAAAACCTCATTAGCAAAATGATCCTGAGACTATTCTCTCCGGACCACAGACACAGGTACAGACGTTTGAAGAACAATGACACAGGATCTTTACATGAGTGTAAATCCCAGACAGAAAAAGTGGGTCAGGAGATAAACTCAGAGTCTGGACAGGGAGAGAAAGAAATGATTAAACGACCGTTAAGAGAAAGTACAACACAGGCCACATCCATTCAGCGGAGTGTTTTAGCTCCGTAGAGAGAAATCATCTCTAACACACCAACAACACAAAGCTTTTGTCCTCATGTCCTTTAGATGATCAGCGTTTAGACATCGGGATCGGTCGGATAAGATTCACGTCTTTACTGTTTTCAGACATCACAGCGACGTCTGAGGAAAATGTTCAAGTTTCATCTTTACTCTCCTTCTTTCAGGCTGATTTCAGACATGAGCTGGAGCCTGAACATTTTCCTGAAATGTTCCAGAAGAGCTGAATATGGATCTTCTCCTGCAGCCTCCTAGTAACACGTCAGTGAGTCCAAGTGTAACAGTTTTTCCTTCAATTACTTTCAGTTCAGTTCTGAGAAATGAGTCAAATCTTCAGTCTCTGTTTGTAATTCACGACGACACGCTGGCTGTTATTTCTCTGATGTTTTCTGTTGTTTCGTTTAAATACAGTTTTTATAACCCTAACCCCCCCCAGCAGTGGTGATGACTCGCACGACGCACGGCGCTCATCAAAACTGAACATTTTAATCAGGAAGCTGCTGCTCTGCACGTTGATGAAACACGTGACAGAACAGTTCTGATCACTGCTGAGACGACGGCACAGCCACTGTTTCTGCAGGAAAACACGAGAAATACAACTTTTACAAAAACAGACGTGAACTTTTGTTGCAAGACATTAGTGAATATTTCAGTTTGAAAATCCCTGTAAAGGTCGAGTGTGGAGGATTGAAGAGGAATCTATTGAAACAGGATATTCATGCACGTACGTGTATAAGTGCTTCAACTGGCGACTGTTAATAAAGATGGAACAAATAATCCTCATCAACCCCTGGTGGCTGGCTGAAGTATTGATCATAAACTCCCCCTCCTCCATGTTAGCAGATGTGACATGAACCAAAGTGAAAAATAAACAAGGAGAAGTTAAATAAAAGTTTGTCAAAGATGTTTTCTGTCATTTCAGGTCAGTTCTCATCACACTGAGGTTTGTTCAAGTGTTTCTGATCGGTGTGGTTTCAGACATCATGATTGACAGCTGAGACTGACTCCTGATTGGTTAAGAGCTTGTGTCGTCCACACATGCGGATGCTCAACATGTGAGTGCTGCGTTCAAGCAGAATTAAAGAGTATAACTTAACCTCATTGTTATTTCCCGGCTGCTCATTACAGCACATTGTGTAACTCAGGTTTCTATCCACTGACCCATTTTTATCTCCTTGTGACTCATGTGGGCATCGCAGTCACTGGAGCAGTCTGCTCTGTCCTCCCCCTTCCTCCCTCATCCTCCCCCTCTCATTACCCACATTCCCCCGAGCTGACGTCTCCTGCTGCTGTGTAACATCCATCGCCTCACAGAGGCCGGCTCGCTGCGGGGTCCTGACAGGTAAACTCCCCAGACGACTATTTGCCTCCACTGGCAAAAATTAATCCTACGCTCTGCTTGTAAAAATAAAAAATAAAGCAAATAGCTCCTCAGTGTGGAGGCCGTTAGGTCTGGAGGAGACGAGCAGACGCAAAGTGACATTCCACCAAAAAATCTCATTTCAGTGTCCTCCTTTGAGGAGACGGCACAAAAGACTTATTTCTCATTAGTTTAGTTTCACACCTTGTTTGGTTCAGAGCTTCAGACTCTTCAGTTCAGTGTGAAGCTAAACATCAGGTGTGAAAGGTTCCTCAGAGCAGAAGAGGTGTTCTGGGTCTGGATCCAACTGAACCATGGTTCTGTTGGTTTGCAGTGAAAACACAGAGTTTGTAATTTGGACCAATCACAGGAAGTAGAGACAGAATTAAACAACAGAAGAAGAAGAGGAAGCAGATGATGTTACCATGGCAACCAAATGAAGCACTTCATCATTTTCTCCATTTAAACAAAAGACTACTACCCCCCCAACTGACTCTATATTGGCGTGAACGTGAATGGACTTAATTCACGCTGCCGTTACCCTGCTTCTCGCCCAATGTCATCCAGGATCGTCCCCCTCCCCCCCGCGACCCAGAAAGAATAAGTGTTATAGATAATGGATGGATGTAAACAAACCAGCTGTAGAAAAAAGGACAACGTTTCACCGGCCTGGTCCGCAGTGATATTTTCAGAGTGCTCATCAGTGCTGTGTGCACCTGTTGCCTCCAGGCGTGCTGAGCATCTGAAAGTTTCCAAGCCACAAGGTCAGACAGGCAGTGGCAGCGCAAAGACAGCTCCTGCACACACAACACAGATGAGGGAGGCTTAAATTATTCAAGAGAGGACAAAAATCCAGACCTGGTAACTTTTCAAAGTGTGAAAGGGAAGACTCGTCTGTCAGCACGGTCCCTCGGGTTCACAGACACTCTTCACCGCCTGAACGGCCGAGCTGAGTTTACTGTCGGATAAAGACCACGCCGCTCGTGTGAGAGAAGACAAACTATGCAAATAAAATATCATCTGACCAAGCAAGGACAGAAACACAGTGGGGACAGCACAGGTTCAGATCTACCAACGCAGTCAGACTCAATTTAGTTTAACGACTTCAATTACGGTTCAAATAAAAGAGTCAAAGATGCTGCACAGTGCTGCCAGAGTGCTGCCAAACCAAACTGGGGGACCTGAGGAAACCAGGGGTCCAGGGGACGGTTCATTTGGACATACACTGTACAACTTGATATCTGAGATGTGTGACTAAAGATTGGCAGGAGCAGGTTGACCAGGTGCTCACGCCTACAGACTAATGCCTCGGTCACACGACACAATTCTTGCACTCGCCAACAAATTTTTGAAAACGGACAAAAGTCTCAGATTGGAGCCAGTGGCGGTTCTAGGACTTTTCTAAATTTAGGGGCCACAATTTACACAGAGGGGCCGATAGGTCCAACATCTGTGCACAATTCTTGCTTCAGTAAAATGCACATTTAAGTCATCCCTTGTTTAGTGTTAGCAAAACGTTAGTAAAATAAAACCTCTTTACAAATCGCTGTGTTTATTGTCAGTATTGTTAATAAGTCACTGACAGGTCACTGACAGGTCAATCAGATCTCAGATCACCTTGTCCCCCCCCCTGGCCCCGCCCCTGATTGGAGACAAATTGGTGTTTGATGGTCAGTGTTCCATTTTGATATGTGAACTGTTCACTTGTCTGGAAGGAGGTGAAGGTGGACCAGGAAGTCAACAGAACCGGCCACTTCCTACTTCCTGTCTGACAGGATGTTTGTGCGTTGTTAACCAGAGTTCGGTTAATGAGCCACTAACTTCCAGTTAGAAACTCTTCACACACTCAAACAGCCTCAAGTCCAGAAATAGAAATGCTGCCTCAGACGTTTTTTTCAGGCGTAAAGAGAATGGTTCTTGGTCAGTCAGTGAATTATGAATGGGTTCTGGCAGGACACTGCTGCTCAGACAAACACGCATCATTACGACGGGTTCACTGAGCCTCACAATCTCTGTGTTCAGAGGCGGGATCATTAAAGTGCTGACGCTCTGCAGGTTGTCTCTTTGAACAGCAGCATGTTGCTGTGAGCTCGGAGCTGCAGCTTATTGTCTCCAGATGTGGAGGTTTATGTGTTTTGGAGCTAAATGTATTTACAGTTTATAATCCAGCTTTAGATAAACTGAGGTATAACTCTCATGAAGTAAGGGCTGATCATTTTTCTCTGAAACACTAGATTTGACTAGAGGGCCGATGGGAGGGGGTGGGGGTGTATCTGTTGCCTCCTCTTGATTTTCCAGAATCACCAACTGTAGCTTTAATAACAAGAAGAAAAAACTAAATACCTGGGTTACAACAAATATGGACAAAGAGACGACAATGTTATTCAGAAGCTTTAATTGTATGACGGCTGCTTCAAGATGTATTTCTTGAGCATCTTGATTATTTAAATGTACGTATATGTTCAGTTTCCCGTCAGTTTTCAAAGAGTTAAAGGACAAAATGTCAGAACATTGCAGGTTGTATTCACGGAAATGATTTTTCACTGAATTAAGTGCAAGTATAATTTATGTTGATGTGAACTGTTGCGGTTGAAGAAAGAGAAAACGTCCCCGGAAACGACTGCCATGTGAAATTTAGAGGTCATAACAAACATATCCCTCAGTTTATCTGAGCATGAACACGGACCATAGACGTGTAATTGTTGCTGTTTATGCTCCACACAGTTTTTACCAGATGATTTGATGGAGGCAGATTGATGCCATAGGTCAACGTCAGCGCCTGCAGGAATATGGAAACTCATAAACGCGGCAGCACCATTGTTTGTTTCCTCGGCACCGTCACTCGCAGCTTCTTCGTTAGCTCTCGGCAGCGTCGTCACACGCGTCCGTTTTTCTTTCTATTTACATAGCAGTTTCAATGAATAGTAATGAGCGCTGTTGTTGTTGCTCTGTTTGCTGATGACCTTCTCACTCGCTCCTCGCACACATTATACTCTGCTCCAACAGAAATGAGCTGCGTCCGTACACGCGGGCCATCAGCAGATTTAATGCAAACTTAATGGGCTTTCCTGCATTTGACATCCACCGCCGCTCACCGTCGACGCCATTACAACACGGCAGATGTACATCATACATACATTAAGGAGACGAGAGCCGTTTGTGGAGCGACACACACTCATGCTCAATGTGACCCTTGTGCACACACTTGTCAATAACAGCATATGGCTCCACACAAAGAGACGACACTACAACATCCCTGAAATCCTGAGGAGAGACGGAGATGATGGTTTATGGAGACACTTCAACGGGAACGCTGCTCGTTCACTGGAGCAAATCCTGGTTGAGGAAGAGCGAGAGGAGGAAATCAACCAGTTTTACATCCCACCCTGACGTTCACACCTGCATCTATCTGCAGGTCATCGGACTGTGGGAGGAAGCCGGAGAAAATTGGCGCAAGAGTTGCCTCCGTGGGCCAGGCAGAGCGCGTCCTCCGAAGGATGCAGCCCCTGAACAGAGACACTACTGTAGAAGTCACTTCACGATGCACAGGCATGAGACACAAGATGGCAACTGCGTTCTTAAAGACAAGTTCACCTTCATCGTACCAGTGAGAGGATCGGCTGTGTCAGGCTGGACTGGTGTTTCACATCATCACATCCGGAGTTTCTGCAGACTTTTATTTCAGGGGGGGGGGGGGGGGGGGGGGGGGGCGGGCGGAGAAAGTCTGCAGAAAGTCCATGAGGCTCTCACTCAGACATTCGGGTTTACACATACAGCTCCTTCAGTTTAGTGCAAGTCTGAAATCGGCTTATTTATACAGACCGGTCAAAGAATTTTCTAACCTAGTTAAACTATCCAACCCCGGTGGTTTATCTAAACTAACCTATCTAAATGTTGACATTTATGATCATGTGGAGCTAATGAAACCAAATATTTAGTTATTTGTCAAACTCACACAAAAGTAAAACTCAACAAGATGCTGCACATTCCTCATTTTAACGCAGGCGACAAACTGATATTCCCCCTCTGATGTGTAGTCTAGAATCAGGACTATTCTTATTCTTAGTTAATTTCAAACACAGATATACACTAACTGTGTGCTGCTTAAAATCTTTTCATCAACCCCCTGCAGCCATGTGATGGAGTCCTGAACATACAGCCTGTGATTTGTTGCCGTGCCTCGGTGCAATGGCACAATGATTTTAATAAACCATTTGCAAGTAACACCAGGATGCTACAGCTGAACCTCACATGATGAAACGGGCGTCACCGCTGCACAATCTGAGTTGAGACATTTAATGGCTGACATGCTTTGTTTAGCTCTCTCTCCCTGTGGACGCCCGCGGAGCTGACGGTCACTCGTTTGACAAACAGTTTGTGCTAATTGCAACCTCGCGAATACAAAAACAAACCACATGCAGACACGTTAAAAAGAGAAGTTCAAACAGTCCAGAGAGAGGCTGCGTATTTCATGAGCTGCTCATATCAAGCAGTGGGTGGTCGGAGGAGCAGCTGAGCAGATACAAGGTTGTGTTTTTACAGTGGTGATGAATGGAGCGCACACATGCTCAGAACAGGACTGAACTGATGAATAATAACTAAAACCATCCCCTGTGGTCCGTGTGTTCCCTTAACGCTGCAGTTTAAACACCATTAGCTTGAATAAATAGCTGCTGAACTTGAAGCCCTCAGTTCTGTCGGACTCAGATCTGCAGAGTGTAAACGTTGATCTGGAATCGTTCCACACGGGAGACAACCCGCTACACAACCCGCTACACAACCCGCTACACAACCCGGAGGTTATGAGCGGAATTTCTCATTATATAAAAAAATCTCTGATACAACATCACATATAATCAAGACAGGTTTTTTATTTTGTTTTTGTAAATAACAAAATCAATAATTTTAGGAAGTTCATTGTAATAAACTTTTCTGTAGATATTTCACAATAAAAGAGTTTTATATGTTTCCACAAAGCAGATCTGAAAACAGCTGCTGGAATATTATGAATGAACATATTCAGATGAGTTTCTTTTTTTATTGGAGGGTGGGCATCGTGCTGTCTCCAAATCACTGACGCTCTGAAAACCCGAGTATCAGTCGTCTTCCTCGTGAACTGCAAGTCTGTTTCTCACAAGTCAGAAAAAACACGAGGGTTTAACGAGATGAGATTTTTAAATCTGATCTGCAGCACGAAGCAGAAACGAGCCTATTAAAGGTGCGTTTACCGAAACGTCCAATGAACAAACTGCTTGTGATTTACATGCTCTGGTTGTCTGTGTGTTTTCTCTGGTGTGGAATCAAACAGTCAATATTCTTGTGATTTCAGACAGAGAAGATTCAGCTGCGAGTCTGAAACCTTTAAATACGTTTGATAAAGTGACTCGAGCACAGAAAAACAAGTTGAGGGAAGAGAACCATCAATCTCTCTGCAGCGAGATTTAAACCGCCGACTCCTCGCACTTTATTCACCCAACATGTTTCAAACTCTTACAGTACACCGAGGGAACGGATCAATGCAGCTTAGTAACTGATGGAAACGCCGCTGCAGGAAACAGGAAATTGCTCTTCCTCTTGCATCCTTGGCTGCTGGCTGTTCCTCGCTGATTTAGGACCAAGTGATTTCTCAATTGAGTCGTTTCAGAGCTAATTATTTATCCGGCTACATGATGTGATTCAGCTAATTGGAGCACAACTCACCACTTCTCTCTTCACCTCCCGCTCTTATCTTTCCAACACTCGTCTGTTAATCCTCTTCCTTGGTCTGTACGTCTCTTCTCTTACATCTTGGTAAATAAAACTGAAACTGTCTCTACGGCTCTGACTAGATGTAAGAGATGAAACGTACGTTATTTTAATATTTTGGGGTAAATTCTCCTGAGTAACGAGAAATCCAACAATGAGATGAAACAAATGGTCACAAAGCAGCTGAAATAGTTGTATGAAAATGTAAACGTGGTTTCGCCGCATAGCACGAGTTCAGACCCTGGAATTTAAATAATGTTGGCCGATGCATTTCCACTTGCTTCTATTGGACAAAAATGGAGCTAAAATATTCTGGATATCGACCAATCACAGTCAGTCTAAGGTGTGAATCATGACAACATGACAACTTTGTTTGAGGTGGTCCATGTCCCATCATGGACCACCTGCTAACATGGAATACATTTATTTGCCGTCTATTATTTCCAACCTGTCATTTAAATTAGTTTTGTATCCAGATCTGATTTTAATCTGATTAAATATACACCTGGCTGCGAACATGCATCTGCAACAGGGGGCGATAGAGTCTTTAAAAAAATGATTTAACAAAGACAAAAATGCAACAGAAGCCGCAAAGGAATCAAATCCAGATGATGGATTAGTAGAACATAAATTTGGTAGAAAAAGCAGTAAAGCAATACACAGACAGAGTAAAAAGTGTCAGGGGAAATAAAGATGTGGTTGTTTGTGTTTGTTCCCTCAGAGCAGAGCACGCTTGTTGATGAGATTTACGGTTGTCACGAGCTGATGACAGCGAGTGCGACAGGACGGGCTGTAAAGGATTATTACACCGAGATGAAATCACATCGTCTCACTGAAGTAAAACCATAGAGGATGAAGGTGGAGCAAAACAACTTCCAGAAATCTCCTACAGAAATCTTTACATCCTGCTCGGCCTCAAGAGTTTGGACAGTGATGTTATCTGGAAAATTTTGAAAGGTTGTGGGTCCTGAGAAACATGTGAGGATGTAGTATGTTATTTTTTCCTATCTTTATTCCAGAGCTGTGTTTCAGAGTTCAGAGATCCACATCTTTTGAAGGCTGCATTTCAAGACCAAATAAGGAATTTGCTAGTACCGCTTAATCGCTGGTGGTCTGCATCAGATGTTAAAACTCTTTAGGTTCAACTTAAAAACTGTGTGCCACATAATATTGTTAAATGAAAGAAAACAAGGATGCAGCCAATGGCAGCTGCGTAGTTCCTGTTACTAGTAAGTAGTGCCTATGACAGTGACTACATATAGATAATTAGATGTGTTCAGGCCGGGAGTCTGATCACACGTGAGCGACTTGGGGCAGATTGGACAATGCACAGAGGAGTTCCAACAACTTCCTCTTTCATGGCAAATGCTTAGAATTTGACATCACAGACCAAAGACACGCTGTTCGACTGAAACCTCACAGATTTCACACAAATTCATCATCAATGTGTTGAAGTGTGACATGGTTGTGGTCAATAGACTAGGAGTAATACATTCAAGTGTAAGACATGTAAACAAATTTGAAATTTCCTGTTGCACCAGGAGGCACTGTAATTGTAGTACAAGATTTCTGAGTAGATGTTGTCAGGCCGGGACTCTTGTCATACATGTAGAGTTTGGAGTAGATTGGACAACGTATGTCCGAGATACAACAACTTCAAATTCTAATCAGCTCGTCAATGAGTCCAAGTGAATTGGGCCAAATGTCAAGAAATCCCCTCCAGGCGGTCTCCAGGCCACCATGTGCAAAAATCAAATCAGATATTTATTGACTCCAAGTGAATGTCTCATAATGTCCGTCCACTGGCTGTCTTATTCTTAGTTTGGTTTATTTGCAGGTGGCAGGCACATTACTGCCATCTACTGTATATCTTAATGCCCCTGTAGTACACAGGCGGATAAAGACATCAAAGACTCAATTACACCAAAGACCTGGATACAATCTGACATCAAAGCACCTGTATATAAAAGACATAGGTCATAGAAATTCATCTTCATTGAATCAAAGGATTGTTAGAATTGATGGTGGTAATAAGAACCTTACTGAGTGATATTTTGCCACCCACACAGAAGAAGAAACAGTTAAACATATTCAAAGCAATCACCTGAAGTTCATAACTTAACAGTGCAGTCCACTGAAGAAAAAAGATAATCATGGCAAACAAGAACGATGACAAGTATGCGAACCGGCAGCTGAGAAGTCATCTGCAAACCATGGACAAACTGAGGGAGAAGGAGAATGAAGAGAAATTAAAAGAAGAGCTGGAGAATATTAATCAAATGCTAATAACGTACGATGAATGCATTTTGAAGCAGAATTCGTCCAAGCGAAGACACACCTCAGATGCTTGCGTCCAAGTCTGTCTGCCGGATACAAGCCAAGAGCAGTACAGTAAAGAACTGGCATGTATGGAAGAAAGGTTAAAACTGTCTGAGGACCAGTGCAGGGAGGCATTGAAGGAAGCAGAAGAAATCAAACAATTGAATAGTTTTCTGGAAAATGAAAACCAGATGCTCCTTGAAGAACTCAAGACCATGAATCAGGAAAATCCAATTCCGGAGCTATTTGCAGAGCTTGAGAGGATTAGACAAAGGGCAGAAAAACCAACACTGATGAGCAGGGATGGGTCATGTAATGAGGAGCTCACTGAGGAACATAAGACAATGAATGAAATGAGAAGACAGGATGAAGCCGAGTTTGAGGAGGCATATTGGTCTGATTCTATTTTCAATTCAAATAACTCTCAAATAGCCTCTGAAGAGTCATATGAGTGTGAGAATCTGAAAGAAGCCAATCAGGTGCTCCAGAAGAAGGTGGCAGACAACATGGCTGAAATTGTTAGGCTCAGGATCCAGGTCTCCGAGATGCAGAAGCCTCTGCTGAGTCTTCAGATAGAGCGGACATCACTACAGAAAAGCTTCACAGAAGTTCAAGCACAACTGAAGTCAGAGATCAAGTCAAATATTGCCTTGCACTCAAAAGTCCAGCAGCTTAAAGAATCATTAAAGGAGCAGTGCAGGCAGACCGCAGGACAACAGAAAAGCCAGAGGTGTCTGGAGAAGGATTCGAGCACTCCACAGGTTAGCTGTGAAGGCACCAATAAGTTGCCTAAGAAGAAGAAGAAGAAGAACCTTTGGAGGAGGTTCATTGCCCTGGGTGGGAAATGTTAAAGCTGCATTTAGTGACTATTAGCTTGGTTACTATATATTTTCAAAATATTATTATTATCATAATGGTGTATAATGGTGTTTTGGTCTATTGCAGACTATGATCACAACAAGACTGCTTCACAGACAATATGTCTACTCATATTCTACCATTACTGACAATAAATACTGAAAACACAATTTATTCCTGCATTTCTTTAGCAGCAGATAAAGTTATACTGGCACCATCGAGAACGAATAACACAAGATGCAATATTTTAAGAAAATAAGACTCATGGGTCATGTATGCCTTATGCCTGGACATTGGGTCTGAGAGGCTTTACACCTCATCCAGTTAACATCAGTATCCTTGAGAGAGAGGTCTATTCCAATAGATGGTCAATAGACTAGGAGTAATACATTCAAGTGTAAGACATGTAAACAAATTTGAAATTTCCTGTTGCACCAGGAGGCACTGTAATTGTATTACAAGATTTCTGAGTAGATGTTGTCAGGCCGGGACTCTTGTCATACATGTAGAGTTTGGAGTAGATTGGACAACGTATGTCCGAGATACAACAACTTCAAATTCTAATCAGCTCGTCAATGAGTCCAAGTGAATTGGGCCAAATGTCAAGAAATCCCCTCCAGGCGGTCTCCAGGCCACCATGTGCAAAAATCAAATCAGATATTTATTGACTCCAAGTGAATGTCTCATAATGTCCGTCCACTGGCTGTCTTATTAGTTGTTATTTGCAGGTGGCAGGCACATTACTGCCATCTACTGTATATCTTAATGCCCCTGTAGTACACAGGCGGATAAAGACATCAAAGACTCAATTACACCAAAGACCTGGATACAATCTGACATCAAAGCACCTGTATATAAAAGACATAGGTCATAGAAATTCATCTTCATTGAATCAAAGGATTGTTAGAATTGATGGTGGTAATAAGAACCTTACTGAGTGATATTTTGCCACCCACACAGAAGAAGAAACAGTTAAACATATTCAAAGCAATCACCTGAAGTTCATAACTTAACAGTGCAGTCCACTGAAGAAAAAAGATAATCATGGCAAACAAGAACGATGACAAGTATGCGAACCGGCAGCTGAGAAGTCATCTGCAAACCATGGACAAACTGAGGGAGAAGGAGAATGAAGAGAAATTAAAAGAAGAGCTGGAGAATATTAATCAAATGCTAATAACGTACGATGAATGCATTTTGAAGCAGAATTCGTCCAAGCGAAGACACACCTCAGATGCTTGCGTCCAAGTCTGTCTGCCGGATACAAGCCAAGAGCAGTACAGTAAAGAACTGGCATGTATGGAAGAAAGGTTAAAACTGTCTGAGGACCAGTGCAGGGAGGCATTGAAGGAAGCAGAAGAAATCAAACAATTGAATAGTTTTCTGGAAAATGAAAACCAGATGCTCCTTGAAGAACTCAAGACAATGAATCAGGAAAATCCAATTCCGGAGCTATTTGCAGAGCTTGAGAGGATTAGACAAAGGGCAGAAAAACCCACACAGATGAGCAGGGATGGCTCATGTAATGAGGAGCTCACTGAGGAACATAAGACAATGAATGAAATGAGAAGACAGGATGAAGCCGAGTTTGAGGAGGCATATTGGTCTGATTCCATTTTCAATTCAAATAACTCTCAAATAGCCTCTGAAGAGTCATATGAGTGTGAGAATCTGAAAGAAGCCAATCAGGTGCTCCAGAAGAAGGTGGCAGACAACATGGCTGAAATTGTTAGGCTCAGGATCCAGGTCTCCGAGATGCAGAAGCCTCTGCTGAGTCTTCAGATAGAGCGGACATCACTACAGAAAAGCTTCACAGAAGTTCAAGCACAACTGAAGTCAGAGATCAAGTCAAATATTGCCTTGCACTCAAAAGTCCAGCAGCTTAAAGAATCATTAAAGGAGCAGTGCAGGCAGACCGCAGGACAACAGAAAAGCCAGAGGTGTCTGGAGAAGGATTCGAGCACTCCACAGGTTAGCTGTGAAGGCACCAATAAGTTGCCTAAGAAGAAGAAGAAGAAGAACCTTTGGAGGAGGTTCATTGCCCTGGGTGGGAAATGTTAAAGCTGCATTTAGTGACTATTAGCTTGGTTACTATATATTTTCAAAATATTATTATTATCATAATGGTGTATAATGGTGTTTTGGTCTATTGCAGACTATGATCACAACAAGACTGCTTCACAGACAATATGTCTACTCATATTCTACCATTACTGACAATAAATACTGAAAACACAATTTATTCCTGCATTTCTTTAGCAGCAGATAAAGTTATACTGGCACCATCGAGAACGAATAACACAAGATGCAATATTTTAAGAAAATAAGACTCATGGGTCATGTATGCCTTATGCCTGGACATTGGGTCTGAGAGGCTTTACACCTCATCCAGTTAACATCAGTATCCTTGAGAGAGAGGTCTATTCCAATAGATGGTCAATAGACTAGGAGTAATACATTCAAGTGTAAGACATGTAAACAAATTTGAAATTTCCTGTTGCACCAGGAGGCACTGTAATTGTATTACAAGATTTCTGAGTAGATGTTGTCAGGCCGGGACTCTTGTCATACATGTAGAGTTTGGAGTAGATTGGACAACGTATGTCCGAGATACAACAACTTCAAATTCTAATCAGCTCGTCAATGAGTCCAAGTGAATTGGGCCAAATGTCAAGAAATCCCCTCCAGGCGGTCTCCAGGCCACCATGTGCAAAAATCAAATCAGATATTTATTGACTCCAAGTGAATGTCTCATAATGTCCGTCCACTGGCTGTCTTATTCTTAGTTTGGTTTATTTGCAGGTGGCAGGCACATTACTGCCATCTACTGTATATCTTAATGCCCCTGTAGTACACAGGCGGATAAAGACATCAAAGACTCAATTACACCAAAGACCTGGATACAATCTGACATCAAAGCACCTGTATATAAAAGACATAGGTCATAGAAATTCATCTTCATTGAATCAAAGGATTGTTAGAATTGATGGTGGTAATAAGAACCTTACTGAGTGATATTTTGCCACCCACACAGAAGAAGAAACAGTTAAACATATTCAAAGCAATCACCTGAAGTTCATAACTTAACAGTGCAGTCCACTGAAGAAAAAAGATAATCATGGCAAACAAGAACGATGACAAGTATGCGAACCGGCAGCTGAGAAGTCATCTGCAAACCATGGACAAACTGAGGGAGAAGGAGAATGAAGAGAAATTAAAAGAAGAGCTGGAGAATATTAATCAAATGCTAATAACGTACGATGAATGCATTTTGAAGCAGAATTCGTCCAAGCGAAGACACACCTCAGATGCTTGCGTCCAAGTCTGTCTGCCGGATACAAGCCAAGAGCAGTACAGTAAAGAACTGGCATGTATGGAAGAAAGGTTAAAACTGTCTGAGGACCAGTGCAGGGAGGCATTGAAGGAAGCAGAAGAAATCAAACAATTGAATAGTTTTCTGGAAAATGAAAACCAGATGCTCCTTGAAGAACTCAAGACAATGAATCAGGAAAATCCAATTCCGGAGCTATTTGCAGAGCTTGAGAGGATTAGACAAAGGGCAGAAAAACCCACACAGATGAGCAGGGATGGCTCATGTAATGAGGAGCTCACTGAGGAACATAAGACAATGAATGAAATGAGAAGACAGGATGAAGCCGAGTTTGAGGAGGCATATTGGTCTGATTCCATTTTCAATTCAAATAACTCTCAAATAGCCTCTGAAGAGTCATATGAGTGTGAGAATCTGAAAGAAGCCAATCAGGTGCTCCAGAAGAAGGTGGCAGACAACATGGCTGAAATTGTTAGGCTCAGGATCCAGGTCTCCGAGATGCAGAAGCCTCTGCTGAGTCTTCAGATAGAGCGGACATCACTACAGAAAAGCTTCACAGAAGTTCAAGCACAACTGAAGTCAGAGATCAAGTCAAATATTGCCTTGCACTCAAAAGTCCAGCAGCTTAAAGAATCATTAAAGGAGCAGTGCAGGCAGACCGCAGGACAACAGAAAAGCCAGAGGTGTCTGGAGAAGGATTCGAGCACTCCACAGGTTAGCTGTGAAGGCACCAATAAGTTGCCTAAGAAGAAGAAGAAGAAGAACCTTTGGAGGAGGTTCATTGCCCTGGGTGGGAAATGTTAAAGCTGCATTTAGTGACTATTAGCTTGGTTACTATATATTTTCAAAATATTATTATTATCATAATGGTGTATAATGGTGTTTTGGTCTATTGCAGACTATGATCACAACAAGACTGCTTCACAGACAATATGTCTACTCATATTCTACCATTACTGACAATAAATACTGAAAACACAATTTATTCCTGCATTTCTTTAGCAGCAGATAAAGTTATACTGGCACCATCGAGAACGAATAACACAAGATGCAATATTTTAAGAAAATAAGACTCATGGGTCATGTATGCCTTATGCCTGGACATTGGGTCTGAGAGGCTTTACACCTCATCCAGTTAACATCAGTATCCTTGAGAGAGAGGTCTATTCCAATAGATGGTCAATAGACTAGGAGTAATACATTCAAGTGTAAGACATGTAAACAAATTTGAAATTTCCTGTTGCACCAGGAGGCACTGTAATTGTAGTACAAGATTTCTGAGTAGATGTTGTCAGGCCGGGACTCTTGTCATACATGTAGAGTTTGGAGTAGATTGGACAACGTATGTCCGAGATACAACAACTTCAAATTCTAATCAGCTCGTCAATGAGTCCAAGTGAATTGGGCCAAATGTCAAGAAATCCCCTCCAGGCGGTCTCCAGGCCACCATGTGCAAAAATCAAATCAGATATTTATTGACTCCAAGTGAATGTCTCATAATGTCCGTCCACTGGCTGTCTTATTATTACTGCCATCTACTGTATATCTTAATGCCCCTGTAGTACACAGGCGGATAAAGACATCAAAGACTCAATTACACCAAAGACCTGGATACAATCTGACATCAAAGCACCTGTATATAAAAGACATAGGTCATAGAAATTCATCTTCATTGAATCAAAGGATTGTTAGAATTGATGGTGGTAATAAGAACCTTACTGAGTGATATTTTGCCACCCACACAGAAGAAGAAACAGTTAAACATATTCAAAGCAATCACCTGAAGTTCATAACTTAACAGTGCAGTCCACTGAAGAAAAAAGATAATCATGGCAAACAAGAACGATGACAAGTATGCGAACCGGCAGCTGAGAAGTCATCTGCAAACCATGGACAAACTGAGGGAGAAGGAGAATGAAGAGAAATTAAAAGAAGAGCTGGAGAATATTAATCAAATGCTAATAACGTACGATGAATGCATTTTGAAGCAGAATTCGTCCAAGCGAAGACACACCTCAGATGCTTGCGTCCAAGTCTGTCTGCCGGATACAAGCCAAGAGCAGTACAGTAAAGAACTGGCATGTATGGAAGAAAGGTTAAAACTGTCTGAGGACCAGTGCAGGGAGGCATTGAAGGAAGCAGAAGAAATCAAACAATTGAATAGTTTTCTGGAAAATGAAAACCAGATGCTCCTTGAAGAACTCAAGACAATGAATCAGGAAAATCCAATTCCGGAGCTATTTGCAGAGCTTGAGAGGATTAGACAAAGGGCAGAAAAACCCACACAGATGAGCAGGGATGGCTCATGTAATGAGGAGCTCACTGAGGAACATAAGACAATGAATGAAATGAGAAGACAGGATGAAGCCGAGTTTGAGGAGGCATATTGGTCTGATTCCATTTTCAATTCAAATAACTCTCAAATAGCCTCTGAAGAGTCATATGAGTGTGAGAATCTGAAAGAAGCCAATCAGGTGCTCCAGAAGAAGGTGGCAGACAACATGGCTGAAATTGTTAGGCTCAGGATCCAGGTCTCCGAGATGCAGAAGCCTCTGCTGAGTCTTCAGATAGAGCGGACATCACTACAGAAAAGCTTCACAGAAGTTCAAGCACAACTGAAGTCAGAGATCAAGTCAAATATTGCCTTGCACTCAAAAGTCCAGCAGCTTAAAGAATCATTAAAGGAGCAGTGCAGGCAGACCGCAGGACAACAGAAAAGCCAGAGGTGTCTGGAGAAGGATTCGAGCACTCCACAGGTTAGCTGTGAAGGCACCAATAAGTTGCCTAAGAAGAAGAAGAAGAAGAACCTTTGGAGGAGGTTCATTGCCCTGGGTGGGAAATGTTAAAGCTGCATTTAGTGACTATTAGCTTGGTTACTATATATTTTCAAAATATTATTATTATCATAATGGTGTATAATGGTGTTTTGGTCTATTGCAGACTATGATCACAACAAGACTGCTTCACAGACAATATGTCTACTCATATTCTACCATTACTGACAATAAATACTGAAAACACAATTTCTTCCTGCATTTCTTTAGCAGCAGATAAAGTTATACTGGCACCATCGAGAACGAATAACACAAGATGCAATATTTTAAGAAAATAAGACTCATGGGTCATGTATGCCTTATGCCTGGACATTGGGTCTGAGAGGCTTTACACCTCATCCAGTTAACATCAGTATCCTTGAGAGAGAGGTCTATTCCAGCCCCTCTAGAGCATCACAGGCGATACAGGAGGCAGTTTCCTCGGCAAACTCTTTTGAGGTTACTGTGTGTTACTGTGTGTTGCTGTATGTGTTACTGTTTTGTGTTCCTCTGTGTGTTCTTGTGTGTTAATGTATGTGTTACTGTGTGTGTTACTCTATCTGTGTAAATAGAGTACAATCAACTTGCTTGTTTCATATTCATAACAAGCAACTAGTTTTTAAAGTAAGCCCCAAAACCACAACCTGCCAAGCGACTTAAAAAACAGAAGAAGCCCAAAGTCGTGTATTGCAGGTGGACCTGACCCAGACGCCACACCCTGGCTCCGCCCCTGTTCCGTCACCTTGTAGAATCTCTGGTTATTTGTCTCGTCAGGCAGGATCCAATAACTACTGCAGTCAACTTGAACAACGCCTTTTTATTTTGGCATCTTTGAAAACTACTCCATGAGCAGCAGTTTCAGACTGAAGAATGAAGAGAAACGTGAGTATCCAGGATGGATGGAAAACTCTCAGTGTGTAACAAAGGAAGTACAAAGACACTCAGGGCGAACGCACAGGGTTGGAAGAAATGTTCACAGAACGGGATCTGGTCAATGTGACTGATCAAGAAGCCGCATGATCAGAAGTGTTGTTATGTCAAAAATATGCAGATTACGCATATAAAGAAATTCTGATTGAATTAGCAGATTAGTATTAATAATTTGCAATTATCTTTATTTCAAATAAGGGTTACTTACATATAAAATCAATGGTAATATTTGTTATTCTTATGTCAAAGTTATTCTTTATGGAAACATTTTAGTCCAATTGATGATGTTCTTCTGATCATTAATCTGGTGATTTATAATTTTGTTTTGTAGTATTGTGGATTTCTTCCTCTGTATTTTCCTTAGTTGATAATTGCAGTGTTTTCCCATTTCAACCCTGTGCATCATCTCCTACAAGACTTTCTTTTTGTTTTCCTTGCTGCGTTCGCTTCTGAGAATCATTCTGTGGAGCAGAAGAACAAAAACCAAAGAGTTCACTCATAGTAGCACAATGTAGACACAGCACACGTGGAGAGAATGCAAAGACCTCGGGCCCGACACAACGACGACAACAGAACAGAAAGGAAGCAGGTTTGTGTTTGTATGAAGCGTCTGAGCTCAGCAGGAGGGACGAGTACAGGAAGGAGGAGGCATAAAAACAAACCCAGCATCTTCTCCCCAGAGGAACATTGTATACATCGCTGTACATGCTAAATCAATGAATATCCTTTAACAGTATTTTTTATAACCCTTTTGTACAAAAACATATGCTGATGTACATCATAAAAAAGGATTTCAGTTCTGTAAAAGAGCAGTGTTTCTCTTTTGTCGGCGCGTAATGTCTGGCGCACGGTTTTGTGTACAATATTTACATATACAACCGTATAAAAAGATTTATTTCTCCTGTGTACATATATTCAAAAAAAAGAAATAGCATCAGATAGGTTGAATTAGTTGAATATACAGTGACTGAGAAGCAGAGCGACAGGAAGAAGCTCGGTGCAGCGGACTCTTGAAAAGGATGTGACACTTCAGCAGAAGATATAAAATGGCTGAATGATACTTTGACTGGGGTCAGCATCACGAGCCACTTGGTCAACAACATCTAGTTTTTCCACGGTGTTACATATTTGATTCAAAATTCAATTTGAGTCAAAGATAAAACTTGACAAAACTTAATTTTGCTCCATTGTAACGCTAATTCACTATCTTCATACGGCAGGCCATTTTCCTTTGATGTCACGTTCTGGGTGCTTTGAGAGGGACGAGACATGGACAGTAAAAGTCTGGAGGGACATCCGAACATATTTTTAAGTAAAACAAAATAACACGTTAGCATTCAACCTTTTCCAAGCTAAAATTACTGGTTGATAATGTTACATGACACAATGGGAAGTTTGAAATATCAATGCAAATCTTCGAAACATCGATCTAACCTGTAGGTAAATTAACTAAATGTAAAGAAGCCAGCAAAGTATTAACTGTCAAATTAAATATAAAGTAAGGTCATGTGACTTTATTCTCACTGGAACATTCAAATGGGTTGTATTTACTTTGCTCATGGGACGAGTCAATCAGAACACCCCCCTCTAGTGGAATTTATGACTGTTGTGATGTGTTTCCTGGTGTTTTTCAAATGTTTATTGTTCGTTGGATTGGATTCCGTCTTCATGCCTTAGCGGTCACTGCATTACGTGATCCGACGGCTTGCTTCTAAACTGTTAGCCTCTGTGACAGTAATGCTAATATTAGCGTCCACGTTGGCGTTGACTCGTAAGCGGAACCTCCCACATCGTAACCAAGAGCTCATGAGTTCTATCAAAAGGAAACCACCAGTAAACACAGAGGAAGGGTTTCTTCATTCTCTGACCAGGACGCCATTAGTTCACTAAATCTTTATTGTATATGAAAACTGTATTTCGCTGCAATAATAATAATAATAATAATAACTAAAATCTCTTATTTCTAACACTTAAAAATAATCTATATTTACTGCTGAAATACTTTGCTACATCACTTTTTCAAATATTCTAACAAGACCCTTGACCAAGTGGTTTGAGTTGTTCAGACAGAACCAAAGAAAAGTTTCGTTGCCACAATCGCGGGAAACTAAAGGACATTTTTTTGGCCAAGTGATTTTTATTGAGCAGTGGCATTCAGACCCATCAGTGCCTGTTTAACTCCACAGGATCACAAGTCAACAGCAACACATACATGTTGCCACACAGGATATTTGTTCATGAAAAGGAAAAATAAGCAGTGCATCAAACTGGACAAACTCGGGTGGTTAATTCAACAAAGGAAAGTTTCACATCGTTTTCCAGAATCAGCTGCTGACAGCAGGGGACGGAAGCGACGGCCAGACGTGGCCGAAGGTCTTTGCATTCGCACAGAAGGAGACGATTTGAAACGGGGATGAGACTGAAATCTGAGATCATGTTTCTCGCTGATGCCAAAGAAAGTCTGTGTGATGTGCTTCTTCTTGCCACAAGTGCATCGACATAAGGCACAGGCACAGTTCCCCTCTTTCAACAGAGTGGCTCGCATTAGTGTGTGTTTTTTGAAAAAATGTCCCAGTGCAAGAAATTAGTAGGGTGACCATCGCCCAGGTCCGAGCAGCGCACGTTGGACATTTATGACATTCGTCCAGTTCGTCTGATTTAATTCCGGAGGGTGTCTTCTTCGTTGTCAGGACGGCAGGAGGTTGATGCTGTGTGGTCAGGAGAACACACGGACGGAAAAACAAGACATCAATGGTCATCACATGAAATTAAAGTTTGTTTGAAGTCAGTGGCGCCATGTTCATGTCATATCTCAAGAAGCACAAAGGTAAAGACCCACTGGACACTTTAACATTTAAAATTTGCAATTAAATGGCCTCTCAAGGCATCATGGGATAGCAGAGGGTGGGGGACTGACCATTGCTGTGTCTCAATTCAGTGGCCGCATCCTTCAGAGGCTGCATCTGACGACCAATTGCGTCACTATAACATGACTAGACTGTCCCTTCCTTCAAATGCATTTCAAATCAAATAATTCCCCTAATGCTAATTTGAATAATCAAGGGAAATGTGATATGACGTGACCATGGCATCGTCAGTTTTCGGCATAATAATAAATAATAAATTGTCCTTCTGTCCCACATTAGAAAAGAAGGAAAAGAAGAAGAGGGGTTGAGGAGGAGGAGAAAGGAGGAGGAGGTGATCACCCTAATGATTCTGGTACTGAAGAATTTTTGAGGGAGAGAAAGGAACAGATCAGTGTCTTCGAGTAGGTTTTCCTCTCGGTTTCCACCAGGAGCAAAGAGTGAGTGTGTGTGTGTGAACATATCTGTTGTGTGTCAGCTTTGTGTGTGTCATGTTGACCGATATCGTCCTTGATCACTTGATCACTGTATTTTTGTATTAAAAAGTTGTTAAAACCTGTAATGTCTCCCTTTGATTCAGTTTAAAAGTGGTATTGTTCTGATCTAGTGTGTGTACAAAGAGCTGAGACGCTGATGAGACTTGGAGGAGAGGTTTAATGTCCCATGATGCTCTGAACGCCGTTTCAAAGTCTGTATAAAATATTTTTAGCATTGAAATATTGGCACAAAGTTCAAAATGTTCGGTTGTGTTTCTTTAAAACGGTTCAGTTGAGCCTAAACATCAGTCTGAGTTGTTGTGATTGTAGCATGAATGTATCTGTGGAGGTACAGTATCTGTGATTGTTCATCCATCAGCTCTGGAAGTCTCTGTATGTGTCTGTTTGTTTGAATCAGTCCGAGAGGCAGGCGATACGTGTTCGTCTGTCTGTCCTTCAGGATACCTCTGTGTTTACTCATATCTCTGTGTTTCAGTCCTAGAGGCAGACGCTGTTGCTGATCTGGCAGGTGGATCCGGTGCCGGCCTGGGAGAGGAATAGCCTCCCGTTGGGGCAGACGCAGACCTCGTAGACAGTCTGCCTTGTCCCGGAGGACGAGGAGCTGGTGGAGGCCTTCCCCTCCGGCAACCGCATCAGGCGGATCCTGCGAGCGTCCAGAGAAATCTGAGGGGGAGAAAACGGGTGAGACAAAGTCCATAAGAGCAGGATCAGGCAGGACTGATGCAGAAAGTGGAAGGAGAGAAATCATAACACAAGTGTTTGTTGTGCTTGTCAAGGGTCGTCCACACTGATGAGCGTATCGCATGGAGAGATGGCACTTGGGCCGTCCACTCCGGTTTGACAGATCTATGCCATAAGTCAGCCACAGCAGTGGTTTGACAAATGGACGACAGTAATGGAGCCTGAGAATGTGACTGTAATTATATGAATTGACCTTCATGAGCTTAACAGGCCTCATTGTTGACCCACACCAGTGAAAACTGACAGCTTCACATCTGGACTCCACTGAATCCAAGGGCACCTTCTCTGCGTCCGCCTCATATCTGCAGCCCGTCTTAACGTACGAAACAGTTTTTCTTTTTTGTGAGAAACTTTTAAACACTTTCTTCTTGCTAATCCTGCTGCGTTGATTTTAACAGATCTGACATGACACGACTGGTGCAACCTAAGGAGGGAAATCCTTTTATCAGCGCAGCCGAGCATGGTGAATGTGAGGACTGATGTGCGTAACGAATCAGGGGATGGTTGGAGGAATTCAGGAGCGGGGAGGAAGAGGATGAAAGACGGAAAGAGGATGAGGAGTGGATGAGCAAACCAGGGGAAAAAAGAGAGTAAATAAGCAAAGTTGGAGACAGAAAGAGGACAGAGGAGGGAGGAGGATAAAGAATGGAAAAGACGGAGGGAGCAGTTGTTGAGGCAAACATGTAAAAGGCTTGAAGAGGAATTAGTGAGTGAAAGGAGGACAGAAGGAGAAAAACAATCCTCGTCTGTTCTGTGTCTTCCTGCGTCTCTGACAGATTCTGGTGGACGGCCAGTGTGTGGGGAAACCGCCACCAGCCGGTAGCAGATCTGCTGCTCTGTGTTTGGCTGAGGGAACGAGCTATTGTTTGGATTGTTGTTTGCTAAAAATATGTTTGGACGGCAGACATGGTGAATTTGAGATGGAGCTCCATCAGCCGTTATGGCCGCGGGACAAGAAAAGTTAATTTCTCCGCCAGTAAACAGAGTGGGAGGTTTTTCTATTTGTGCAGGAAGCATGTCTGAAATAACACGAGTGCATTTAATGAAGAGAGTTAATTCTGAAGAGCCTTCTTTTTTTATTTGAACCAAACAGGATGTTTTAGCTCATTCTGCTCCACCACTCAAACAACTTAATGATGTAAAACAATGTGATGGTTTTAATTGCACGTTTTCTAAAAACATCCTTCAGAAATAAAGAAATAAATATCGAGAGGGGCCGATTGGTCAAATTAAAAATAAAGTAGAATCGCCGCCTCCACCAACCAGTTTCAGTCTGTACCTTCTGTTATTTCCAGACTCATGTGAAGTCAGTGTGAACTTTGACCAAGTGAAGTTTGAAGAAATTCTCTAAAGACAGACTTGAGATATCGTGTTCAAGAGGCAGCGGACATGTTTAGTGAGGTCACCTCCTCTTTGACCTTTGAGTGGGCATTTGTACCAACTTTGAAGAGATTCCCTCATGTGATCTTAACATATCTGATCCAAAAGACCAAAACAGTTTATAAGGCCGAGACCTTCGACCAGCAAACTCTGGTCAGTTTGTATTAAATTTGAGGAAATCCCATGAAGGTTGAGGTTTTGTGTTGTGAGTTGTGAGGTCACAGGATTCAAATCAGTTCATCTGTCAGTCCAAGTGAACGTTTGTGCCAAATTTGCCAAAATTCATGTGCGTATGGACGATAACACGAAAACATAATACCTCCGACCACTGGGTGTCACCAGTGAACTCAGAAAAGGATTGAGACTTAAAAAAAAACTGTGTCTGAATAATAAGACAATGTGGTTGATGAAACTACTTTGGGGCAGAAAGCTGAATTCAGGGTTAGACGTTGGTTTGTGCTGTTGGTCGACGACGCACCTCTCCATCTTTGGACTCCAGGCGTAGCTCGTTCCTGCAGATGGCCTGGATGTCCCCGGCCTCGGCCAGGATCTGGATCCCTTTAGGAGCCTCCATGATCAGGGAGCGAGTGGGAGACTCCAGCCTGGAAACAGACAGAGCAGCTGTGTCAGCGATCACTGCTTTCACTGGATGTTTGGATGCGGGAGAGAATAAACTGTTCATTAATTATATAAAATAAGAGGTTTTGACTGTGGACACACCAACAGTTTTTCGACATGATGATCCTCAAAAGAAAAGTTGATTTCATTTCACAGAGAACCTCCACGGTACTTAGATCCAAACCCTACACCCAATAACAATGGCTGCAATGGGAATGGATTCGATCTGCGTTCACTCTGTAGAAGACGCAGGTTTTTAAACTGAGGACCAGAGGAAATACCTCTAATATCAACACGTTAACACAAGACCACACCCACATTTCAGGGCCCATCACCATGACCGGGGGTGTAGATTGAGCCGATCAGACTTTGGAACACTTCATATCTGTACGAGGATTAAAAACCAGCCCACTCCTCTTCACATCTTCACCTCCACCGGCCGATCTGTACAGGAAGCAGGTGTCAGAACGCTTCAGTGGATCCAGACTTGAGGAGGAGGTCTCTGTAGACGTCCTGTCTCCCTGTCACTGCGGCAGCTGTGTGTAAAATACATGATATTCTCTCCGACGTCACACACGACTGAGAACTTTGATTCAGAGGCAGGTGAAGATATTAAAGGTCCAGACAGGAAACATCTTCACTGTCTGATAATACTTCATTTGATCGGAAACCGTTTATGAATATTTGATATTTGATTTGCTTGTAACAAAGAGACGGAAACTGCAGAAGAAACTGATCTGTTATTATTATTATTCTCATCAGTTTGTACAAACTGATTTGATTCTTCAATATCAAAGTTTTACTTCACAAATGAAAACAATGACCATATTCTCTTTGTTATAATGGAACATTAAAGTGCTCAGTGATAAATTATTACAAACTGAATCAGCCTGTAAAACACTCAATATTTAATGATAAACAACTATTTGCATAAGTAATTTATATCCACTGTTAATTAACTAGACAGAGAAGCTTTTTAAAAACTGACTCAGGCTTCAGTGGAAATATACAAGAAGAAATGAAATATGAATTCAGTCACATTTTAGTCCTTAAAACACTTGGCGACATAATCTCAACATTCTAGTTGACGGCATGAATGAACCAAGTCATGACTGAACCAAGTCATGACTGACACATGAGCGGAGACATTAAGTCAAATGATTATTGAGGAAACTTGGTTTTATAATTTGATGGCTTTTGTTCCAGGTTCCAGACAAAGAGTCAGACTTCTCTCTGATATTGTGAAGAGGTTGTGGATGAGAAGTCAAACTGTTGCATCACTCCTTCCCTCGGCCTCCCTCCTCTTTCATCCGCCCTCGTTCTCAGGTTTGCTCCTCAGGGAGTCGGGCGATGAAATATTTCTCTCACATGGTTAAATCATTTCAATTTTTCCTCTTTGCTGCAGCTTTGTCTCATGTTCTTTTTACTTTTCTTTGACAGTAAAATGGAGATTTAACGAAGAAACAGTGAAACCAGAGCACGTACTTGAATTTAAAAAGCAAAGCATGTCCGTATTAAAGTTTTCTTACTATTAATGTTGTAATATATTCACGTACTTTAACCTTCTGTCTACCTGTTTTAATATCATATCCCTGCGTCTATTTTGGTCTTTGTTTTTTATTTTTATTCCACTGTCGTCACACATTATTTTTACTGCAGCCACGACCTCATTTCCCCTCAGCAATCAATAACGTCTCGTGGTCTCCATCTTGTTCTCTCTCTTCTTCACATCCTCGTATCCTCTCTCCTTTTCTTGGCAGAGCTTCATATCTGCAGCTGGAGTCACAGGTTAATAACTTTCCCTGCGTCCTCTTCGTGTCGGCCGCCTTCAGTAAACACTGGAGTTTTTTGACACGACAGAATTTGCGAGCTTGCTCACCCTGAAACCTGCGAGCAGCTTTCTCTACTTTCCCGTCTGCGTGCGACTCCTTCGACCTTGGGCGACGGCGCCTTCTTTAAACTATTTGCCACTTTCTTTCTCAAACGGTGTGAACACAGTGCAGAACAGTTTGCCGTTATAAATACATAAACTATGGAGAGCTGAAATGGGCTCCCGTGGTGCCACGCAGCAAATCATAGGTTAAATGGCAATCTCGGCCCGCGCGGGTGAAGCTGATTGCTTTGCGCGGCTCTGTGGCGGACGACCTGAACGTTGTGCTGGGGAACACGTCCATCCTCTCAATTACAGGGATCAGTGTGAGCTGGAGGTGTGGAGGACGAGGGCCGAGCCGGTGGAGAAGAAAGGAGCGGCTGTGACATTAGAGACGACAGGAAGAAGACGAGGATGAACACAACCCGAGCACAGATGCTGGGGTATTAAGATCATTTTCCACCAGTTATTTATGCTTTTTATTTCTGATGATGCTCGGAGCTGCAGGGAAGGAGATGGGCCTCCTGAGTCCTGATCTCTTTTGTTCTGATGTATTATGATGTCCGTTCACTTTTTTTGTTTTCTGGACTCGTTTTCTTTCCTGCTTCAGTTTTGGTTTCTTCTCATGTGGATCTTTGCAGGTAAATGTTTGGATTTAAAAGATAAAGACATTGTTTAAGCAACTAGAGAAGACTGAAATCTGAGATTAATGTGAAGGAAACAAAACTAGAACCGAAAGGAAACAACATGTGAGGAGAGTAAAAGAAGAGGAGAAGAGGAAGAGGATGGTTTGAGACGAAGGAGATGAAGAGGATGGTGTGAGACGAAGGAGATGAAGAAGAGAGACGAAGGAGATAGAGTCAGCTCAGGAAAAAAAGTCATATCAGGTCAGAAGAGGAGGAAGAGATGAGGGGAGGGTGACGATGGAGAGGGAGGATGAGAGGAAAACAGGATCAGGTGGAAGAGGAGCTGAATCAAGAGTGGAGATGAAGAGGAGATGAAGAAAGAATTGAAGTCAATGTTCCCATGATTCATTGCAGGGAGGTAAGTTCACTGGGACACGACGAGTCGTCCGATACTCGAGTGTCACGCTTCAACTCAACCCAACAGTTCAAGGTACATACGTTAAGAAACCTTTAAAACTTGGTCGCCGTGTCCAGCTGCAGCTCTGTTGCTAGGCAACAGCAATAGGGATGGGACGAGATGGTGACGCCGATCCTGGAAATCCTCGGTACACCACCATGTCTCATTTCTGTTCAGTTGATTTGTGTTTTCTTCTTATTACAAATGAATAAAATAATTATCTATAAGAAGAGATAAACGTTATTTAGAGTGATAAAGTCCCTGGACCGATGTTACCTGGTTACTATAGTATAAGAACATGAAGTAGTACTATTACTACTACTCATAGTATTAAAAGTAAAAACAGCAACACATCTGTTCTAGAAATGACTGAATACGAACACGTAGAGAAAGAACAGAACAGGATCTCAGTGGAGTCGCAGCTTCATTGTTCTCTGTGTGAGAACATGTTGTGGACACTTTGCTGGTGTTGGGTGATTCTGAGCTCCGTCTCCTGCTGTGTGAGTCGGACAGATTCAATCTCAATGTTCTGATTGCAGAGCGCTTAAAAAACACAAAGAGAGACTCGAGCAGAGAGCGGCAGAGAATCTGATGGGACACTTTTTATGTTGTGAAAACGTTCAGCTCCTGCAGGAAGTGAGGAACTCTTCACTTCTTGTTTCACTTTAAAAAACATCTCAACTCCTTTATCTTTCACATGTTTATTCCTGTTATCTCTCAGGTGTGTGTGTGTGTGTGTGTGTGTGTGTGTGTGTGTGTGTGTGTGTGTGTGTGCAGCTACACACCCGCCATTAATCATAAGCATCTCAGCTTGTTTCTATTGCACAGGTTAATTATTCATCTTGAGGTAATTGAGCTTGTTTTCTAATCATAAAGGTCGATTCGTCCTTGTGCTCGAGAACTGATCCTGTTCTCTGGTGATCACGCTGTGGGTTAGGATTGAGGTTTCTGGTTCATTTCATCAAACCTGATTCAGGCTCGGTGCCAAGAGGATTAAAAACCAAGTAAGAGAAAGTCAGGGCGTTAAAGCTCAGCTTACATCAGTCACTCTATATAAAGGTGGTTAGCAGCTGTGATATTCAGGTAGCTCACTCCCTCACACACAGATGTTTCCAGTTGTTCTGGTTGATTAAACGTCTGCTCAGAAGGAAAGTGGGCGGATCAGAGCTGGGATTTATCTCAGGTTAGACAGAAGTTAATACACTGCAGAGCGAGGGGGCTGTCAATCAAACACACCCCGTTACCGCCCACTGAGTCCTGAGGAGAGAACTAATCAGAGCAGAGGTGTGAGTTCGGATCTCAGACAAACTTCAGACATGTTGTGTAGTTAGTGTTTGTGAAGCAGCAGCAGCAGGTTGTCGGGTCCGACTCGTTCACAACAACAGGAGCATGTGTCGACTTCAGTATGGGTCTGAAAACAGCTCGTTTCCAAAAGAAAAGCATCTCGGATGAATTTCATGCATTTCCCCCTCGTCTTCCTCCTCCATGTGTCTTTGGCTCATTTGAAATGGGTGAAGATAAAATGATGTAGAACTGAAAAAAGATGTGTTTTAACTCAGCAGCTTCTGTTTTCACCTCAAAACGCCCAAAGTCCGTCTACAAACAGATGCTGTTTCACCTGAATACACATCTTCCTCCTCCTCCTCCTCCTCCTCCTCCTCTTCATCACATCTTTCCTCCGTTTGATGTCTGATCAGGCAAATCTTTGCTCTCTATGCTTCCTCTCTCATCTCACGCCTCCTCCCTTGTTCATTTCCTCACGACACAGGACGAGCTGCTCTGATGTTTTGCTGATTTTCATGGTGATTTGCAGACGGAGAGAGAGACTGATGAAGAGGGGGGGTGAAGATGAGGAGGGATAATGCATCTATTGGCAAAAGATGGAGCCAATAATCTCAGACGTCACTGGATGGACGAGTTAATTACCCACGAGACATTGCTCTTTCCAGCACTTCATAGATTTACATCGTGCCACTTTCACAATGTCGCAGGTGCTGAGATCTTTAACATTCTTCATCTAGTTGAGTCGGACCAAGTCGGCTTCCAGGAGGAAAAAGATGAAGATTCATAATGACGTAAGAAGTTAAAATACGTGTCTCGTCCACGAGATTGTTGTTTTCAAGAAGTGGGACTGATTAAATATGACGGACAGACGACCTTCTGTGTCTGTGCAGAAAATAATAAATCTCATCGGGTCTAAATATTTAAAATTGGAAACAGTACAAATTTTCCTTTGGGCCAAATTATATCGAGAAAAAAGAGCCAATAAATACATTTGACGAATCCATTAGTGAAGCGTCGGTGATTCAGCAGTTGGCCACGCGTCATAAATTTAAATATTGGCCCAATAATGTAAATGTTTTTGTGATTAGAGCAGAAAACTTGGACTCAACTGTTTGTGTGAAAAAGAGATTTTTATACTTTTTGTTGTTAGATAAAATCTGTAACAAGCAGAAAAATCCTAAACCTTAGAAAATAAAATTTCTTATCTGCATCTTCTTTTGCAATAGTTTTAATTCTGTCAATTACGTGTTTTTGAAAACGGATTTTAATCAGTTCAGTAGATAAACAGGTCGAAGGAGACAAACAATCTATGGATGATTTTGATGATTGATCCTCTAATTATTCTCCTGATTTATCTTGTGTATAAAAACTAAAGTTATTAAAAACTCACCGTAGCTCTTTGAACGGCTCGGCTCTGACGTGCGGCGTCTCCACTGATTTGCTGAACACGGCTCCTTCAGCCCCTGAAATCACAGAAACACACAGTCAGACGGGAGGCGTGAGTGTGTGTGTGTGTGTGTGTGTGTGTGTGTGTGTGTGTGTGTGTGTGTGTGTGTGTGTGTGTGTCTGATCAATGAACATAATCTCTGAGTCTCAGCTGATCTATAGGCTCCACTCAGTGAGCACAGCGGCTCCTCGGCCTCATCGCTAAACACGTTTAATAAGCATGAACACACAGATGGAATATAATGAGGACAACGTGTTATTTTAATCATTTCAAACCTGCAGCTCAGAGCATCAAGGACACTTTACAAAAACATGAACTAAATTATAAGAACAAAGAATCTTTAAAATCGTTAAAATGTCAACATCTTGATTCAACAGAAATCATCTGACTCTGGAAAACTGCTTATGACATCATGAAATAATCTAAATAAAACATGACATGATCCTGATGAAAAAGGTAGAATTCCTCCACCAGCCAGTGCAGCACCTTCACCACCAAACAATCCATCCTGTTTTAATACGTTTCATTCAGACAACTTCTCTCAGACATAACAACAACCACTGAAACTGATCCTCAAGCAAACTCCTGCCGTGTCACAGATAAGTTCTGATAAACGTCTCCCACCAACTTCAACCACTGTTTCCAAGTCAACTCAGAATCAGTTAAAGTCAAATCTCGTCCACAAAACCAAGATCAACAGGATCCCGACGTCAACATGAAAAACAAAAGAATCTGGATAACTCAACATAGATTAAATATCAAAGTCAGACTGAACAGTAAGTGTCCTGACGAAGGAAACACGATGTGAAACGTGCAGAGCAGCTCTCGTGATTTAAATCACGCTGGAGCAGCTGGACAGAGTCGGGACGACGGGGACACATTCGAGCGTTTGTTAAATTAAACCGAGTTTTCCGACGTCTGGAGATGTTTACAACGCTGTGGTTCCTCCGGGGAGCAGAGCACAGCTCCACCCGTCCCAACATCACACAGATTCATTATCTTTATGTAAAGTGGAACTCGCTCTCGTCCATGTGGGATAAATAAGTCTTCTCTTACTGACGACTACAGGTGGAGGCGCTTCTCTTCTCCTGGTTCTGTGATTGAAGTCGTTGAACTTTCACTTTGTGGTTCATCCTTTAAATCACCAAACAAACCCCATAGAACTGTCGTGGTTCAAAGATTATCGAGGACTGGGACTCCAGGGGGCGCTGCTGCCTCCCCGTGTCTCCTTGCCTACTTCATCTACATCCTGTGTGTTTGTTTAAACGTTGAGTCTTATTTTCATTCTTCATGAGGAACAACAGTCTTATTTATTTTATGTTTTCTTAATCAAGTCACCACCAAACTGTAACGTGAGTCAGATTTATAGCTTCGAGCTTTAAAACATCAATAATTCAAGCATTTACCCAAAGCAGACTATCTCTGTCTCACAGCCGGACACTTGTGATACTTATTCCCTCTTTATGTTGTAGCTGTTGTATTGTTCATTTAAATCTAAGAATGTTTGTGTTACAGGTTCAGGGACAAACAGGGACTGGATGAGTTCAGGGACTTTAGGATATGACGAGGACAGTCAGGCAGGTACATGAAGAGGTAGCTGGGAGAGAACAGGTCACAGGAGCAGAGGGACCGAGCCGAGCAGAACTTTAACAAAGATCTGTGAACGAGTGAATCCAGTGAGCAGAGGAAGAGGGGAAGAGGGAGGATCGGTGCTTGAGAACAGAAGAGCTGTTTGGTGGAAGTTGGAGGAAACTCTGGTGGGATCGGCCAAAACAAGCAGGACTGAGATGGGAACTGTGACAGGAGATTAAAGTCCCTGCTGCCGAGGTCCCTCAGAGAGCAGAGACGTCTCCAGCAGATCCAACACAACACTTTGATCACACACATCAAGGCTCTGGACGTTTAAAGCAGAGAGGAGATATGTTCTTGTTAGATCAGCTCTTCAGTCCCTGTTCACTAAAGTATACAGTGATTTTCTAATGTATTCACACGTTCTAGATCATGCATGAATATTTATGTCACGTTCCCCCCCGTCACATATGAGCTGGATCAGCTTGTGCAGTCCCACCACTCACTGTAACTAATTTACTGTAAACTGCATAATGCAGCCTGTACACTGTGTGAAGTGACGATAACGCTAATAGACAAAGTCCTGCTGGAGGCAATTAACCACCACTGACACGTGCAATCTCCATATTCAGCTCTAATATAATCCACAGACGTCAACGAGGACCCGACCAGGAGCTGGGATATCTGCAGCTGGAGGCTCACGTGTGAAATCGTGAGCGCTGACCCACTCTCATCCCGTCAGAGGATATTCCTCTCACACTGGTATTAGATTAAAATGAATCTGTGGTGTTCATCTTGTTCTGCAGTCTCTGTGTGCAGCATAATACATTTACCATAACGTGTTGATGAGTGTGTTAACATTTATCTTCCTCATTTGCTCACCACTCACATGTTGACACGTTAAACAAGTTTCATTCATTTGAATTAAAGTTCTTATTTGTTGTGGTTGATATTTCATATTTAAAGGATCATTAAAGTCGATATTCATGTTTTCTTGTTGTCCTGACGTTTGGATCAGGACCAAAGTGTGGGACCGATGTGCCACCACCTCGCATCACCATCCTCAGCTCCACTGAATGGATCCACATTATGTGGTGAGACAGGAACACTGAGTTCTTGCAGGGACTCAGCTTCTTTTCCAACAGAGCAAAACTTTGCACTTTTGGGCCCAGTCATCACAACTGAACCTCCTGCAGGTGACTCTGCAATATCCTGAAGACAAAGAGCGCTGCCTCCCAAGGCCCCGCAGGACCAGCGAGTTAAACGTTCACCCATTTCATATGTTTCTCTCTTTGCCCCCTATTATCCCTCTCCCTCATTCCATAATTTGATCGCTCTCATTTTCTCGGCTGCAGACTGTATAATATTCTCAGTATTTCAGTCCGACTGGAGGTGTAGGCAGCGGCCCGCTCTAATAAATAGCCAGCACTCCCTGCTGAGACCCTTTGGCCTTTCTCCCTCGAATGCTTTAAGGAAAGCAGCGGCTTTTATAACAGGGAGCGATTCTCCACCTCAACAGTGAGTCTAGTCCGTCAAACAGTGTGTGCAAGCGGCGGGTTAGAGCGAGTCGAGCAAGAGGAGGCAGATCAAAGGGAGAGAAGAAGAAAGAGGGAAACAGGAGAAAGAGAGATGGAGGAGTGGAGGAAGAAAGGAAATGTGAGGGAGCAGGTCAGAACAACTAAAAAGATGTATCCCGGTGACAGACTCGTCACATACAGTAGCAGGCGGCAGATTATAGCCCGAACAACGTGACAAGCCACCAACAGTCTTCCCACAGTGCAGGTGAATTTAAATCATTCGCCCGGGGTCGTATCACTTCCTTCTATTTTTTACCTCCTGCCTAAATATGCTGACGGAGCAGCAGAGACTCCGCAGCCAGAGTGACAGTGATCGGCGAGAGACATTTTAACAACGCCGCTGTGGCTCCGGTGATACACAGCAGCCATCCACGGTGTCAGCTGCAGCGTGCGTCCCGGCCTGAGACGACTGACAAGCTGTCGTCACCGGGTGGAACAACAGGAAAACAAGGGGGCGCGTCTCTGTGAGGGCACGCCGGTGGTTTGGGTGATCACAGAGCGACGTCTGACTCGGATCAACTGTCCGGGAAGTTTGTCAGGACGCGTCGGAGCGAGAACTCGGGTCGAGGTGTTGGATTAGAGATGTGAGAGGATGTTTTATTCTAATAGCAGAAAGCTTGATGTGGGGTGAACGTCTGTCAGGTCATCACAGGTTCTGAGTCAGACAATGTTCTGGATCTTCTCCTGCAGCCTCCTGGTAAAACGTCTGTAAAACTGTCAGCGTGAGTCCATGTGAGGAAACAGCTGCTTCTTCACAGGAGAAACACAAACCAGTTTACATCTTCTGAGGCTCATTCTTTAAATGTATTAGATCAGTTGCACAGATTTTCCTTCAGATTGCATTAGTCACATTTCACAGTAAATGTTCCCCCCTTGTTGTGAGGACCTGCAGAACAATGGAGGAAACACAGATGAGCTGTGAATCAAAGCCCCGCAGCCTGTGACTGTGAATAGAAAGTCACATGCAGGTGGTTTAAAAGTGAAAGTTTTCCATATTCACGTGCTTCTTCCACAGTTGTTCAGTTGTCACCGTTATGAGAAACATCTGTAATTCAGTGAACAGATACAGTGAAAGTGTGCGTCAGCGTGTGACCTTCTGAATAATGAAACGCTCCCCGACACATGAAGACTAAACAATGACAGGACTGAGAGTGAAGGAGCTTCATGTGTCTCTGAGGACAAGTGATGAAGAGGAGGTGTGGCGATGATGATGATGATGATGATGATGATCTCTACTGGAGTCACTTTAATCATCTCTGTCCCTTGTGCTGACTGATTACCTCATCATTCTGAACAAGAGTGATGGAGATGATGATGATGATGATGATGATGATGATGATGATGACTGTGTGTGTGTGTGTGTGTGTGTGTGTGTGTGTGGTCAAGATATTACTCATTTTGTGGGGACACAAGTGTGTCCATGCTCACTTTTCTTCCTTATGGGGACAACATGTAAGCAGTAATTAAGTGAAATAGACATTTTAGTTTTTATTCCATTCATATTATTCTATTATTAAGTACATATTACTTATTATTACTAACTGATCCGTACTTTTGACTCTTGCTTCTTAGAATATTGCAAATTTCCCCATTGTGGGAATAATAAAGAATTATCTTATCTTACATTTGTCTTATTATAGGTCTGTCTGTCTGTCTGTCTGTCTGTCTGTCTGTCTGTCTGTCTGTCTGTCTGCCTGCCTGCGTTATGAGCTGGCAGCCTGCGGGGGCGGGGGGGGGGGGGGGGCAGTAATGAAGTCCTGAGCCTCTAATTGGAAAGAATGATAGTGAGCAGGACGTTTGATATTCCTCTGCAAATAGGCCTGCAGGGGAGTGTTGGGCCAAGCTGATTAGCCAGGCAGGGTGTGTGTGTGTGTGTGTGTGTGTGTGTGTGTGTGTGTGTGTGTGTGTGTGTGTGTGTGTGTGTGTTGAGCCTGCCTCAGTTCACTCATTTGTGCGTCCTGAAACCAACATGTTGATGTGATGGTGTGTGAACGCTCCCAGCAAACACATATTTTAATGAGTGTTCCTCACTGACTGAACAAACACACAACAACACACTTTGTAGACGGAGAATCAAGGAGTCGTGTGAAACAAATAGATGAAGATGGATTTTATTAGAATATGTTTGAATTACCGTATATGACCTGGCCAAAGGTATGTGGACACCGTTGACCGTATATTGTTTTTCATCTTCTAATTATCTGATATTCATCAATGTTGTTTTTGTGCCATTGTCTACTCTCAACTATGCAAAGAAGGACAATTTGTCTCCACTTCCTCTAGTTGTATACAAATGTACAAATATAAAGCTTAAATATCCACCAGGAGTCAGACTCAGCTGTCAATCATGACGTCTGCACTCGTTTTTATATCATCGAATAAAAAACAAACTTATCAGAAACATAATATCAGAGTGAAAACTACCAAAAATCATAGAAACCTTCATGGGAAAAGATTTATTTTAAGTTAGGTCCATGTCCCATCTGCTAACATGGAGAAGTTCAAGACCTATACCGCAGTCAGCCACCAGAGGGCGAGCCAGATGATTTAGCTGAACTTTAGTGAGCTGTTGTCGATCTAGTGAGTTCAACATGTTGTTGACGAAACTTAAATCACACGATCCACTAGATAAATAATCCAACATCACAGGAAACAGTAAATAAAAAAAGTCTGTTAACTTAAGACTGGCGACTTTCACTTTCACAGAGTTAAACACAATCGTGCGTCAGCGTCTATTTGTGGCCGAGTGTGGAAATCAAGCTCATGCGTCTACAAACAATCTGATAAAGAGTGAGGTTTTTAAAAATAGACCAAAGCAGTAACTCCACACAATCAGGGTTTGATGAGAGGAAAGAAAACAAGGCTCTTGACATGTTTAATCTGAATCTATCTTTACATCAGTGACTTCATCAGGTTGATTCAAACTCATAGAAAACCTTCAGAAAACGTTTCCTCCGCGCACAGAAAAACAAACGGCAGTAATTTGACAGTGAAGTAGAGCAGAGAGAGGTTGATGAAAGGTGCGTTCAGGTCTCGGAGGTGTAATTTCCACCTCATCTCATAATGAAGTATTATACTTTAATGTTATAGCCCATTAACTATGACTGGTATGTACTTTGCATCAGCGCCGAATATTCTGCAAAGCAAACTGAACTTTAGATTGATTTTCTCCCCTCGAGGCAGCCGCTCGTCGCTTCAGAGTGAAAATCAACTTGTGGACATTTGAATAATTAAAACAGTCACAGTTAAAACATTGAGCCTCTGTTATTTTTATGTATTTTTATTTTATGTTTACACGTCTGAAGCCGCACTCGCGTTTCCAAAATGATTTTTTAACAAGAAGTGAAGTAAAAGAAGCATTAAAAAAATCTATTTAAAAAATGTGTTGTGAATCCTCAGCACATTTCTACTGGAGCTGGTACTTTAAATATAACATTCAAACATTCATTCTGATGTAGCGGGGGGGGGGACGACGACCTGTTTGGATTGATGTACACAGAAGCACATCAGACCATTTGGTGTAGTTTGCCTCCAAAGTAAACCAGTATCGTGTATGGGTAAACAGAAAGAGAGTGAAAGACCAGTTCTCGTCTGGGAAAAATAACTGCGTCACATGTACTGAGGACTGTGTGGATGGTAAAAATGTTACGGACGATAGCACAAGCGAGCAAGTGGTGCTGCGCACACTCTAACACTAGGTTAGATGTCTTATGTTATTATGAGAAGTGTAAAATAAATTTGGTATGACATCGTGGTCGAGGTAGTACGAAGTACGTTTAGATGAAATATCTTTGAGGTGTAATCAAGTTACTTCTGACAAATTGCTTCTTCAGTGGTGGCTCAGGCGTCTGATTCATCGTGATGCTTCCTGGACTGATTCCATTGGACGTTTTCCAGAAATGCACAACTGGGATTAGACCCCAGAGTCGATTTAGAATCTGAAGGAGGGATTATATTTCCCCTGAGGCCTTGGGATCACCCAGGAGGAGCTGGAGAGCTTCTCTGGGGGGAGGAACATCTGGAACATCCTGATTAACCTCCTACATCTCACCTCCTTATGCATCCTGAGCTGATCCAATCAAAACGGCTCGTGCGGCTAAGTACCCTGAGAAACAGATTGTGATTGGATTATTCAAAAGCTCTGGAGGTGGTTTCAGGCAGATTCTCGCCAGATGTTAGATTGTGAGGAATCAACCACCAAGCATCTGTTTCTCCTACGTGAGAACTGAGCTCCTCCGTTCTGGACGAGCACAAGAGAACATCCGACTTTAAATGAATGATTTCTGTGGTTTCAGGTCGTTCTTATCTCACGGATGTTTCATCAGGTCATTTCTGATCAGTTTGGTTTTAATTAGATGATATGAAAAAAGATTGACAGCTGACACTGACTCACGATTGGTCGAGAGCGTGTATGGGTGGGACCTTGATACCTCAGCTCCACCCCACGTTCGATATGTTAGCTTCAGCTTTGTCAACAGGCTAATGTGTTTTTATCAAGCCAGGAGACAGATGTGATGACTAACACATCTGTACGTGCGTTTGCGCTCGATTCGACGGCCTCTCAGGTACGAGACAGAGCAGCGTATTCATGAAGTCATTTTAAAGGCGGTAATGGTCACAGGGGGGGGTGGGGGGGGCTGTAATCAGTCCTCAGTCGATGATGAGCCGGCAGACTGCGATCAATACAGACCACCTGCATTTAGACGCTGCTCTGCCTCCGCGCTCGCCTTTCACCGCTCTGTTCTCCACACCTCCGTCCCTCTCTCTCTCTATTTGACTCATAAACGAGTGCAAACCAGAGATCGATAAAAACTCATCCCGGGTTTTATTCCGACTTCCTCCAGCCAAAATATTATTCCTCGTTCTTCTCTGTAAAGATTTCATCTGTTTCCAGAATGTGACCTTCAACGATAATCTTTCTCTCTTCCTCTTTTCCATCACCCATCCCTTCTTTTCTTCACTCTTTCTTTAATCCCCGACTCTCGCTCACTCCAACCTTCTATTCCTCATATTTTACTTTCTCTCCATCCTTCTTTTTTAAGACTTTCCCCTTTTTCAGATTTTGTCCTTTTCATGCTTCCCCTCTTTTCATCTTGCCTTCAACACTTCCTCTCCTCTTCTCTCTCTCTCCTACATCAGCTTGTTATTCTATCCTTCCACTTGTCATTCTTTCTTTCCACTACATAATTTTCTTTCCCGTCCATACATCTCTCTCTACTTTACCTCACATATTTTCATCCTCTCGTTTCTCAGTACCTCACCTCTTCTTGTCATCTTTCTCTCATTTTCTTTATTCATCCTTTTCCTTCTTGTCTTACTTGGTTTTCCTCTTCTCATCTTTAGTCTGTTTTCCATCTCTTCTTCTTCCTCACTCCTTCCTCTGTTTCCTCATCCATCCCATCTTTCTTCTCTTTCCTCTTCCTCCATCCCTTGTTTCCTGTTCGCCTTGTGTTCATCCTCTACCTCTCCTTTCCTCAATCATTCCACGTGTCCTCCTCTTATTTTATCTCCTCCCTCATCACTTTGCACATTTACTTCTCTCCTCCCTCCTTACTGGTTTCCTTCCCCTTATCACCCTCTCCCTTCTCTTATATTCCTCTTTCTTTTTAATCCCTTGTTTCCTTCCTTTCCTTTCCTTCAGACCTTTATCTCTCATCCACATCTATTTATTTATCCTCCTCTGTCCCCTTTCCTTCCTCTTCCTTCCTTTCTTCCCTTCTTCCCTCGCTCTCGTCCCTCTCTATTCTTTTGTCACCCATGTCTCTTTCTGATCTTGTGAAGCGTGCAGGAGGATGAATCAGCTGTTCGGCCTCGTGAAGACTCACTTAGCTGTATTTCATGTCAGTGGGCGAGCGCTGCTGATAAAGAACAGATTGAGAGAGTAAAAGAAAGAGAGAAAGTGGGGGCGGAGAGAGAAACATGGTGGGTAAAGAATAACGCCCCGAGTGAGGAGAGTAAATAAAAGAAGAGAAATTGAAGAGGAAAGATTAAACGTCTTTATAAACTCTACAAACCGAGCGTTCAGCCCATCTGCTGCCGAGACGTTATTCTGCTTCTCCAGACCTGAGTCGTTTGGTGGCAGCGAGTTACGGGCATTATGGGAAAAGAAAGAGTATTATGGGACCTGCAGACATATTACTGAGGCGGGGGGGGCTGCTGCTGCTGCTGAGCCGTCACACAAATCCCACCTTTCCCAGGGTTTACTGAACGTATGTAGTGTGAGCTCCTGCAGAGGTGAAGCACCGCAGCCACATACTAATACACAGAGTGAAATACTGCAGCTCCAGTGATCCAGTGATTTATTGCTCGGGGCACAAATGGCCGTGGAAGTTTATAAAACTGTATTATTAAAAATGAAGGAGGGGAAAGGTGCTGACGATAATGTTTGCATATCACCAGGTTTCTATTTCCAGGTGATTGATGGAACGACTGCTCGCTTGCAGGACGCCGTCTACGTAATTCATGAAAAATGAGAGAAGTGAAGCGATGTTTGACAAGAGAAAACAATGAGGACGCAGCCTGAAGCAGGAACGGATCCTAACTAAATGACAAATAAACTATGCTAGCCTGCGTTGATCTGTAGAAAATACTACAAATAATATAAATATTTGTGCTCACCATTAAAACCTGTATTAAATTCTGATGCATGAACCCTGCAAATTCAGATGCATCTCTATATCCTCATGTTGTACAAAAATAAAGCTGAAATATTACGAATATGGGCGTCAACATCTTTTGTGTTTTTAATGTTACTTGGACGTCGAGGCTGTCGAGCTCCTGCAGGAGGCGACGGCTGCAGTTTAAACCACCGCGGAGCCTGTGATGTATTTTTCTTTCAGGTCGATAACCAAACCAACCATCTGCTCTGAAAACTCTCCTCTGGGAAAATGCACCGGGCCATTAAGACCACAACTACCGCCACCTTAAACACACTCTTCACAAGGGCTGTCAACCCTTCACACACTCACAAACACACATGCAAGCACGCACACACACACACACGCATGCACACACGGACACACACGCACGCACACACACGCACTCACACACTCACACACAGTTACTGTACATGTTACTGTAAATCCCTCCTCATTTCAGCACCGTCTACACAAACTCTGAAGCTGTTTTACTTTGACGAGGACGTAAAGCAGCGTTCACATTAAACTTCACAGCTCACGTGATGATTTTTCTGGACGACGATACAAACAGTGACTTTGTGTTTGCACATTCACAACCTGTCAACCTGAGTTTAATCATCTAAAAAGAGGAAAGAGTGGGAGGAACCATTTCCTGCAGCCTTATTAGCAACATGGAAAAGGTCTGGAAGCTTCCCAGAGAGCGAGCGGACGTGTTGATGAGGTTTCTAACACGTGACGCACGTGAAGCTGGGAGAATCTGGACGAGCTCCTGCTGCTTCTTCACAGGAGGAAAATGTGCCGACACTATTTTACAGAGTTCATGTGTGAAAAATGACTCAAGTTATTTGGAAATGTAACTTTGTGTGGTTTCTTCAACAGGAAAAGAGCATTTAAGGTAAAAACCTATTTCCTCTGTTGGTTGCAGCTCTTCATTAAATACAAAGAGTCCCATTAGGCCTCAGGTCACCTCCTGAGAGCGGCTGCTGAAGAGGCTGGAGGAGGAGGAGGAGGAGGAGGAGGTCTAATGCTTGCTGCCCTCCGACTGCCTGCGGAGCATCTTCATCCATTTACCAACTAAATGACAAACATTTGTGTCTGAGGCGGCAACGAGAGCGAAAGTAAATAACTTCAGGTCAGAATCCAGACGCACGACCTTCACTTCAGTTTCACAGACCTGCTCTTCTATCTGCTCCTCCAGACAAAATCCTCCCTGACCTTTTCTCCTCACCTCCTTTATCCCTCCTCTTCCTCCCTCCTCTCTCCATCTGCCTCTCCCCCTCCTCCTCACCTCTCTTTCTCTGATTTACTTTCAATCACCCTGGTGGTTAAACCCAGAAGAGAAAGCAGGAGGATGAAGGTGAAACGTACGAGGGTCTGTCTGGGACTGGACGGGGCCTGGGGGAGGTGTCAGCCATGCGGTTGGTGGGGGGGGGGATATATTTAGCCGTCCTCCATCTCATTACAGCAGGTCAAAGAGAGCTGGAGGAGGATCTGGGTAGAACAAAGCAAAACGAGCCACTGAACACATTTAACAGACAATTAAACTTCTTCTCAAAGGAAAGAAAAGGAATATAAGACAAAGATGTCTCGTTACTACATGAGGACGATGAGATTTTTTTAATTTAGAAACCTCCTGACACTCAGGATCCTTTCACCAGATGAGCCTGAACCAGTGAGACTACTACCCCCCCCCCCCCACACACACACACGACAGGACGTACCCTAACCCTTTACAATAAAATAATATTACACTATATTACCAATATCCATCCATCCTCGAGGGCCACGGGAGTCACAGCCAATCCCTGCAGACGTCGGGTGAACTTAACAAACTGGATTATTTATATTACATATGATCCATGTAAATATTCTACTAGCCCGTAAAACACAGAGGAGAAACTCTGAGCACGAGCAGAACATCCACAAAACACGATGGAGCAACTTTGTCTACAGGAAATTTACATTTAATTTTGTGTGCGTATCTGAAAACTTGGCCTGGATCCAGTGGGTTTTCCTTCATTAACTTTTGGTGACGTCCTCAGTGCGTCTCCCCCCCCCGTTCCATCAGTGCCTGTTATAATGCTAATGAGCCATATGGCAGACACAAGCACAGATGAGAGCAAACAACAACAGAGGATGTACACGAAAATAAAAAGATCCGTCCTGACAGTTAGAACACGATGTGTCTCGTGTTCATCAGCTCCTCTGCAGCTGCTCCGAGTCAAAGCTGTGAAACAAACGGACGTGAAGGACAAAGCGAGGATCTGATTCAGAGTTTCTCGGTCACTTGATTCAATCTGAACAGTTTTTAAAAGGTTTGGCAGAGGTGGAATAAAAGACTGATGGAACCAGACTCTGATGAAGTCGAGGGTTCGGAGCCAATAACTATGAAACAAAAAGCAACAGGGTGGAACCGTGTGAAACACATAGTTCATGTGAATCACAGAAGAAAACTGAATATTAGCGTTTAAAGAACAGAAATCCTCGTTACTGATAAAGCTCCTTGGTCCAGGTTCTGTAGTTGTGAAGCTTCCTGTCTCCTCTCGAGGAATCTGGATTCGTCATGTGACTGTTCTTGTTCATTCAGGTGCTTCTAGAGGAACGACTCATTTTATAAGATGCTGATGTCGTCACCTTCCTTTGGTTCACATGACCAGATCTCAGACAGTGAAGTCACCTCAGAGTAGATTCTTCCATCAGTGATGACAGGACGCCATCATGCTGTTGGTTCTGCTTCCTGCTGGATGTTATGACTGCATTAGCTCTAACTGCAGTCTCCTCTCACACAGATGGTCCATTAGGTGTCGAGGAGGATGAAGACAGAGAGCTCTGCTGCCTGTAGGACGCTGCCTGTCCCTGATACACATCTGCCTTTGGAAATCAAACCACGGCTGCTGGGATCTTTGCAAACGGTTTCGCGGCCGCTCTGGAACGCACCTCGTTTGTCAGGACGCGGCGCTGGCTGCAGGCGCCCGGAGCGCACGGGCCGAGAGAGCGAGCCTTCCCTTCGCCTGCGCTTCAAATCTAATCTGGCTTCACGACCGCCGAGGCCTGGAGTTATGTCACGACTGTGGTAGATGTCCTCGAACCCTGAGGCCAGTCAGGTGTGAGGTGCACAGACTGCAGCTCTACAGTACGTACATGCAGGAGCCATTTTGTGCCTCAAGTCTTTAATTTCAATTTATTGGAAAATTGTTGATTTAATAAGAACTATAATATAATCTGTTGTGTTCAGGAACATTTGTGGTTTGAATCATTTAATACCTGATTCCTGCAGTCGACACGAACTGTGTGCTGCACGCGGACGACCACACGGGGTCAGTGCGTTCCCCGGTGGAGATGGATGGACGACCACGTGCACGTTAAGGGCCGAATTAGAATTCACCTTACGATGAAACAAATTAAAGAAAGCAAACACCAACATGACGGTAAATCCTCAAAACTGTGATTTAAAAGTGTTTACTCAGTTTATCTCTGTTTAAAATCCAATGTACACACACTCACACACACACACACACACACACACACACACACACACACACACACACACACAGTTTAATGGACTCTTCATCATCTCCTTAACGTGGTCAGCTGACAGGAATCCACTGGCCACTCATACACCAGCACATTTCCTATTCACTCCAGATAAAACCATGAAATGCAGACTGCCTCCTTGAATAAATTCCTGGCCGTGGAGCCCCCCCCCCACCGCTCTCGCAGTAACTCTGGAGAGTCTTTTATGGTCTTATTACGGCTTAACGGTGTCCACTCGGAGCTGGAGGTAAAAGACCGGGGAGTCGGAGGCTGTCGGGGAGGATTTACGATCCCAACAGGTTTGACGAAACGTAAAGATGAAGATCACGCAGGTAGTTTCCCCAGAGGACTGACATTTTCTCAAGAGCTGAACCATTAGTCCAGGTTTTCTGTTTGTGTTGCAGTAAAACTCAAACTGGCCTCAGACGGTTGAGTGATGCGGCACAATCCCTCCAACATTAACCGATAATGTGAGGTCGTCATAGAAGCCACACAATGATGCTGTCATTACTGCCACTGTGCTAAAAGTTGTTACTGCAATTAAAAACAAGTAAACTTTTACGGGTCTTGACAGATGAGTGGGTCTAAAGTTCTGAAATATGTCTCCTGCTCGCTGCCACTCAAACTTCCTCAAAGCAAATATCGGAGAGCGATTCCTAGAAATCAATTTTTTAACGGCTCAGCGTGAATCAGCAAACAAACCTCAAGCGCTGCCAATTACTACAGGTTAGATTTATAGTCATGTTTGTTTTCACACCGGGGGTTCGATTCTGTTGCTCGTTAATGGACTCAAGGAACCGGAGGTGCAGGATTTCCATGTCACTGAGGAATTGCTTCAGTTTAGTAAATAATAAAACTGAAAAATCGAGTCGGAGCAGAGTGGAACCTTCCTCAGTGTTGGTGAGGATGAATAATTAATACTTTCTTAATATATTAAAACTCAAACCTACAAATTTAGAAACAAACAGCTGGGAGGAATCGTCCTGGGAGGCTCAGGCCCGTTTCCTGCTGTTATCTCCAAGTCAATTCTGGACCTCAACTCACGACCACCTTGACCTGTGTTGGTGCTTGAGTTGTGTTTTTGGAAAAGCATCTGTAAATAGTCGCAGCATCTTGGCTCCTGCACGATCTATTTTAATATTTAATTTTCACTTCTCACCCGCTGCCTGTCCAGGTTTAATTCATCTTCACTGGTGCCCGACCCAGGGTGAGACTCTGGGTTTGGATGAATCCCACATCCCACCTCAAAGTCTTGGAGGGCCCTCGACTGGGTAGTGGTTCTTTACCCAGGACACCAGTCAGTGTTCACCAGGTTTATTCTGGATCTTTTCTCCGACTACTCTGCATCTGAAAATGCTCCATTTAGAGAACAAGCCTCCTTCAATCCCCATGGACACAAAACTGAGGACCAAGATTTTCCTCAATTCAGGAGAGAAAATAAACTTTTCTCAATGGGCTCAATCGGCCTGGTTTTACTCGCTGGGCTCAAAATTGTCCTGCGATCTTTGCAGCCTGTTACCGCTCTCGCTCGCTCGCTCTCTCTTTCGTCCCTTCCCCCCGTCCGTCTTCAATGAAAAATGATCCAGTACATGAAAAAAGGAAAAGGCATTAAAAGTCCTCACAGGCAGTTCTGAGGGAAGGAACTCTCCCAAGGGCAAACGTTTCTACAGAGGCTTCATAGCATGCTGAGCCGACCCTGGAGCCCAAAGGCTGATGCAAGCTACAGGCAGTAGCTTCAGGCTACCGAGGGTCCACAGGGCCAAGACAGAGGCAGAATAAAACCAGCTCCGGCTCAGCAGCTGGGAGGAAAACATCAAAACACAAACACACTCTCATTACGAAACAGCAAGGGCGGCGAGGGTCAGGCCTCCTGGAGCCGACGTGCGGAGGGCGGCTGATCTCCGAGCCCCTTTTGGGTCGTGACCCAGTGACCAAGAGTCCGGCGGAAGCTGCTTTACTCGCAGTGGCTGAAGGTCGGAGCTGTTTAAATAATGACAACGAATAAATCCGAGCCTGAGGAGCAGGAAGCCGAGGTCAGAGGTGAAGGTTTAATAATCCCAGAACTCAACTGTAGCGCGCCGCTGAGCTTTGCTCGTTAGCTGATGTTTTTTAAAAACTTTCCAATTAACTTGCTAAAGCTTCGCTCTCTGTCTCCTGAAGGACGACGGCCGCTATGATGTCTTCTTCTTTTACCACTGTTAGATTTAGCTTTGCCGGGCCCTGACCCCCACGATCGCACAAATTCAGGTGCTGGACTCCATCAATGACGCTCGGAGCAGGTGAACGTTAATAAGCTGAGCTCTAAAAACGATTTGCCCTGAAAGTTCACAGTTTCAACCCCTCAGCTTATTAATTTCAGAACTTCAGGCTTCAGAGCAAAGAAAGAAAATGGAAGAGAAAAGGTTTAAATGTTTTTTTGTTCTCACTTTGCTCTTCAGTGTGAGTTCATGGAGGAAGAAGCTGCCACGGTTCGTTTTCATATCGTGAACTCCTGAGTGGACGTGGTGCCACAGGCTGCCACCTAGAGGCACCAGGCTGCTGGTGCCACCGCGAAGATCCTCCAACTTCCGAGTTTCCGTTTCAAGTATCTTTCAGGTTCAAGCACATGTATGGGCGGGACTTTTAAACCACGGTCACTACTGCACACACTCCAAGTAGAGGTTAAAAGTGCAAGATGGCAGCACCTGTGTCCGAGGTAGTTTTAATGTTTGGAGAACGAGAGGAAGTGGAGACGCGTCATCTGTTTCTTCATTGTTGGACAAATGAAGGACTTCTCATCTCATCTTATTTAAAGTCCATCACTCAACCACACACATACAGTACATAGCCTGACACACATAAATACATTATATACATTCTCACTAATTTAACCACATACACACTCTCTCATGGTTGCTGATATATGTACATCAGTACACATGCAGTGTTACGCCTCAGCTGTAAGTTGAAGGACATTCCCTAATGAGTAAATGTATGAGTTTATATATTCAATATATTTATGTTTGCATGTGTTAATGCTTTGTGCTGCAGATTTATTTGCAAGTGAAGTATCTGGTTCGGCCTCAGCAGCTTCTCGTACTTTCTCTCTCGAGTCGTTAGTTAATATTTAATGTGGGCTTTTTCTTTTTCCACTTTGGAGTGTTACATTATACAAAGAGGCTGTTAAAGACTTTGGCACAGTTCCGTCCATCTGCCATCTGAAGCTCTGACTCTGCCCCTGATCCCACATTCAGGGGATCATCCTCAGTCGGGTCCCTGAAGGAGCAGAGCTGCAGATGTTGCCCCAGTTGCATGTGAGTCCGACTGCTGCTGGAGTCTGGCAGCGAGTCCTGGACGATGGAGGAGCAGGAGCTGAGTTTTCATTCAGATCAGAATCAGTTCAAAAACAGACGGTGGAAAAGACAATGACTTGGTTTGTGCCACAAAACAATGTTAATAATTTAATGAAAATGTAAAGTGATAAAAGTTTTGCCTGGAGCGACAGTAAAGAGATAGCATCTATATTTACACACTGGTACAGGATAGGTCCTAAGTGCCTGATATTTGCATCTGTATTCAGGAATATTCATTTTTTAACAGGAGGAGGTGAAGATGCTTCGTCCATCTTTATTTTCTCCTGGTTACCGAAGACATTTGTTGTTTTATTAACAGCTACAGATTTAGATTTTTACGTAATTATAACGTGCATCCATTGTTATAAAAACTGCGTTAATTCAGTTGAAGCAGAGAATGAGGTGAACAAAAACCCAGTAGCAGCATTTTCAAAGCAGGGGTTTTACTGCCCTCTACTGTTTGTGTAGCAGAAGACATCGTTTTCCTGGGGTTGTTACAGTGCAGCGTCTGAATTGAAAATCAAGTAAATTACGTTTGTTGTACGTAAGTTAAAGCAGCGATGGACAAAGCCACAGGTGAAGAAGATGTGATGCAGTTAAAAAGGCGACAAAATGTAACGTCCTGATATCGTGAATCATCTGGAAACATTGAAGATAAAGTAAATACACAAGTCAACAGAATGTATAACTCAGGTCTGGTTGTTTTTAATGAAGAGTTGTTACATGTTCTATCTTGAAAAGGAAATAATCTATCAGATCCAACTCTTCCGAATGACTTTTATCTCTACGTGTGTAACATCCTGCAGCTGAGTGTGTTTCCAGGTTGTAAATTGTAAGTGTGCGTTGATAGTGATTTTCAGCAGAGAGCTGCTGGGCTCTGATCTCAGTCGGCCACAGAAGACAAAGTGTTTCCAGGGTGAGCAGATTCAAACGGGAAAAGAAAAATTGCGCTGCTCACTACCTCCCCCTACTGTTACCTCTGCACAATCATCAGCGGCCGGATTCAAACTGTGAACGAGATGCAACAGAGTCAACGGGACGTAAGTGATGGAAATGAAAGGAGGATGATCAGAATTAAATCAAGGACAGAAAATAAACAGTAGGTTTTGTTATCGGCTCAGTTTTAAAACAACATGTAGGTGTGAAAATAAAGACAAATGATTTTAAGAGTTATCTGGTTTCTGAACGCAGAAGGATAACGTGAGCTCGAAGGGTTTTAGTCTGTGTTTAGGATTCATGAGCACATTTACCTTCAACTCTGACCAGTTCAGTCTCAACTCAGGCTAATTAGCTCTGCACCTAAAGGTTTGAGATCATTACTCAGTGTTTCAGCTCATCAGGCGTCTGAAGGTCTGGAAAAAGCTGCTGCCAGCAGAGAAAGCTGCATCTTCCAGTGAAATTCATTTACACCTCATCTGCACTGGCTGATGCATTTTTTAAGAAACCTACAATAATGTTCACGTCGAAGGTTTCAACGAGGTTTTCATGGTCAATGTTTGCATTTGCTCTTCTGGCAACGAGAAAGCTAGAACCTTTGTTTCTGCAGCTGAACGTGGTTTCTTCATCGTGGTGACGTCGTTTGTCAAGAGCTTCAGTCTCAGTTAAGAGCTAAGTTATTAACCCTCATAAATCAAGGTCTTGTAATCGCAAACTGTAAATAAAGACGACATGACAGCGGATTTTAGGATTGCCCCCTTGTGGCTGGCTGCTGTATGTATGCCATAAACCCCCTTCCTCCATGTTAGTAGACATTTACTAAAAAAAAACAAAGCTCAAGTGTAGAAATATTTCAGCTCAGATTTTAGACATCAGGAGAAAGTAGAGATGTCCTGTGGCTCTTTATCATTTTACAGATGAACAATCACTTGTAATTGTGTGAATAATAACCGTGAATAGAACAACAGCGCCTCCTGGAGACGAGGTCAGGAACCGGACACGCTTGTTCACATCCTGTAACTTTAACCAGGTCGTTTCTGCTGTTTGAAATAAACCGAGCCCTGATCTGTAAGTGAGCCGCTCTGTTTGGAAAGCATCGACTCAGTTTATCGCTCAGACACACAAAAGCAACACAAAAGATTCAAGTAATAACTATGTGCTACGTGCACGTGTTTATCTGTGCACGTGACGTCCAACACACACGGGTGAAACAACAGCTGTTAAAGTGCAGATTAGACCTGAGGACGGGCCGAGTCTCTTCCCTCGTCTCTTTGACGTATGACGGCCCAGCGGAGGATCATAAAGCCGCCACATGTCATTACCAAAGCCATCGTTCCTCCCCCACCAATAAAATACATAATTACTCCCTGCATATAACTTTAATTGGCCCAACTGAGGTCATTGGAAATCCATGATACTGCTTTCATTGGCTTGATTATGGCTCCTACAGCTATTTACCGTCCAGTCGGACACGCCGGCCGGCTCCCGGCAGACAGACTGCAAATGGGAACACAAACAGGGGATATGACGATGGGCGGAGTCGAATCTTAGCTGGAATACTCTCTGTTGTGGTTTGGCTGCAGAAACGTTCGGCAGCACAAAGCAACACAACAGATAGTCAGAGAATTGTCACATCCAGTTTGCTTCTGATGCTCGTGGACATTTTATTCGTGTAGAAACAACTCAGAAAGTTAACGAGTTGCAAATGTCATCAATTATAAACCAGTTAACATATCTGTACAATAGTCAAATGTTCTATTTTGATCATTTGCAAACTGTACGTTCATCTCTCACAAGCACAAACACCACATTTTCGTTAGTACAGTTGTTCTTATGATTAACATTATAAATCATTTATCTGCCTGTCGCACCTGATTCTTTAGACACATAAACACAACACGTCTTGTTTAAAGAGTTGAGAACAAACTTTTAAATACTTTCATGAAAAGTAATTATAATCTGAAATGAGCTTTTGTCGCTGCCATTGAACTTATAATGTAATAGTCATCATATTAAAATGATAATCAGTCATTCAGGTAAATCCCATTTTCAGGACAGAAAATATAAAAACATTAATGAAAAGAAAACTATTGTGAATAATACAGGAGGAGTAATTTTTACAACATTGATTATAATAATATGATAAAAACCTGGAGTCACATCTGCTTTATAAGCAGCAGAAGCATTAATCCAACACAAATAACTTCTTGGTTATTGTCTAATAATTGTTGAAAATACTTTTTGAGGCAATTCATCAGAATCCCGGAGTGAATTCATTAAAATGTAATCTTCTATGAGGAACCTCGTCCAGACATCCTCTCTAGTGCGGACGTGAGCTGAACGAGAAGCCGAGCGGCAGCGGGGCCGTCGCTGTAGCTGCTCTGTAAGTCACTGGGTCAGCTGATCTCCCCTCAACATATTTTCCTGTGAGCCGCTCACACACCGGCCTGGAATCAAACCAGAATAAGCGCTGCTCAGCCATGCGATGTGTTCATGCTGTTTCCCCCTCGGAGCCCGGGAGGAAAGTGCAGAGCGGCCGCCCGCGCTGATAAATACAGTAGATGGCTTATAGCAGAGCGCCGACGAGGCCGGAGGTATTTAAACTTTCAGAGGCAGCGAGCGGAGATGAGTCACCTTGGTGCTCGGGAGCAGAGTCGAGTTAACATCGCTGATTAGGTGAGAAGCAGAGAAAAGTGTTCATGTAGCTGGAGTGAAATGTGAGATTCTAACACCACAGTGCAGATGTTCTTCAGAGATGAGATAACACAATCACACACAGACACGTGAACACACTCAGGGTCACACACACACACACACACATGCTTGATGAGCCTGAGACGCCTCATCACTCGGCTGCAGAGATAAATGCTGTCATTTGAAAATCTCTCTCTCCCTCTCTCTCTCTGTCTCTGTCTCTCTCTCTCTCTGTCTCTCTCTCTCTCTCTCTCTCTCTCTCTCTCTCTCTCTCTCTCTGACGTGCAGCTGTTCCTGTCAACACCTTCACTCTTTGGTTCTGATGTATCCTCCAGCCATAAAAGTGAGGATTTAATGGACACGTTAATGCTCCCGGAGGATGAACTCTGACCTCTGTGCTCGTGCCACCCTCAGGAAATAGCACCAGCTTCAATCTGCCACCGTCACAAGGCAGGTTGCCACCAAATCTGGAGCCAGAAACCAAACTGTGAGAGGACATTAAGAAAATCAGATGGGCCGTCCTCCAAGAGGCTTTAGTGCAGCTTTTTCAAAGAAGCAGAACAGAATCCTCAGAAACACCTGATGGACGGACACATGCACACGCACACACACACACACACTCACACACTCACACACACTCACACACACACACACACACACACACACACACACAACCTGCTGGCAGACACAACGGCAGCAAAGTCAAACAAGTCACACAACCAACACAGATGCACAGGAAACAAAGACAGCAGGAAAAAAAAGTGGCTCAGCTGCCAAATCAGCAGAAATCAGAACAATGATTCAGCTGCTCAGAAACATGTGATGCACAATCTACTACACAACAGCACAACAGCAGACACAAGGCCTGTTAACACAAGTACACAACCGTGGCTTCACGTAGGACACGTTCTACATTTCTAAGCACGAATCCTAAAGACTCCAAACAGACACGTCGTGTTTTCACCTCTTTGGTTTTTTGGTTTATTAATTTCACTACAAACTTGATTATCAAGTATAACTATGTTTTATTTGAGCATTTATGCAGTTCTGCTTGATACGTCTGTGTCTTTACTAGTTATTCGTAAATCCATGTTTTCGTTTCAGTTAAGTTGTTGATTTATTCTTTATGTGACCTTCCACGTTTATACGTACGACTTTAGTTCATAGTGTTAATTAACGAGCAACATCACTTTGTTCATGCAGGAATTTTCACTTTCTTTACAATGCGACATCGTTTATTGACATTGTGATGAAATAAAAATGGAGATGTTTAGGTTTCACTAGTTTTCACGTCTTCCATCTTTATTTACAGTCATTGACCTGAACAGGCGGCGACAGATAAATAATCACTGAGAGATTTGACTTTGAAACAAACACTGCGACTAAAACTGCTCGTCTCTGTTAAACAACTGTCGACACCACCCGTCCTCTCCACCTGCCTCCCTCACCTCCCTCCCCTCCCTCCCCTTCTGTGTCTCCCCCACTCTGCTGAGGAGGGCGACAGCCATGAACTCAGACTCAGTGAAGCCGGAGAGGACGTAAATGAATGTCGACCAGGATGAAGACTAATTTGCTCTCGCAGAGGACGTCGCCTCTGAAAGGTTTGAGTCAGAGAAGAGCGAGAGCGAGGGGGAGGGAGGGAGACGGAGACAGAGAGAGAGGGAGAGAGAGAGAGAGAGAGAGAGAGAGAGAGAGAGAGAGGGAGAGAGACAGAGAGAGAGAGAGAGGAAGAGAGAGAGAGAGAGAGAGAGAGAGAGAGAGAGAGGGGGAGAGAGAGACAGAGAGAGAGAGAGAGAGAGAGAGAGAGAGAGAGAGAGAGAGAGAGGGGAGAGAGAGACAGAGAGAGAGAGAGAGAGAGAGAGAGAGAGAGAGAGAGAGAGAGAGAGGGGGAGAGAGAGAGAGAGAGAGAGAGAGAGAGAGAGAGAGAGAGAGAGAGAGAGAGAGAGAGAGAGAGAGAGAGGGAGGAGAGAGAGAGAGAGAGAGAGAGCACCCATGGGGGCTGTGATGTGGAAACACTGGGCTCAGTCCAGAGGGAGACACTTCAAACCTCTGTTTATGTAATAACCAGATTGAATGGATGTACTGATGAACGGGGGGTGGGGGGGGGGGTGGATGAGTGATGTGAATGATGGCAGATGGAAAGATAATGGTGAGGGACGTGAGAACAGAGAGAAGACGCGTGAGGAGGGAGGGAGGAAGGAAAGAGAGGGAGAGAGGAAATGAGCGTGTTATTTTGCTCTGGAGCAGATTCTGTGATATTTAACGTCTTCATTACGCTCAGTGTTGTTAGCTCCCTGCTAATTATCCTGCTGTGGAGAAAATACATAAACAAGTGATGATTAAATCTGTCCTTGTGTGCACGCTCAGCACTTTTCTCCAAACCTAATTAACATGGAGGAGAGTGTTTGGAACCGTGCACAGGCGTCGTTCTGCTGGACTCCAGCCACACGATGCAGCTTTCAACACGCTAGATGTTTTCACGTTCGACAGACATAAAATAACCCTAAACGTTATCTCTCAGACTCCAGACAGACACGAGGTGTCATAGTCTTTACAAAGACAAGTAAGGTGAAGTAGCTTTAAATAAACACTGATATGATTCTAACAATACAAACTAATTCACAGTGCTCGTTATAGTTTTACATATTTAAAACTTCAGATTATTGAATTTTAGGATTATTTTAGGATTTTTATCACTGAGAAAGAACCAAACTGTTTAAATGTTCACAAACTAGTTACATCTCCACCAAGGAGGTTATGTTTGTCTTTTAATCAGCAGGATTATTATTTTTGTGTTTTGTTTCACTTCCTCTGCAGCGTTTCCCACAGAATTCATTCAGTCTGAAGTCGAAGCAGACAAAGGTACGAACATCGCTCTGAAGCCGGCAGGTTCTGAGTGACAGGTTCACAGACTGAACAGTAACAGACAAATTCTCCCAAGAAAGAGCAGCTGAATCTATGAGGCTTGTTTGTGTGGACAGTAAAAACTTTATGGGCGAAGCAAAACACCAAGTTAGAGATCTCTTATTTTAACATGATATTATGTGGCAGGGTAATTTAGAATATGGCGGCTTCCACAGTTGAGATCATTAATAAAAAACACTGCTTTGACATCGTGAGGGCCCTTTGAGTTTGATGATTTAAAAAGGGGCTGGGACGCCATGATTGGACGAGTCCCGTTACTGAGTCGTGATCATGTCCGCAGGCACAAGATGTTTTTTAGTTTCACGCAGCTGCTTTGTGTATGTTTTGCCTTCATGTTTTGGTGTCACACCCTCTGCTCTCACAGGGAAGGATCCGTGGCCGTGGCCGAGCGGCGGCTGCAGCCAGAACTGCTCCGTCACTTCTCATCTCCCGTCACCGGCACAAACCTCATTGGTCTAAGGACGACATGTCACCTTCTCCCTGCCGAGGCCTGTGGGCAAATACCAGCTCTCCTCCAACTTGTCATTCTCCACCAGCACAGATCTGCTAATATCAGCATCGCACTCTGCTGCTTTGCATTGACTGTACGACAGCTTGACACAGCACATGTCAGCTCAGTGACACACGTGTGGCGCTGTTCAGCTTCCACTGGAATCAGCAAAGTGACAGTTTCCAGTCGGTAAAATGGACAAATGTGAGTTTTAATCAAATTAAAACAACTTTCACTTCACGAGACAAAGGATCTACAGCTCCGTGGTGCTGACAGACAAAAACAAACCTCAAACATCTGAGGGTTCAGAGAACAAGATGTCCTCTGTCAGGACTCAGGTCGGTCACTCACCCATCACTCTGAGCCGCTCGGCGCCCACCACCACCTCCTGCTCGTCGGCGGAGAAGAGGAGTTTCCCAGAGGTGGATTTGACTTCAAACATCTTGCCCTGCGCTTTAAATCCATTGGCTCCTGCAGCGAACACACAGGAGAAGAGAGAGAGGAGACATCAAAGAGGGGCGAGCGGAGGCCGGAGCCCATTTCTCACTGAATTAACTCGTTAGATTGGAAAATGTGTCCAGGACCTGATTTTCAAATTAAGACTCAGACTTTACCTCCACCATCACATGTAGATTCTTTGTGGAGACTATTAAACAAACCAAGTGAAGTGATACTAACAGAAAGTGAGAGTTACCTTAAATAACAACAGTACACATGTTATTATAAAACAGATTAGCTGGTTGACGTTTTATCAGAATATTAAGCTTCATGTTTACACGTCCAGCAACATCATCATTTGTTTCTGTGACAGAAATCAAATTCATTTTAATGTAACTTGTGTAATTATGATAAAATAAATCCCTTACTTTCTGATATTTGACCTTCAATTCACGAACAAATTATTGTGTTTTGATAAAGTTTAGAAATAAAAGCTTAGATAAAAGAGAAATAGTAAGAACAATAAAAGTAAATAATAATGATAAAAGAGATTTAAAGGTTTGAAATATAAAACCACAACTTGTTCGTCATGTGACAAAGTGTCCCACAGTCTGTCACCTCAGTATAACAGTGCTACGTCTGTCCTGACATCTGTCCTGACAGAAACATCTGCACAGAGAGATTCATGTTCCTACTTTGATTTGACATCTTAAAACTCTGAATGAGAATCTGAATTCATGTGAAAAGTTGTCAGTCAGCGGATGTGAGTCAAGTTAAAGAGATGTTGAGAGAAACTTGTTGAGGACCTGCAGCTGTCTGTCATCCAGATGTGACCTGAGGTTTTCACGGTGTCTCTGAACGTCTGCAGGAAAACACCGGAGCCGCCACGACTGTGACAAACAAGTGATTCCAAACGAAGACAGGTCCCTTCAGCTCAAATTGCTTTGTCTCACACGCCGGCTGAAAAACACCCAGCGCCCGAGAGGCCTGACTGATCGACACACGCACAATTGATTCTGTCACTCCGCGTCTGGGACGAGAAGAACCTCCGAACGCCAACGCTGAGGAGCGACAGAGCAGACGTCATCCTCCGTGTCGGTGGTTAACATGAGAGACACTTCCTGTGTTTATGGAAAGAGATTTTCATTCAGCCTGTCACTATCGGACGGGAGGAGTGAAGACAGGAAGAAGAAGAAGAAGAAGAAGAAGAAGAAGAAGAAGAAGAAGAAGAAGAAGAAGAAGAAGTTGCAATTCTGCAATTCATCATGTCAGGTGTTTGATTCTGGAAATGACAGTTAGAGCAAAACTTCAAAGTCTATTTAAATCTTTGTTCAGGACTCGTTCACACCTGGTTTGTTTCCGAGCTTCAGACTCTTCAGTTCAGTCTGAACCTGAACATCAGGGGTGAAAGGTTCCTCAGACCAGAAGAGGTGTTCTGGACCTGGATCAAACTGAACCATGGTTCTGTTGGTTTACAGTGGAAACACTTTGTTGGACCAATCACAGGAAGTAGAGACAGCATTAAACAGTAGAAGAAGAAGAAGAAGAAGAAGCAGCTGCAGTCTTCACCTCCGACGATATATTGTCTGAACCACGATGACAACAGGACGTACGTGTGTCAGACCAGATTCTTTAGTCCCTAAATTACAATGTGAAACTAAACTAACAGATCAAATGGAACCAACACGTGAAGCTTCAGACTCTCAGAGAGAAAACGTCCTGAATCAAACCTACAATTACAAACTCAAACAATCTGAAGCTTCTTTGTTCTTTAAGTAAAGAAGCTTTTCAAAAGGCAGGAAAATGAGGAGACGTTGGTTTGTGAGACAAAAACAGAAAATCCCTGTGAATAATTGAACAGAAACATTTCTACATGTTGTGTTGCAGCGGATGTCGTCAGTGTTGTTGGTTCAGAGAAATGAAAACATGAATCATATCAAAAGGAAACACGAACGAGCAGATGAAAGCAGTTTTGTTCCTCACCTGTGACGAGCTGCGTGAGGAGCTGGTTGTTGCTGCCCAGGATGTTGACCGACACGTTTCTGGACGACTGCAGGAACAGCGGGCGGCCCTGTGGACACACGGAGCGCCGTCTTGTTATGTTTTTATGTTTAAGAGCAAGAAGGAGAACAAGAGAGAAACCAGCAACTTCCTGAGCAAAGGAACGTTTTAATGCACACAGCAATTTTTAGATTTTCCTTCTAGAGCTTTTCTCTCAGGTTCGTGGAAATGAAACATCTCAAATATATGTAGTTTACGTTTTTATTTCACATCAATTTGTCCGTTTTGAACTGGAGATTTAAATCATGATCAGAGGTCGTTTTGTGAAAATGAGGTTTTTCTAATCCTTTGAGACACATTTCAACACTTCAGTTTAACCTACATCCACCAAACCTTCCAGTTTCATTCCTGTTTACATCCAAAGGTTTTTACTGAAGGTTTAATTCAAGCATCGTTCACAGTCAGATTTATAAAAGATGTTATTCAGACAAACGTGGAGAGAATCACATGTTTTAGATGCCTTTGATTTTCTGATTATTCAGAAATTTAAAAAAGAGACATCAAAAGATTCCCTCTGATAAAACATTTGGTTTTAATATGATAAGATTTTTAACCATGTTCAGATTCCACAAAACTAGATAATAGATTATTTTGTTAATTAATTTGTCAAATTATTAGTTAACGACCAAATGGACGTCATGGAGACATTCCTTTGTCACATGGATGTGGAGGGTATAAAGGAACATGATGACAGAAACATGGACACACATGTAAGACTTTACCTCAAAACACACACACACACAAACACACACACACAAACACACACACACAAACACACACACACACACACACACACACACACACACACACACACACACAAACACACACACACAAACACACACACACACACACACACACACACACACACACACACACACAAACACACACACACACACACACACACACACACACACACACACACAAACACACACACACAAACACACACACACACACACACACACACACACACACACACAGAGACACACAGAGACACACTTAGACTTAAGCCGACCGCTCTGTTCGCTCACTTCCATTTCCCAGAGTGCCCTGCACCGATGTGGATGCCGATCACGTCGGACACTCTGCTCTTTCTGTGCCCGACTAATCTTCATGCCTCAGTCAACTTCTTAATTAGAGATAACGGCCGGACCATTGTGGCGCTGTGGCGGCTGGGGGGGGGGCAGCCTCGTGTGTATATTACTGATAACATTATGGCTCTCAACAAACTTACTGAAGTTCCCACAGTAAACTCAGGGAATGTGTGATACACAAGCAGGAAGTGATTACAATAACAACGAGCTGTGAACTGAATGTGCGGAAAACAAGAAGTTTGAGACTCGACACAAAGAAGAGACGATGAATCGACTCTGGAGTCCGGAGAACGTCAAGGTGTGTGTGTGTGTGTGTGTGTGTGTCTGTGTGTGTGTGTGTCTCTGTGTGTGTGTGTCTCTGTGTGTGTGTCTCTGTGTGTGTGTCTCTGTGTGTGTGTGTCTCTGTGTGTGTGTGTCTCTGTGTGTAACCTCTGCGGAGGAGGTTTTATTTTCTCCGCTGGCCGTGTGTTTGTTTGTTTGTTTGACATTTTCATTGATTTCCCAGGGAATGAATAATAATAATAATAATAATAATAATAATAATAATAATAATAATAATAATAATAATAATAACATTTATAATTCCAGCAGTTACTTGTTCTTCCATCTATCTTCCTCCTCTGACCCGATGTTGGGTCATACAGCTGCAGACTCAGCACGGTGTTCGAGACGTTCCTCTTCCTATCGAGCATTCCAGCTCCTCCTGACGGATCCCGGGTGTTTCCCAGGCCAGGTTGGGATTTATAATCCCTCCAGCAAGTTCTGGATCGACCCCGGCCTCCTCCGAACTCCTGCTCCATCTCCAAGACTCAGCCCAGTCTCCCTATGTTCTTTGGGTCCGTCCCCAGAGCTCGGGACCAGTGGTGAGGGTCAGTCAACGACCACATGTTACTGCTGCACTGATCCGTCTCCTCACTCGTCTACAAGACCCTGAGACACTTGAACTCCTTCACAACATGTCCCCTGAACCCAGAGAGAGCGATCCAGCGTTCCCAGCAGAGAACCAACCTCAAAGGTGCTGATCCAGTTAATTAGACTTTAATTTCACACTGAGCCTCAGACCCTGTAGCTGATAAACAGATGGAGTCCGGACCTGCTGCAGATTTACTTTGATAGAACCAGTTTCTGAGCGAGCTGCTGCAAATCGCTCCTCTGGCTCAACTTACTGAGCTTTAATTCAGGCAGATTCCTGAGCCTCTGGAGCTCGACTCTGCCTCCAGGTCATGTTTCTGTAACCAGCTCCGATCCACTCGTCTTCCTCCAGGTCTCAAACTCCTCGCTCCCTCCCTCCCTCTGTGCGAGAGGCGTCCTGCTGGGAGTAATATGGTCGACCGCAGCAGTAACGAATGGAAGAGCGAGGCCGAGCAGATCAGAAACACGACAACAAACTAAACATGTCTACTCGACACAAACAGCCCCACAGGGCAGCGGCAGGAAGAGCGAGCGACGAGCCGCTTCGCTCAGAGGTGACGGATTAAAAGCTCAAATTTAAAGCTCAAACCTTGAAGAAACACATCATGAGTCTCATCGAGCTGGAGGCTCAGAAAAAACCTCAGGAGACTTTATACTTTATACTTTTAATTTCCTTCTTCAAGGACGCTATGATTCCTGCAGGATTCCTCCAATAGATGACAACAGATTTCAGACTGTAAATAAAGACGTCATCTCCACTTCCTGCTTCTGAACAACAATGAAGCTAAAACCTCTCGGACACGGGCGTCGCTCGTCGGAGTCTGTGGACGGATCGATGCAACAAACAAAATCGTTTGTCTCATTAAAACGAGCTAAAGAGATTTTTATGTGATCAGAGCTTCTTCTCTAAAGAAACGTTCTCAACATGAGGTTTGTGTTTCCGCTGCTCGTCCGTTCGCTCTCGTCTCCTCGGGCCGAGCGGAGCCTCAGCTCTTCTGGTCAGTTCCTCTGTCGTCTGTGTTCCAGCAGCTCCTCTTGAACTTGTGTCTGTTATTTCTCTCAGAGAAGAGCTTCACAGTTATAAGGACGTTTCAGTTGGATCCCAGTTGGGTGGATTTTAACGGTGTCACTCAAGGACGCTCATAGAAGTCGAGCTCTGCGTGTTTGTGCACTGGTGTGAAAGTTTCTATACAAACTAAATGATCATTATTCCTCTTGAAGGAGCTTTGAGTTGATGTTTGTTGCATTTTGACGTCATTAAAATAATATTTAATTGAAACCATGGATTTTTTTACTGGAATAGGAATATTTTTCACCACATGGACACGCTCGTGCTCGCTTGAGTCGGCGTTGAACTCGGCCTCCTCCTGTCAAAACATCCCATCTCTCTCATTCTAATTTAGTCCTCCTCCATCTGTCTTCCTGTCTCTGTCTCAATTACTGCTTCCTCTTCCTCTCCTCTTCCCCCATGTTTCCTCCCCTCCTGCTCTCTTGCTCCTTCTCTTCGCTCCTCATCCCTCATCCTCCCTCTCGGCTCACGTAAGGTCCCAGACAGAAGAGATAAAGCTCGCCGCTCCCTCGCATTATCCCACTCTGCGTCCACTACCTGCGAGCAGCTGTTATTACTGCGACGCTACAGGAGATGGAGGGAGAGAGAGGTGCTGTTGCTTTATCGGTGCCATCTCTCTGTTCTCAGGGCTCGGCTCCTCCTCCTGTAGTCGCTGGACGGACGTACAGGAAGCTGCTCTGAATGTTAATTCGTGAGCAGGACGTACCTGGGGACCTCAGACGGACATTACGTTCGGATCAGTAAACCCCAAGAAGGTCTGAGGCAGGAAAAGTGAGGCTGGAGCTGTGGCTGCGAGCAGCTCACTGGAGAGTGCATGTTAATGAGAGCACGAGGCTGCGGGCTGTTGTACGCCTTCGCTTCCCGCTGAGACCATCTGCTCTGGAACAGGTGCAGCCATGAGGATATACAGCGTTTACCCTGGTGATGGGTTCTCCTGCTTTGTCACGACAGGACATGACATCAAATTACAAGACATGACGATCGTCGTTAGGACGTCACGTGACACTGTGATGACAGACACGGCGCCTGTGGTCGCTCTGTGTCACGTTATGATTTGTCCCGATGGTGCAGTGGTTATTTCTGTCACCTCACACGACCGGAGGTTCCTGGTTTGAACCTGACGACCAGGGTCTTTCTATGTTAAGCATGTTCACAGGTTTCTACAGACACTCATGCAGGGGCGGGGGGGGTCAGATGAGTCTTTGACCGTAGGTGTGGAAGTGTAACTGGTTGTTTGACCCTCATTGGCTGTGTCAAAGCTCCTGGGGGACCCGACACATTCTCAGGTCAGATCGGAAACGTGATGTAGAATTCTGGAACACTCATGAATGTGATGTAGACAGTCAACATACATAACGTCCCTGTGACCTTGACCTGTGACCTTTAACCACCTAAATCCAATCAGATAATCTGTGAGTCTAAATAAAGATTTGAGCCAAATTCACAAAATAAGATACTTTTCATTTCTTCCTTCTCGTCAAACATGGATTTTCTTATTTCACTTTATTTCACTGGGATTTAAAATCACTGCTGATGTTCTGGTTTGTTTGATGGTTAATTTTCTTATTCACATATTTAGTTTGAACATCCTCACGAAGCAAAACCAGCTCAGTGGAAATTCAACATTTCAGTATTTATCTATGTAAACTCTACTCATAGTAACAACAACTACACATCCTACATATGTTTCTATTGTGTGTCAGTGTACAAACACAGCGGGTGTTGATGTGGTTGTGTGTTAGTTTGTGTGTCTGTCGTTGTGCGACTCACTGGTTTGGACTGGATTTCTTTGGCATAGAGAGGTTGGAGGAACTCAGAGTCTCCCTCCAGTTTCAGGCCCTTGTCTGTGATTCGGAGGTTCCCCATTCCGTCCTGCGAGGAACAAACACACAAAACACACACACACACACACACACAGTTAGTTTCATACACACGTCAACACAAAGGCAACAACTTGAAGGATATTCCAGTTTTTCTGCATCGTTATGCAACATGATCGTCTTTTATCTCAAACACCTGCAGTTTGGCAACACACCTGGTGTTTGTCTATGTGAGGAAATATTAACTTTATAATCACACACACACACACACACACACACACACACACACACACACACACACACTAAACCATCTCCACACTTAATCAAGCTGCTCTAATCTCTTAATCTGTTGTTTAATGCAGTGACTGAGGTTCATGACTCCAGCTTCAGTTTTACAAACTGATTCATTGGCAAACATGTCACACACGTTGTGTGTATATATATATATATATATACACATACACATATATATATAGAAACTGTTTTCTATCCTGAAATACAAGAGAACGTGTTGTAGATGATATAAAAACTGTGTTCAGTAAATCTCAGTCGTCAAACTGCAGCACAGAGATATTTTATTGTTCCATAAACATGTGACTCATATCTCTGTGAGTTTTGTGCCTAAACTGTTGAGTTTAAACGAGACAGATTCTGCTCACACTCGGGTTGATCGGTTTAATCTGTGTTATCACTGAAGACGTGTACATGCTGGAATGTGTCAGGTTTCATTTATTGAAATGAGACGTAAAGTTTTTAGCTGTGAATCCTGAAGTGAACAGAGCAGAATCATTTACTCTTAAAAACAACAAATACAACAACTAATGATTCAAATTAAAAGACAATACAACACTATAAAATAATTCATAGAAATGTTCAGAGTAGAATCACCGGAGCAGTTTCACTCTACACACAATTTATATCAAGACTGGTATGAGGTCACTGTGACCTTTGACCTTGAGGTGTCCTTAAGAAAACAGCCTTTACGAAGCCAACAAGGTTTTTTGAAGTAACAGTGACCTTTGACCCTCAGCCCCCGCAATCTAATCACTTCGTCTTTGACTTCTAGTGAATGTTTCTACCACATATGAAGAAATTCCCTCGAGGTGTTCTGGAGATATCGTGTTCACAACAACACACAAGACAGACGGAGGAACAACCAGAAAACATAAAGCCTCCAGCCACTAGGTGTCGCCAGAGTGGAGACGCCTTCCTCTCACTGTCCATTGCTGCAGGGAAGAAGAAAACCCAAACAGAACCTGGATTCAAACCAAGAACTCTCTTGCCCTGAGGTGACCCACTGTCCCACCTCGCCGCCCTGATATCACCCAGAGTCTTTGAGGTGGAAACATTTTCATTTCACCTTCATCAGGAATCTCGTGTTTCAACCATTGAACCCAAAGGATCACTCACACGCTGTGTTTGCTAAATGAAGTTATTTTGAGCCGACAGCAGGAACAGAATATTCTTTAAAGAGGTAAATAAATGAGCGTAGCAGCGACTCTTTACTGAAATTCTCCATCAGCAGTAAAGATGCTCCTCTTGTATTTCGCGTGCACGTTATTTTATTGTTTTTTTTATCTTGTAAAAACAAGCGGCCGCTGCGTCAGAGGAGCTGCAGCAGAGTTACAGATGATCCTGTGTGTGTGTGAGAGGATAAAACAACCAGAGGAGATTCCAACACGACCAGCCCAGTCGTTCTATACATTACACGAGATCACCTGCTGGATGTTTCCACAGATAAGAGTCAGAGACAGAGAGCGGGGGAGCATCAGGACGTTTATCTGTCTATATGATCTCCTCCTGCAAAGATGTTTTGGTTTTCCCGACGTTTGATCCCTCGGGCTCCGACGAGCAAATGGAGATCAAGACTCCTCGAAATCCCAAAGTGCCCGAGGACGGGTTTCAAGCCTCCTCCATGTAATCCTTCCCCCCACTGTGTAGAACATATTAAAATTCTAGGAGTGTTGAGGCAGCGGGGGGGTTGAGGCGTGGACGTGCCGCGCCTGTGAATCACCCTCAGGTGGAAGTCGGGCCCGTCAGCGACCTCAGACCTTATTCTGAGTCAATTTCCGACTTTTTGATGACGAAACGCGGCTGAAAGAAACCAGACTCGTATTTCTGCTCTGTTCTCAGGTCGTCGCAGACAGATTGATTTCTCTCCGAGGTGCCGGCTGATACACGCGGTCCATCTTCTCTGGAATGTACTGTACACACCGAGTGAATCCTCTCGCCGGCTGCTTCGTATCTTCGTCTGGATTATTGCTGAGGATGCGTAATGGCTGAAAAGTTATGTTGTGCGCCTCAGTCCATATCTCTCCCCCCCCCCGCGTTTCACACTTCTTCTTCCCGAGGAGATAAGTCACTTACAAAGGAGCAAAGTTTCAGATATTCTGCTCATGTCTGCTCTGGAAATTCAGACCTAATTTGGTTCCATCCCATAAAAAAATAAAAAAAATGTACAGACGGAGGAGAAAGTTTTCTAACTCGGGAGCCGACGCATAACAAGTGACAACAGAGATAATAGCTGCGAAGAAAAACCTGAGAAAAGCTTCGGAGACGAAGGAAATTAATGAATAAACGAGTGTGAAATGAAAGTGAACGTTACAGAAACATCCTCAGGTTGAGAAGCTGAATAAATACTGATCCCAGAGCTGATCCCAGAGCAACACGGTTAATAAGGTGCAAGAAGCAGAGAGAGGGAATTTGAGGAAAAATGAAAATGCAGCACATGAGAGTCGGATGTTTTCAGAAACCACAGATATATATATTATGTAAATATATATTTATAATATGAATCTTCAATTGTTTCCCAACGGAATAAAAGTCATTTGAAAATTACTGATCTGCAAAACACAGATGATCATATATAAGTAAAAAAACGGTTTAGAGACACAGCATCATATTGAGACGTCTCTGTTTTCAGATTCTATTTAGATACAAACTTCCTCCAGTTGTGTTTTCAGAAACGTTGTTGTTGGTGTGTGTGTGTGTGTGTGTGTGTGTGTGTGTGTGTGTGTGTGTGTGTGTGTGTGTGTGTGTGTGTGCAGACTCACGATCGATACGACCAAAACAAAGCACTTTATAAACGCAGCTGATTTCTATATAAATTCCGTCCATTCACTGCAGCTCCACAGTGAACTGGTGTCGAGGAGCTGAGTGAGTGAGTGGGTCCAGTCTGAGTGAGTCAGCACCGATTTGTCACCGTCCGGCTGCCACATGCCGCAGCGACAGGAGCAATGACGCAGAGGTGACAGAAACGAGCGCTCCTTCATTGTGTTGAGACTCCTCATGTTCACACGAGATGAAAGATGAAGGGAAGAGTTGGACGAGAGAGAGAAAATATATAATAATCTCTTCGACGTTATTCAGCTGCAGCCGTCAATAAAATAACAATTTCACTGCAGAAACTGAAAGCACAGAACACGTGTGTGTGTGTGTGTGTGTGTGTGTGTGTGTCTGTGTGTGTGTGTCTGTGTGTGTGTGTCTGTGTGTCTGTGTGTGTGTGTGTGTGTGTGTGTGTGTGTGTGTCTGTGTGTCTGTGTGTGTGTGTCTGTGTGTGTGTGTCTGTGTGTGTGTGTCTGTGTGTGTCTGTGTGTGTCTGTGTGTGTGTGTCTGTGTGTGCAGATTCTTTTCTCGTCCAAATTCTCTTCTTTTCATTCTCTGCAATGAGCGTCGAGCTGCAGCGAGGCGAGGCGAGCGTCCATGAATAATTCAGGACGACTCTCCGCAGGACGGAGGCCTCTGAACACTCAGGTGTGTTTCTCTTCACCTCCGCTCCGGCCTCTCTTCTCCTCTTCCTCCTCCCTCCCTCTGTTTTCCATGTCCTGAAAGACCTCTCGCTTGTTTTCGCCCCCCCCGCTGATCAACCTCTTAGATTCCTCTTATCTCATTATCTTTTTTCTTTTCCCGCTCTACCTTCATTTTCTCTCGTTTACATATATTTTCTTTTTTTCCCCGTTAAAGGAAAACGAAGACGTGGTTTTGTTTCAGCACCACGGAGAGAGACACGACCGGTAAATCAAGATGGACGACATGATGCCTCCCTGAAAGTGAAGCCAAAGCATCATGATCGCCCCCTGGTGGCGGGCTGCAGTACAGCTCCTCCATGTTAGCAGATGGGACATGGACCAAACTTTAATAAGAAGAATCAAAGTGCACGTGGAATAAATGTTTCTGAAAATGTCAACCTGAGCGTTTGGGAAACGAAGACGTCACAGTTCACTTCACACGTTCACTCTTTGTTTAATGATCATGTGACAGAAACAACAGCAGCAGCAGCTAGTTACTTACTGTAAACCCTTTTCTCTACGCGTGGTTAGCACTGATAGGTCTAATTACAACAAGTTAGCAGCTATATTTAGCGTCACTGCTCCACATTACACTCACAGACCTCTGTCTTCCTCTCTGGTATTTAACGGAGCATTGATGTGGACTTTATCGCCCCCCACTGGGCTGGCATGCTGGTTTGAGCGTTTGTTTGTGTGGACAGAGATATTTTCTGTGGGTGGAAAATATCAGTTCAGAAAAACATCTGCAGTTCTGTAGAAAAGGCCTGAGCTCTGTGAAGTGCCCTCTGGTGGAATTATAACTTCGGCCTCAAACCACTTGAACGCCTCATAAATCCCTTGTTTATCTTCCTGTGTTGGAAATATTGTCCGGCTCACTTCAGAATAAATGAAAGTTCAGCTCGGTCCTGAATCCTGTTTTCTCTTCGCTTCTCTGCAGCTCTGAGAGATTTGGACGTAATTCATCACACATACATTCCTCCTCACCCCCCCCCCTCACTCTTTAATCCATTTATTTTTCTCTCTCTCCCCCCCCCCCCCCTTAGTGTTCGCTCCAACAAGGACTAAATTGATCTACACTCGACGCCAGCGTTGCCTCCACTGTCACTGCTGTGTTAGCTTGATAGTTATTGAGAATTTATTGTGTTTGTGTGTACTTTGGGCTTTGTGAGTGTGTGTGTGTGTGTGTGTGACTGGCTGCTCTGTTTACCTGGCAGTTTGTGTGTGTGTGTGTGTGTGTGTGTGTGTGTGTGTGTGTGTGTGTGTGTGTGAGCTAAGGAGAAAACGTCTTGTAAATAACATTTGTGCCTTTGGTTCCCTCTGTTACTCTGCAGATTTATTTGGCTCAGCTGTGCTACGGCAGAGGTGTGTGTGTGTGTATGTTTTTGTGTTAGTCTGTGTGTGTGTGTGTGTATTAGTCTGTGTGTGATGTGTTTGTGTGTTTGTGTGTAGGAGCAGTGGCACATATCAGTACTGACGTGGATCTTTGAATCACCTCTCTCGTACCAGTCATCTTATCCATATCCATTTCTTTATCTACCCCCCCACCCCCTCCTCGACTGCCTCCTTCTTCTCCTCTGAAGTCTTCGTCTTCACAGAGCCGCGAGTCGCCGCTGTCAATAACGTGGAGCTCTCGGCCCATTATCGAGCGTCTGCATCGATATGCATCAAGCCGCCACCCGAGGCTAAAGCAAATATAGACGTCTTGATGCTCGCTGGAAAATCTCAGAGTCAGACTGTTGCATATGAGACGGCTCGTCATCGTCTGCTCGGGTGAAAAGGTGGAATCTGCTTGTGTCCTCCCACACGGAGCAAGTGATCCTGGGATCAGGTGTCAACACACGTTACTGAAGTTTTACACTCGAAACACAAACTTCATGGTTAATAACTTTAAATAGAAAGAGAACTCGAGGACAAACAAGTATATGGAAATCTTTGTTTTACATGAAATCTAAACACAGATGTTCATATTGTTTTTCATGTTCATATTATTCTCAGACTTTTATTGGCTAATTGATGAATCAGGCTTTAATGTTAAATCCATGTTCGTTTGTTTTCTTCTTGAATAACAACGAACAAGAAACAAAGTGTCCTCCATGTTTCCTGATGAAGACAAAGTGACTGAGCACCGAGCTGCAGCAGTGACACGGCCATAAGGAACCAAACATCCCATGATGCTCTGCAACGGACATAAAACTCCTCCAAGATAAAGCTGCAGCTTGACACTTTCACAACCTACAGACACGCAGGAGTTGAAATAAAGCTCAGTGGTCTACGAACGTCTGTACGACACAGCGTCAGGGTTTGAATCCTCCAGAGTCCGAACATACATCTCACACGCGATGTGCTCAACTCAATAAACCAAACCCTGCCCCGAAAGAGGTAGTCGAGATAAATCCCTACAAACCACGTCCTGTGAAACAAACACTGAACATCTCAACACAACAACAAACAGCGTCAGTGATAATCAGGTGTAAGTTTCATTTTATGAGCCCAGTTGTGACGTTTAATTTCTAAATATGATGTAAAACTGGTGAAAATGCACCAGGTTGATAATGTGTTTTTATCACGTCCACGCTGCAGAACAAACAGAGTCGTCACACAGACTGAGAACCATCATAATGTGAGTTTTAATCTGTATTACAACGACACTCAGAGTTTGATGCACAAACTACAGGATGTTTTTTCACTGTTTCTTTCCTCTAGTGTGTTATAAAGTTTTTTAGTGAATAATAAAGTTCTGCAAAGTCAAACCTCTTTTAAAAAGCTGCCTCCTGAAAGTCAAATTTCATAATGTGGAAAAAAGACATGAGACGACTCTTTGACTGACGACTTTCACCGTCTATAAAACCAAACTGCTGTTTTATGAACGATATTCAGCTTTGTTTTGAAAGCTCTGAGTTTACGCTGTTGTTTTAAGATTTAAAGACACACGATGTTTCTTTCCTCTAGTTTGTTCTGTCCGTTGTTTTGGGCTCGTTAAAGTTATGGAAAGGGAGAAAGTCTAAAGTGGTAAAGGAAGCAAAGAGGAGTCTGAGGACAGAGAAGTGTTTTCTGAACGTTAGAGCATGAAAACATTTTACAGTCAGAGCAGAATATGTCTCCTTTATCATTTCTCGTCAGATTAACACTGACCACATCGTAAAACACTGTCAAAACCATCAAACAATAACCAAACTGTTCTAGTGCAAATACTTGAGGTTGTGAATTCTTAAAGTTGGAAACTCCACCTGTTTTGAACCAGGACTCTCTCATTAGACTTTAAATATCTTGTCATCAGAATAATCTGAACGAGGTTAAAATTCATCCCACAGAGGCTCAACTGACCCAGAACTGATTGTCGGACACTGAGTGTGAAACTATTTCAGGCGAATCAAGAGCTGCAGTCCTCCACTGCATCTAGAGGACTTCAGATAATCACAGCTCTGAACTGGGAGCCAGGACCAGTCAAGGAAAAGACTGGTTTCAAGCTGGGTTTGGAGTAAAAATAGTAAAAATCAATTAAACTGTTTTTTGTAGAAGTGAATCTCCACCACAAGATGCTCAGACGCGTCATCACCGTCGTTTCTGTGCAAACATCCAGCAACCGTCTTTGTTGGGGGATTCAATTTGGCAGAGTCAGATACCATGACCACGCTGCAATCAGGGAATATGAATTGTAAATAATACAGAACTGCGGATTACCACATTAAATTACAGCCTGTGTAAATCTCAGCCTCCAGGCAGCTTAAACATTCCAGCTCCTTCCAGCACATGTCAGCAAATAATGATGAGCGGCTGAGAGGTAAAACCAAGCTGCGTGTTTTCCACAGGTAAACACGCGACAGGCCGGGGAGCAGCGCCGCTCTCGCTCTGTCGTTTATCAGCAGTTTCAAATGCAAATGACTACAGGAAAGAGCTCTGACCACCTGCGTTTAGCAAAGAGCACTCGGAGAGTAACGTGAAGCACCATCGAGTCCTGCAATCTATTCCCTCTCCCATCATGCAACACCGAGCGCTCCTACAATCAGCCTCTGTCGTTCCTGAGCGGCTGCCAGACGCCCCAAAGAACTGGCCGAACTCCAAACTAATACATTTTTCAATTGATCTGTTTGATAACAGCAACAACAACAAGAAGAAAAAACTTTTCCCCGTCGTCCCAGAGCAGCTTCAGACTGAGAGTCCGCTCCCGTTCCACAGGTGAAAGCTGCAGCGGCGTGGAGCAGAACCCTGTGATGGCTATCAGCGGAATTGGCTCTGAGATTGCTCTTCACAGCGAACCCCCGCTCCTCTGATTGAGGCCCTCGACGCAGCGCCGCATCATCCATCAAGGGGATGGGAGAGCAGATGTGGAGGGAGAAGGCGGTGCGGAGGAGGGAGAACGTGAGAATGAAAGATGAAACAAAGGAGAGAAGGAGGAGGAGGAGGTGTCGATGAAGTCGAGGAGAGCAAACAGATGTACGCACAGAGAGATGATAAGAGTGAAGAGACGATGAGACGCTGAAAAGCAAATGAGACGAAACTGTAAGAGTCAAGAGAGAAGAAGAGAAAAGACGAGAGGGAGGAGATTCAGAAGAAAATGTCTAGAAGCCTCGATTAGTGAGAGTTCAGGTCCAAACTGATGAGGATCATTTAAAAGATTTCACTTTAAGAACCCAGAGCTGTTCTAAAGCACTTTGTGGGTAAAAGACCGGTTTTAAAAACTCCACTAATTAAAATACACAGACGTACTTTTGTTCTATGAAGACATCTGTTCATCGCTCAAAGCTATTTTATTAAGTTTTAATTGTTTTTGAAATAGATGGATTTAGTATTTTGGGAAACAATTAATCATCAGAAATCTGTGTTCATAGTTTTATTTCAGGACTTTGTTCACGAGTTAAGTCTTGATTATTGTCGTTTTCGGTTGTTTATTCTCATTTGTCCTGTTGACCTCGATCAGACTGGATCAGGTGGGAGGAAGTTCATCTTTGATTCCAGTCCAGAGTTCTCATCTTGTTTCCTCGTGTTCTCAGAGTTCTTTAAATCAAACAGTGAAGGAAACTGTGAAATGACGGTTTGCTTTAACAACACAAACAGAAACATGAACTTAATGATGAATGTGAGAGTCTTGTGCAGTGAACGTACAGAACTGCAGCTTCATTTGGCAGCAAAAGCAACTTAATGATCTGAGATTTCCTCCCATTTCCTCCCATTAACCAGCCGAGAATCATCTTCTTACAAAGAGTTTTCAAAGCATACGAACATAAACCTTTAAATTATAAATAAAACAATCTACTTTGTCCTGTTGACAAGTGTAAAAACCTCTGAACTGCATCTCCGTGCCGCCACCTTCAGCAGAGAAAGAGTCAGTTTGAGCTCAGAACGTTTGATTTCTTCTCATTAAAAGATGAGGAACAGGAACAGGAGCAGGTCTCAGTGTTGTGAGTCTGTTCAGAGGATCCATCTCCTCCTCCTGAGCCTGCGGCTGCTTAATGTCATTGTCACAGGTCGATAGATTTCCTATTAAATTCCATCTTCATCTGGGACAGACGCCGCCGCCCTCGGAGGCCGACGGCAGCGCGGCATCAAGGTCTTCACGCCGGCAGTGATTGACATGTGAAAACAGCAGCCTGCAGCCTCAGTGCGCTGGAGAAGAGACACAGAGGAGTGTCAGGTCGTGTGTGAGGGTTCAAATGTTGTTGGTCTGTAAATGTCTGCAGGAGACGACAAATGACAGAGCGACAAAAGAATCGGATCTCCTGTGATTGTGTGAATGATACGGAGCAAATTCTGAATATAGAGATTTTAGTTTGGCTTTTTGAATCAAATTGTAGTTCAGCTAAATGAAATGTAACGTAAACATATTTACTAAATCTTGTGTTTATCACGTTGTTCCTGTAAAAAAACTCTTTGAGGCTTTCAGGACAAAATAAAAGAGAAAAATCACCTCGTGCACAGGAAACCACGACATGAGCTGCGTTCAGATTCCTCTGAAGTGTTTGTTCAGTCGTCACTTTGTTGCTCTCCGGGTGGATTTTACTCTGAAGGTCACTTTGCGTTTTACATTTTATTCTTTAGCTCAACAAAACACATTGTTGGCCTGAGCTTGGTCCTAAAACCAACGAAGAAGAAATTAAACAATGAAGCAAGGCTCAGGAAAGTGTCACCATCCACACACACACACACACACACACACACACACACACACACACACACACACACACACACACACACACACACACACACACACACACAATGCACTGTGACAGTGGTCAGATTGGTGCAATCATGTCCTGATTATAAAGTCATTACTGAGGACTCATTAGATGAGCTAATTGTTTTTTATGGTTGTTGGAGCAGCTTCACAGTCACTGGAGCGTGAGGTTAGGAACGTGTTCACATCGGGTTCTGGGACAAAAGAAAAACCACAAACGAAAAGTAAAGTTGGCCACTAGGGGGCTGTCAATCAAATGACTTAGTTTGATGACATCATGACGCAGCGTGGGATCATGGGAGTTGTTGTCGTCACAAACATTGCAGATGAAAATCGACATCATCATGTTCACGGATTAGGAAACGTAGAGTTTTATTCACGTTACGCAGCAAATCATAAAGAATAATCAGGTCGAGGATGAGACGCAAATAAAAGACGACCAAAACAAAATGTCTCGTTACCTTGAATAAAATGTGGATTTCTCTGAGTTGATTATTGTCTAAAAACATTTTAGATTAATGTAAGTACGGAAATCAACAAAACTTACAACAGGTCGAGTTGTTTTTCGACATTTAACGAGGAATTGTTCCATATTTCATTGTTTATATTTGAAGATGCTGCACTTAATATAAAAGGTAAGAATATTATCAGTAAATGAGGTTCAGCTTTATTTCAGCAGCTTCAATTCACAGGGAACATGTCCCTGGATTCAGGTGTGGAGACAAAGTGTATCTGAGCCAAGTCCGTCCAGAGAAGCACCTGAAGACCATGAGAAGTGACTGAAAGGTCTGGAGCAAAGACAGAAAGTGGCCCTTGAGTTCAAAGCATCTAATTCAGTAAAGTTTAAGTCCTTCTCCTAAATCTCTTTGACAAAACTGTGCAGGTATCGACAGAGAACTTCACCTCAACACCTCCCTGAGCGGAGGAACAAAACACAGCTCTGTCTTTGATCTACGCCTCCTCACCTCCGCGCCTCCTTTCTTCTTTAGAGGAGCCTTTTTAAATGAGGTCTTTGTGCAGCGCTCAGAGCTTCAGACGACTTCCAAGTGGTCTGCAATCAAAACGCCGCCCTCCTCTTCACCGGGTAGAAATTTACTGCGCACAAACTTTCACCGGATCTCAGGGTCGCTCAGATTGAGCGGCCTCGTCTCAGTACACGAGTCCTGGGCGGGACGGGGACGACCAGAAAGTCAGAGACGGGACGAGCTGAGTGACGTTTTAGTTTTTACATTCGGGTATCAACCCACCGTGACGTCTGAAGCCTCATTTTCATATTGTGTTTACCTGATAGTAACTGAGACGAGCTCATAGATCCACTGAGGCCCGTCAGTCCCCAGTGTGTTCAAACCTCAGAGTTAAAGCCACGTTTCATTTTCTCAGCCACACATAGAGGTAGAAAAAAGCCGACTCCACAAGAAACCACATTTAAATCTGATAGATGTGGATTTTCACACCATTTTGCTCTTACTCGTGGATATTGGTCCTCAAAATATGTCAGATTTCTTTCAATAAGATCCATTAATTGTTTTCTGGGCAATGTCAAAAAACGTCTTTCCTCTCACACTGTTGAAGAAAGTGATGAAGAAATTCCTTTTCATTGGTCTGTGTCCCAATCTTCTACCAAGTTTTATAAAAATCCGTTCAGTGCTTTTCGTGTCTGGTGCTTTTGTGGATGAGTGAAGGTTAAAATGCAGATAGAAACGATTTGTTGAGAGGAAACGCTGCAGATGGAGGGAAAGTGGAGAAATATTCCAGCTGTTTGTGGATTCATGTATTTATCCCCATCGTCCCTATGGACTGCTTTACCATGTGGCTCTGCAGCAACACATTCACTTCTGAATGGAAAATACACACAGTGGGCCAGATTTCTCCTATTTCTCTTTTGAAGTGCCAACGAGTTAAGTCCACTTTCCTCCCGCGCTTCATTTTAATATTTTCCCTTTTCCACGAGACTGAAATGTGTAGGTTATGCATGAAAAAGATTCTGGCAGCTACTTCCCCCTCGGTTGTGTGCGCCGGGTTAAGCGGTGAATTGTGTGCACGCTCTCCCAGTGTTATCTGAGGAAGTGCGTCAGTGTGGCTGGAAGTTGTCGGATTTATCTGCCACCTCTGCTTTTTGATCTCTACCTTATGGGGCTTTACTGAGCGAAGGGAAGTGATGAATAAACACAACGGTGCACGGCGGAGGGAGAAAACACACAGACACACACTCTGTCTTTTCTCTCTCTCTCACACACACACATTCATAAAGGGAGCACGAGCAAACATGCACTCACAATGTAATCAACACACACATACTCAGGGACACACACACACACCTCATCCACCCATCCATCCATCCATCCATCCATCCATCCATCCATCCATCCATCCATCCATCCATCCATCCAGTGTAAATGTTTCATCCATACATGCATAGTTTTTCTGAGAATACCTAGAAATGCAAACACAGACCTCCAGGATAATAAATACTGTTATCCTCCATCCATCCTTTACCCCCCCCCCCCCCCCCATCCAACAGAAATATACCATCCATCCAGGATAAAGGTATCATCCATCAGTTCAGTTGTAATGAGGTTGTGGATGTGAACATGTAAGGAGAAGGGAAGGGGGTGTACAGGAAGTGAAGAAGCCATCACTACAGAACCGTCTCTCATTCAGAACCACTTTGTGTAAACCCAAACTGCAGAGGACCCTGCAGAGGACAGACACACACACAGCAGGACGCCCTGAAAGACACTGATTTCCTCTAAACTATATATTTCCACACTGAACCTGACCACTTAGACATTTTGTCATTGACTCAGACTCCAGTTCCTCTGACGGCGCCCCCTGTTGAGTGGAGCACAAAACCGGCGCAGTCGTCCCCTGCTGGTCCGGACATCACAGCCGTCCGTCCAACTGGGTATTGATCTCCACAGAAAGACGGTGAAACAAGATTGCAACTGTGACACGAGGACATCAAGGGAGAAGGTTCCTCGTTCAGGAGTTCCACTGAGGACGGAACTGTTCCTCGCTGACGACGGAACAGTCCCTCCAATGCTTCTACCACCACCACAACCTTTAGCAGCAAGTTTCCAGACATTTGAAGACGTTATTTAGGGTAAAACATTGTTAAGTTATGAAGTAAAGAAGTTTTCATTCCTGTGAACATTCAAACATTTAAGCTTCAATCTTACAAACTATTAATTAAAGTGTCTCAAAACAAAAGTCTGTATTTGACAGAATGTCAGAACTGGGACGGAGTGTCTTTCTTTCTGAATCTGTTCTACATTGTTATTTTATCAATAACTCTTTTCTGTGTTTTACGTTCCCTGCACACTCTTGTTGTTCTGTTTTAAAAATCATACAACAACTAAAACTAAGTGAAACAGATGAAGAACAAACCTCCCATTAAGAGTAAAGAGCGCTGGAGTCATCTGGGAACACAACACGGCTTCAAAGAACCTGACCTTCTTCTTTCCTCTGCTCTTTATTCATCTTTAAATCTCCTCAGACTCACTTAATGACTCTTAATCTCTTGCTTTCCCACTTCTTCTCTTTTCTAAGCTCCCTCTCTCCCTTACTCTTCGCCCTTTCCCTTCCTTCTTTTTGCCCTCTACTTCTAATTCTCCCATTTTCTCCTCTTCTTCTTCTCCTCTTCCATTCATCTTCATGTCAAAAACATTAATCGATAAGAAGATGGATTTCCGTTCTGCAGAAAGAGATCAGAGAGCTCGTCTGTTCCCTCGCAGCTCGAGCGGCTTGAATCCTAAAATTCTCCCTGACTTCTGTTGACGAACACAACTGAACCTTTTTCACATCAACAAACTAAAAAATGATTCGCACAAAGCTTATTCTTTGAAACACAACCTCACAAGCTGATGTAACTCACATCATCGCCTGGGAAGCAAAACGCCAAACAGCTGCAACCCAGTGAAACACAGGAACCTTTTGAAGTGGAATAACGGAGAGGAGACGGCGTCCGAGAGGAGACGGCGCCCGAGAGGAGACGGCATCAGGGAGTCATGTCCTTGGAGACCGTGTCCATGACTTTGCAAACAGATGCTCTTCAAGTGTCAAGACCTTGTTTTATGATCTGAAGTGTTTTCACTGAGCCCAGAACTTGGTTTGAAGAACGTTTGACCTAAAAACTCATCAGAGTTCAGGTTAAATATGATAAATTCTCTGAATCCAGAGCTTTTCTGTCTTGATGACGACTTTACAGTAAATTCACAAACACACGTTCAAACAGCGTCTGTGAGCAGCGTGAGCTTTTCTCAACGACCACAAACAGCACAAACACAGAGAAGTGAGGGAATCGCAGTTCAGCAACACACAACTTTTTAACAAACTTTAAATGTTGCAGCTTTTTTTTGTGACCTTTTTAAATTCTAGTAGTAAGAGTCTGTTCCCCACTTATGTTCTCTTGTATTGAGGAAGCTCAGAAAATTCAAAATGAAGACCAGGCTGCAGGTTGGTAAACCCTCAGCCAGTTGTGGTTTCAAGCTGCTGCAGAAAGCTGTTGACACAGGTTGACTAATGGAGTCTGACGTGATTCCACATGTGGTCGTTCACGGAGCGGCGCTGGACGACCTTGGTCAAGGTCACGGCAGCAGCAGTAATTATGTGTTTCAGTCTGTCAGAATCGCACTAATGATTTTCAGGTCACAATAATTTCATCTCTCACATCAGCTGCCTGATGCCTCATTAGCCCAGTGTGTGTGTGTGTGTGTGTGTGTGTGTGTGTGTGTGTGTGTGTGTGTGTGTGTGTGTGTGTGTGTGTGTGTGTGTGAGTATTACGACACTAAAATCAACTCGTAAACACCAAAGTACAACACAGTATTTGTCTGTTAACCTTTGAAGCAGAACTTGTTCTTTTCTTTCAGGGTCTTGACGATGGAAGAATCTTTTTCATCACAACTCTGTTGATATCAGGCCCAATAAAGTTTTAGAGCCCATCAGTGCGACGGATGAATCATTTCTGTGTTTGAAAAGCTTTAAAACGCCCAACGAGGTTTGATGCCTTCTCAGATGTTGAACTCGGGCTGAACCCAGCTTTCTCTTGAAGAATGTCTGCAGTCAGCTGCCGGACTCGGACCTGGAGGAAGATGTAACCCACTTGGACACAACTCGTACTCGCACTCTGTCATAAACACTGACAGGACGAGCCAAACTAAAGGATAGAAAGTGGAGAACAAACTTTTCAGGAGATGTCAGCGAAAACTTTTACTCTGAACATGATAAAGGTTATTTACATTATCCTTTGAGGAGGACAGGGGACTGGAGCCAGCGGACGTTGGGGTTTAATCCTGGACATTTAGAGACAAACAACACACACAGCCTCTCAGAGACCTAAGTGGTGTTGTTCGATTATTTATCATAAGCTCATGAGCTGTTCAAAAACAAAAGGATTTGGTTCACAAGGAGAAACGATCCCTTTGGTCTGTGAGCCTTGAGTTTCACATTGTGTCCCATCTCATTTTCTAAAACCAGAAGTAACCATATTTGGAGGCGTGGGGGGTGGAGCCTGACTAAGAGTCGCCCACCTACACCTGCCACCTGCACTCATTGGACGGTACTAGCTGTCACTCACACTGTTGTATCCTTGTGATTGGCTGGGGGGCCTGTATGGGTGGGACCTCGACACCGTGGCTCCACTCCTTCATCACTTCGGTACAGACTCTGACTCCGAATGACGTGAAAAGTACGAAGATACGAGATCATTTAGTTTCCTTTTCGTACAACGGCAGTGGAAACGCGTCTTTATTCAGAGTCGGTGGTTGAAGCAGCGAGAACAGACCCTGACGTGTGAGTCACTGTGACGTAGCTCAGACTCAAACCTTCTAGATTTCTCCTCCGTCTGTTTCACTTTGTTCATGAATGTTCTGCACGGAGCCTCGTGCACATCAGGGGACGATACTTCCTGCGACTTGGTGGCCGTGAATTACTTTGACTTATTTTGTATTTCCAATGCGTGAAGCCTCACATTAACGATTCCCTCCCAGCACACATCCTGATTCCTCACACCACGCAGGCTGCATGTTAACATTACCCACACTCTCCTATTCTAATTTAAACAGTGGGCTGATTGTTTAACATATTACTGGTCTCAGAACATTATGCTGATCATAATGTGCTGCTGCTGGACAGATTATACAATGGTCTGAAACCTCGGTGGCTTGTTCCCACTGCGTTTCAATCTAATCTGTCCGGACATGATTTCTTTTATGGCAGGTCGGTAATTATACTTCCAGGAAAGTTCACATTTATATGCACTGTTGCAGAAGGTGTAATGTTTAATCTCTTTACGCCGTGTTAGGCAGGGAGGAGTTATCGTGTTGCACGGAGGGACGGAGATCCGCAAGCACCTCGACCAATCACGTCAGCCGGTGATTTCACTGACGAGCCTCCAGTCAGTGTGAATGTGTGTTAATCATCTGTCGGGGGTGAATCCAGAACCTGAGCAGACGAGTGCGGTGATTGTCGAGCGACGTCATCAGGACACAAGACGACACTGATTTCTGCTGATGACACTCGAGAGTCTGATCAATGAGGAACTTGATGAGCTGCAGCAGTGAAGTCAAAGTGTGGAGACAAGTTCATTCGTTCACTTTGGGCTTTCAGAGAATAGCAAGGTCGGAGGTCATGAGCACCACAAGACTTCATGGACTCTACTTTTGTACACTGTAAAAACACAGAATCTTCAGTCATCAGTTTATATTCTCACCCAGTTCCTCCAGGTACCAGATGGTCCACTGAGCCTTCTCTGGAGTGAATGTGTGAAATGTGAATTACAACTCGACTGTGGTGAGAGTTTGAAACTTGTTTCTTGCTGCAACTTCCCATTTAATCCTCTAACTGAACTCATGAAAGTTTGTTCTGCTGCAGTGGCCCATCAGCCCAATTACTGTGATATACACCAGTAAAAAGTACAACTCTCCGTTTTGTTTGTTTCATTAACCCCCCTCCCCTGATTGTTAATTTGTTGGGCATTTAACAGCGGGACAAAAATCTAATATTTTCACAGCTACATTGGAAAACGTCCCTGACAGCGAGATCATGGAGTGTGACTCCGCATGTCCCCGCGTTCGAATCTCATCATGTTTTGTAATTATGCGTCTTGTTGGACGCCTCGCAGCAAACTAATTCTCCCATTAGGGACCATAAAGTGTTGAAGTTGAGCTTTATAAGTCGTCCCCTGAGCGCTGGATTCGTGAAGTTAACAGACTCTGCCTCAAATGTAATTAGTGTCTTCGGCTGTAACTCCATTCCACAGCTCCGAAATGCACCGAGCACCGATTGTCCCGCGCTCATTATTCCTTTCATTCTGCTGAAATGAATTGCAATGTGAGCTGTGGAAACAGACTGCTGATGGTTTCTCTCTCCCTCCCCCCGGCTCTTTCTTCCATCCCTCTCTCTGTTGACCTTTCAGTAAAGGCTGTTGGAGGTACCGAGCTTTAATTGTCCCCAATGAGAGCCAGTAACTCCCATCTCATCAACAGCGAGGGTTTAATGTCGCCAGCAGCCGATCCTGCATTCTGTCGGCTGGTGGCGAGATTGTGTTGTTTGGACTGCTTTGGACTAATTCATTGGGGACGAAGATGGACCTGAATGAGAAAAACTGTCCGAGCTTTGACCTTAACTGAGGATCCGTCTTCCTCTTTCTCACCTCGGCCAAAGAAGTTGTTTTCAGCCCTTTTAGTTTGTTTGTTTTTTAGCAGGATTACTCAAAAACTGCCAAACAGATCTGAACAAAACTTGGTTGACAGATGCATTATGGGTCAGGGAGGAGCCTATGCAATGTTGGTGTGGATCCAAATAAACTGGGCAGATCTGGGAATCTTGTTCAATCCATGGCAGTAGCGGGGGTGGACCTGCTCAAACGTTGCTCTCACCCACGACAGATTCTTCACGGACTAATGAGTGAAAGACAAGTTGTTGCATCAGAGAGGAAACTTCATTGATGCCACTTGCAGGTAAACACACAACTTCAGCTGAAGCTGTGACGTCTGACTGTCTGCGTGGACAGGAACAACTTTATGAACGAGCATTGTGGAGATAGTTGTACAAGGACAAGGAGCACAACACCAAGTTACAGATCTCTTGTCATTATACAACTGAATATGGTGGCTGCCACAGTCTGGATCATTACTGGGAAACTGCTCTGAGGTGGGATATCAGCCTTTCCTGAGGGGAGCCACATTATATTTTACATCTGGTTTGTAGACAGAACTCGGATCTTTGTTCATATCGTCGAAGCTGTATTTGTAGTGAGCAGAACCAGTCATCATCATCATCAGCTGCTTTCTTCACCTCCTTCATCTTCTCTCTCCGTTTCACTCCTCTTAACCCACCCCCCCTTTTCCACCAGTGAAAACCAAGGATGTTTTTCAGCAGCTTATCAACTTCGCTCGAAGGACGACAAGCGGCAATCAGAGGGGAAATTACAGCTTTTTCCTCCCGTCACTATCACCAACAATCTACAGCAGAGCTGAGGATGTTCTACTTCAAATGCACTGAGACTCAAACTGAACCCCCCCCCCCCCCCCCACCCAGGTTTCCATGAAACAAATAAGAAAAATCATCAGACTCAAGTAGTTTAAAAATCAGAGCCTCTACTTTTTGGGAAACTGCTGCCTCTTGACATTCATGGTTCATAATCTGGAAAAAACACCTGAAACAACCTGATGACTTTCAGCACAAACAACTTATTGAACCATTTCCAGCTTCGGGTTCAAAGCCCAGTTTGCATCACTTAAAGAGACATGTGGTGATTTTCAGTGTTTTATTGTGAAGGTAAAAGTTCTGCAGAGTTTAAAAAGTCTGGGAGCTCATCTCCACAAACAGAAACACTACAGCTCCTCATCATCGTGATGTCATCAGGAGGAAACGTGACATCACAGAGCCACTGTCTTAAAGAGACAGGAGCTCGAACCAAGTGTTTGAGACAGAGGCTGAAGAGAGGAGCTGCAGTGACGGACAGGCTGAGGAAACGTATTAAATCTGTGAACCTGAAGATGAACAGAATATAAATCCTTTAAAGGAAAGACCCCACACGGGTGAAATAAGCAAAGTGATGCCTTTAACTGATTAATTTGCAATGTGCAGTTTGACATATACTCATCAGCTTTAATACCCTATTTATGTATTAAACTATAATATGTCTACTTGTCTGTGTTTTAATCTCCGTAACACTGGGACCCTTCATTTCGTTGCACTCTCGACAATAAAGTCACTGAACTGAATTAATTTCCACCTGAAGTGTTTAAAATGTGAGACGTGTGGAGTGTTTCTATATTTACTCTCCACCTCCATCTCATATTCATGACTCGTGACGACAGCATTAATAAACCTCTTTAATATTCTGATTAGGCGGCAGGGAAACGTTAAAACAGTTCCTTCACACACAGGATCTTTGTAGAGCTGAACCCGTGGACGTGAGCGCTGGTCTCTGGTGGGACGGTTCTGTGCTTCGTCCGCCCACCCCCCAACCCGACCACCTCCCGGTTCCCGGCAGCTGCTAATAAATTTAACGCTTCAGTCATTCAAAAAATATGTTGCCTCTGAACATCTGCTGCTGCACTTCAGTGATTGTATATTTTATTATTATTATATCACAATTCGTGGGACAGAGGTTGGAGAAGGTTGCAGGAGGCAAGAAAGAGAAAGAGAAACAATGCTAACAATTTGCTTCCCGGACTCTTTAAAGCGTCTCACCCTGAGGTTAATAGAAAATGACACCATTTTAAGGCTGAGTGAAGACTCTCCGGCTGCCACCGCTCTGCAACGGCCCAAATCACTCCATCCCATAAAGCAGCACAACAACAAGCTCCACAGCTCTTTATATGACAGGCCACATTTAGCTCAGCCCGACCGGCGAGCGAGGACCACACACTGGCGGCGTTGCGTGTGAGCTATAAATACGGCTGGTGCTGCTCGCTCAGATTACAGGAGGAGGTAACCTAACTCACTGTTTATAGAACAGACCTCAGCTCTGATATCAAACTGCGTCTCGTCACATGAAGGATCTGAGATGCTTCACGTTCGGACTCGTGTAAGATTTACCCTTCAAGAGCCGCTACGGTCGACTTCAGGCCTGTTAACCTTTTCTCCGTCTTCACGAGTACGTCTGTTACGGCCGTGGACTCGTGTCTCTCACCCTCACGGTTTAGTTTTCTGAGAGACGCCGAACACAGAGTCCTGATAAAGGCAGAAGGCTCCATTCATTTCTGTATCTATCGTTAAATGAGACTTAAGGGTCTTGTCTCTCTTTCTTTCTGACGTAACAGATTCCTCAACTGGCTCAGAGCTAGAAATTATGGCCCAAAATCCCCAGTGACGTCTATTTGATCCTGGTTTTAGTTCTTCGGACGTGACTCATTGCTGTGGATATATTTAACATCTCTATATTTAGTCCTGGTTAGTTTTCAGTGTAGTTTCTATGAGGGGGTTGGAAAGACAAGCTGAGGAAATCTCACAAGCAAATAAAATGAAAACTACATGGATGGATAGATTTCTGCAGAGAGAAGCAACAAACCAGAACACACTCGTACGTGTGTTTGGCTGAAGAGGGGAAGGTCAAACCCCCCCTCCGGGCCCCGGGAGGCAGAGCTGCTGGCCCTTCAGGCCCCGTTTAGCTGCTTGCCTCCGGGGATCCTCTCACTCGTCTCCCAGCCTCGACCCCGTGGGTTCAGGCTCCGTCTCCCAGGAGCAGGGATCCGTTTCACGCAGTCACAACAGTTCACCTCGCTTACAGCAGAAGCTCCGGTGGGATCCCAGGTGTTTGGTGTGTTTGTCTCCCTGTCATTAATCTCCTCCCGGCAGCAGGGAGCGGACGCACTGTCCCTGCTGTTGTTGTGTGTCCTGTTCAAGTGCTCTGCAGTAACAAAGTTAACTCCCATCACTTCACATAATGATGTTCAGTCCCTTCACTGTGAATCCTCTGTGATTAATGTCCAGATCCAAGTCTCCTACATGTTTAAATTATCTGATCTTCTATTCAAATGTAGACTTTTAGAGTTTGAATTGCTTGGAGGCAGTTGGAGTGTTTTAATCGATTGACTGAAAGTGAAGTGAGTCTTTCTCCATTTGTATCTTCACATCATTTCTCCTCCCATCTCCTGAACGTCCATCCATCCTCTCCAGAAGGTTGGTAGTTTGATGCTGGGCTCCAGTAATCTGCACAAGTGTCCTTAGGCAAGATACTGAACTGACGTCCGTGTGTGAAAGAAGTTGTATTTAAATTTGACTTGATATTTGACTTGAGATACGAGACATCAGCCATGTTGTGAAGCAGATGTTGACTCCACTTCATTCACAGCAGGAACGAGTCGTGTGTGTTATCGTCCAGTTGACTGTGGAGAAAGTCCTGAATGGTTCCTATAGAACAGCTCAGGGAAGTGGGCTGATATTTATCTGAGGACAGGAAATGAACTGGACCAAAATAAAGTCACTTGGTCGTTTCAGTCTCATGAAACCTCTCCTGTCAGCAGCTGCACACGATGTGTTCAGGTGCTGAGCTGTCGGTCGCCCTCGTTTTGAAAAAGTCCCAAAGCAAACACACAAGTTAAGACAAGTTAAAAACACACAAAAATAGATGTGACGTGTAAAGATACGCCTGAGGCCGTGTTTATTGCCGTGTTAAATGTAACAACACGGGAGCGTTGACGCCACCTTATTGATTCAAACAGAACTACACCTGTTCTATGTGTGGACACCGTGACCACCCCCCCCCCCCCCACACTGACTGAATCAATAAATGTAATTAAGTTTTTTAAGGGAACACATGAGTCCTGAGCAAGGTGATGTTAGTTCTGACTCCTTCTCCTGTTCAGCTGCAGGTTCAGGTTCAGGTTCAGGTTCAGGTTCCGGTTCAGGTTCAGGTTCAGGTTCAGGTTCAGGTTCAGGTTCAGGTTCAGGGCAGCAGAAGCTCATCTAATCAGGAGGAACGCCGACACTCACACGTTAACAATATTCAACTCTCTCTCTCAGCTCCTTCCTCCCTGCAGGTATCCTCTTTTTAAACTGGCAAATAGGCCTGGTTCACTGGAGCGGAAGGACCCGGTCACGGGGGGGGGGTGGGGGTGGGGGGGGGTTCGTGGTTAATGCATCACTCTCCCTTTTTACTCATTACCGTGGCGACTGTGGAGCGACATGTACACGAGGTGCAGCCGCTTTAATCTGCATCAATCTGAGGAAACCACCCCACTGCCAACTCTGCAGGGACAAGTCTATTTAACATGACGGGGGGGTGGGCATGTGTATGAGCTGCACACACACACACACACACACACACACTCAGCTGACTGACGCTGCAGATCTCACACACATTAAATCCACAGACTGTTCACTTCACTGCTGCTGGAAACTCTCTGAAGACGTTTCAGACGAAGCTGCTGCTGCTCGGAGACGTTTCCACTCCTCGGACACAGATTCATGGACGATGCAGCGCGAACGCCACAGTGGGAAAATCCCTCCAGTGGGTGGTGGTTCGGAATCAAGCTTGGTCCTATGCAGAAGCATTTCAACACTTTGACTTATTGATGGGAATTCTACTAACTTTGGACCTGTAGTGCAAACTGCAGCGTTAGCTAGACGTGTTGTTGTAGATGAGGGTGGTAGTCGACCACATACAAAGACAAACTACATTTGGGAATCTCACAAAACGAAGGCCGGCACTATACCTGCTATTCAACCACGTGTAGTTATGGGCAAGAAACATCAATGTTCACATACTTGCTGATGTTCATGTAACTGGATGATTCCAGTGGAGGTAGAACTCCACACCACAGAACTCAGACTAAAGATTGTAGAGAGCTTAAAGCGCTTAATAATCTTTGCCACTTGTAGATTTGCGTAAGATAAACATTAAGATGGCGAAACTTGAGATCAACATTTAGCTGATGTTCAGATCAAGACAGAAAAAGCAACAATCCAACAATCGTGCATTCGGAGGTGGAGTCAGACGCCTACAATGAAAACGTCCCTCGTTCTTGGGATTAAAACCCACAAACTGTTTTCTTGATGAAGGTCTGGTAGCAAAACGTCACATAATAAGTTTCTTTCTTTCACAAGTTCTGATCTGCTCGTCCCTCTCCTACATGTGGAGTGTGTTTAATAAAGTGTTAATAAAGTGTTTTTTAATTAATGTTTTGACGTAGAATGACTTTCAGCTCATGAACCGACATGTTTGACAAACTGACAGGAGGAAGAACCAGGGCACCAACATGAGGAGAAATAATCTGTATCACTGAGTCGCTCTAACAAGCCCGTGGACGTGGGCGGAGCCGGAGGAGGAAGGAGGTGTGTCCTCTCCTCGTCGGCCCTGATTTCTCTTCCTTCCTTTTTCGAACACATCCACCAAACCCTTTTCCTGTCCCACAGTCTGCAGGCAGACACATTAGAAACATTAGAACGCTGCGAGCGCCGCGCTCTGTCAGAACATACGGCTCAGCATCTGAGAAACCGCTCTCTGATTTATGTAGATCTCATATTAAAGCCTCGCTGTGAAGCAGACCTCATGTATTATTCACTGCAGCCGCCACGTGCTCCTGTTTTTCTGTGCGTGTGTGTTGCATCTGACTCATCACAGACACAGTGGATTACTGAGCAGCGGCAGACGTGAGGCAGACCGGTGCAGAAGGAAGAGTGAGAGTAAAGATTCATGTTGGAAGCAGAACTGATCATTGACATGTTCATCTTTCATGTAACCGTCCGTGTTAACTTTATGAAGGTAAATGTCTGTTTTGCTGGTTTATTGCTCATTAATTGTCTGATTAAACCGACTGAATCCACCAGTTCGTAAAGTCTCACACACCCTGGGGCCAGATGCATGAAAGACGAGATGTGAAACTCGATGATGAACGACTGCATCACCACAAACCTCCAGTAGATACACGGTACCAATGCACTTTAATAAAACTAAATGCATCGATCATAAGGAACCATCTCAACATGTTTCTTCTCCACAAACTCGTGATGATTTCCCGTCATCAAACAAGATTTAAGAACAAATAGAAAAAGCATATTTCTGCTCTTATTGTTGCAAAAGATAAAGAATTTAAAATAAGGAATTAAAAACACGTCATCATTTTCAGATTCTTCGACCCTGAGGAGTCAACACGACTTTTCAAATTCATCTTCTAACTGCAGCTCAGGCTACATCTGTTTAGCAGTGAGTTCATTCGATCTTTCAGCAGAAGAAATGTGTGTCTGGTCCACGTTTGATCACGAAGCCGACACGAGGAGAGACACGGTGAATCCTCCTGCTCCTCCTGCTCCTCTGTGACACATCAGGCTGGAGGAGGTGAAACGCTTCAGTGGACGTTGTAAAGAACAGAGAGCGGCTCAGGTAGCCTTTCCGGGCCCGTCCGGGCCAGAAGGAAAAGGAACCGAGCACGATGCACTTTGTGTTTCCCTCAAGGATTATTGCTTTCTATCTATCCATCTATCTATCATTCTATCTATCTATCTATCTATCTATCTATCTATCTATCTATCTATCATTCTATCTATCTATCTATCTATCTATCATTCTATCTATCTATCTATCTATCTATCTATCTATCTATCTATCTATCTATCTATCTATCTATCATTCTATCTATCTATCTGTCTATCTATCTATCATTCTATCTATCTATCTATCTATCTATCATCTATCTATCTATCTATCTATCTATCTATCTATCTATCTATCTATCTATCTATCTATCTATCTATCTATCTATCTATCTATCTATCTATCTATCTATCTATCTATCTATCCATCCATCCATCCTATCTTGTGTTTGAAGATTTCTCACAGTGACTTCTGATCGAGCACCGATCATAGGCTCCTTTTGCAAATCAGTCTGTAAATCGTAAAGCTTGAAGTCTTTAGCATCATCAACAGCAGGTTAATTCACAGCAACACAACTCACACTGAAAAGTTTTGGACCCACTGGAGTAAAACTGGAACACATTAGAAACAAAGTATGAAAATCCAATGGTGATTCAGAACCAAACTTCCACAAATGGATCCAAACTTCAGCAGGAAACAAACTCCCACACGAGGAGAAACAAACATGACGTCAGTGTGAACCAGAGGAAAAACATCAGCCACACACACACACACGTATTCCTGCAACACAACAACACACGATGACACTTTGATTGACACCACGACTCCATCAGTGGAAGCGGCAGACTTACTATGGTGAAGTTCATGACCTTGAGGATCCAGATAGTCAGCGCCAAGTTGATGAGGATCAGGATCATCAGCAGCAGGACGAAGAAGTAAAGGCAGCGTTTCCTCCAGCCGTATATTCCCACTTTGTACACTTGTGGTTTCTCTGAACTCTGGACATTGTTCCTATGAGTGCACTGTTCCTGGGTCATCTGGGAGGACACAGAGAGAAGAACAGCGTTATGATTGTGGCCTCAGGGAAACGTCTGGAGGTTACTGGCTTGATCTTTCGGACACGTTTGCACCGACTACGTTTTCTGATTGTACAGTTCTGACTGTGCGACTGGGCATTTGTTCCCTTCAGGCGGCTGCTTCAGCTGCAGGGCATGAAGCCAACGCTGCTTTATTTTTATTAGAATTCTTTATTTTTGAAGCAGTTATTTAAAGCAGAGGAACAGATTTACATGATAAATAATCTGCTTGGATAAAAACCTTCTCAACTTGAAAAGAAGGCTAAAGAGAAGAGATGTGTTTCTAACAATGACTTGAAGCGGGTTATAAACAGTCTGTGGCTGGAGGTGAAGCTGGCGAGGGGGAGTTAGTTGGGCTCCAGAAGATGGATATGAATCACAAGCAGGAGAAGCAGCCCACCTCCTTCACCTGCCCCCCCCCCGTCACACGTCCAGACTCCACGTTATCAGACTCAGCAGCTTTCCACACTCATGAGGATCGACCACGTTCACCAACATGCTCGGTTTTGCTTTGTCATGAAGTTCTGACGACGCAGATTTACATCCAGATGGTTTTAACATCACGCGTTTTGACAGAGATGAGCAATGTGCTGTGACCTGGTTTCAGTCCTGCTGCGCGCGTGTGTGTGTGTGTGTGTGTGTGTGTAAATATGCATCATTTGTTGTTGTCGAGCTTTGTCAAAGACACAAAATCCTGTTTCTTTGTGACAAACACATTCTTATTTAAATTAGACGATTAGGTTTTCAAGGCTTTAGGACTTTCCACAGTTGTCGCCCTGCTTATCGGGGCTTTGGGTCTTTGCACCTTTAATGCTACTGTGCCCTTGTATAGCAGGTTTCCATTTAAAATGACGACCTGCAGCATACACATCTCCTTATCTCGCTGTCGCTGCATGAACAAACAGGGGGTTAGAGACGGGAAACAATCAAAGAAGGGCTGAGAGATTGAGAGCGGAGGAAATCACAGAGTCTAGAAAAACAGAAGGAACACAACGGAAAGTTTTAGAATCTCGTGTTTGAGGTGTTTGCACAGATTCAAATGACAGATGATGGGAAACTTTTACATGTATTGATTAATAACAACAAATAAAGGAGAAGCCGCCAAGTCAAGTTTCTGGAAAATGTCCATGTGAGAATTTAGCAGGAAGATTCTCAGAGAGCGAGTGGACGTGAAACTGGAAGAAAAACAAATATCTCAGGATGAATTCAGACACGATTAAGAGATTAAAGGAGCTTGTCACAGCCAGAATACTAGAAACACAAGAAAATGCCTTAACAACTTTAAACTTCCACCACAAACTCTGGGAAAGACGCCGCTCATTTCTCGCTCTGTCTCAGACTTTTAGGAAACATCGTTTAAAAGTGTCTCAGGAGAAAAACAATCAGAGCCCCGGTCGACGGCGGCTTTGTTTACGCTCACTGCCCCGACTTCTCTCTCTTCCATCAGCCCGAACCTCACGGAGATGTTTCCTCTTCATCTCCCGTCAAACACAAATGAAAATCCAAACACAGACGAGGACATCTCCATGTTTCTGCTGACTGAGTCTCCCCTGCAGCTCCTCACCCTCTGTCGCACCATTTGTTTCAGTTAGTGTGTAATCTGTGTGCGTGCGCGTGTGTGTGTGTGTGTGTGTGTGCGCGCTTGTCAACAGCGATTGGCTCTGGTAGTCCGACGTGCACGGGACAGTAAATTGTATTTTTCCACAGAGTTATTAGGCCGTTATTATGGCGGGAAGCGAACAAAGCCTCCTCATCTTCACAGCCAGACAATTAGAATCATCATTAATCGGCACTATCAGCAGATCAATGGGGCAGAGGGGGTATAATAGAGTTATAGACCACTTATGGGGCAATCAATCAATGTGATTGCTAACTAAGCTGTGTTTCATTGTGCCGGAGCTGAGTGGCTAGTCATGGGGCTTGTAGTGGAGGATGTGTGAGGAATGTTTATGCCGTGTTATTTGTTCTAATGCTCACATGCGTCACAGTGTCTGATCCTCACTCTCTGTGCAGCTGCATCATGGATCTGATGGACTGAATATACAGTGAAACAGCCAGAACTCAAAGAGAGGGACTGTACATCGCTGCTGTCACCTACAACCTGTAAACCTGTGATGTCACCGTGACGTGTGCTGGTTCACTTTGCCTCGACCAATCAGCTGACAGATGTACGGAGGCCCTGAGAGCGCAACACACTGCACATTAACAAAACCATCCATTTGACATTCGGATCACATGTTGCGTGAGATTATCTCTTTATCGCTTGTGTCTTGATCGTGTATAGAGATGGACGACATGAATCATCTTGATCGCCCCCTGGTGGCTTGCTGCAGTCTAGCTCATAAGCCCCGCCTCCTCCACATCCAAACTAAAAACATCTAAGTTATGGTGTCTATCATTTTAGGAGGATTTTAAGACATTAATCTGTTACATTTGGTTTTAATTAGTTATTTGACGATATGAAATCGGGCTGAGACATCGTGATTGACAGCTGAGAGTCACAGGTCCTGTCATTATATGTTCTCGACCAATCAGGAGTCAGTCTCAGCCTGTTTTTATATCATCAAATAACAAATTAAAACCAAACTGAACAAACATCAGTGAAATGACAGAAACCATCTTTGACAAACTTCACATCTACTCTGATGGAGGAGGCAGGGTTTACAATCTGTACACCAGTCACCCCCCCCCCACTGTGGCTTCACTTTGAGGAGCCGTCACGTCGCCCTTGTTATTTACGGTTGTTTTTATAATCACTGGTGTGTGGGACGGCACACACCAGAGCTGCAGCGAGGCTGAGTAACGCTCCTGATCCTGCATCACGCTCGCCGTCTCACAACCACCTGCCCGACCAGAGCGTCCTGAATGTGGTCGTGAGTCACGGCCGACACGCCGCGTTCAAACCCCAGCCTCGACCAATCACAGGATCCGGTTCCGCTGACAGAGCTGCTCTGACATTTGTTTACACCGAGAAGCTTGATTATAAAAAAGATTCAGACTCTGACAGGCAGGTTTTCCATTTCCTCTCTGTAGATTTGTTTTTCCTTCTTCTTTCGTGTGCTGTGACAGCCTCAGATAACTGACCCCCGAAACCGATATGAAACTGCAACTTCAAAATGAAACAGATCATGTCGGGAAAATTCGCTAAGCCGGTGGCGGCGATGAAATGTGAAGAAGTCCTGCAACATTAAAGTCGTGAGATGGAGGTTTGGGGAGAGAAGCACAGAATGAGGTGACGTGAGGTTAAAACTCTAAATACAATCATACTTTTATGATTACATGGCAAGTATCTGCTATTGTCACTTTATGGAAAATCTTTATTTACGATCAGTGAAAATATTTCTGTTTGAGTCGTCACCTTTTCAATTGTCCCCTGTAAACAAGGGCAGGTAGGAACCAAAAGTGAGAGGAAAGTAAAAAAGAAACCTATTAGAAATGTAGTCATTGTTCGATTTGTGTGTTTTTGTCCTTCACATTATGGATGCCACCCCCCCGCCCTTCACAAAGTGCATCACAAATCAGATAAATGTTGTGTAGTAGTGAAATATAACTCCTCTTCCTCAGCCACCGCTCATGCACACAAGCGACTGACGGAGAGACGGTGCTCGATTACCGGCTAAATAATGGCCACTCTCATAAGAGGTGTGTGTGTGTGTGTGTGTGTGTGTGTGTGTGTGTGTGTGTGTGTGTGTGTGTAGAAAGCTAAATTGAGAAGAAGGGTTGAGGAAAAGTGGCAAATTGGAGGCAAATCAAATCATTGGCCTTTGAGTCTTTTTCCCTCCACTGCTGCTTTTGTTCAGCCAACTATTCACCGAGAGCCCGAAGAAAAGCAGCCGGTCCAAAAACAAAGTCTGTCTCTGATTAGAGAGAGAAATGAGCTTTTACAAAATGTTATTGGTTATTCCCGCTGCCAAATAGCCAGGCAGCTCCCCATTAGCACGTTTATAGACAACATGTGGATCGGTACCAGGACCCGGCGGCTACTGCCAATGGATACGCCATTACCGCGAGTCCTACGACTTCCAAATGTATGAGTACACAAGATGGCCGACAGCCAGAGGCCCATTAATGGCCGGTGCAGTTTGTGGGTAAACAGGCATGTGGAGAAATGTGACTGAACATCTCCCTGACTTCTTCTGGTTGGGGCTGATTGAACATAATCTCCATTAGCTGCTGCATGCGTTCGGCCATTAGCTCTTCTCTAAATGGTTGTAATGTGAACATCCTCCACTCACGGCCCCTGTTTGTGTTTCTCTGTCCCGTCTTCGTGTGTATTGGTTTTCTCTAATGCACCGAGCTCCCACCACAGCCATTAAGCAGCACTGAAGAAATCCAGCAGCCGCTGTCCTGAATTGCTCCCCACCGCTCTTCTGTCGCTGTTAAGTGTCCCGCTCCCTCGTCTGGAGAGCCCTCGCAGCAGTTCCCCCTGTTTTCACTGTGCGGATGAAGCCCGCTTTTATTTTGTCCTCTTCAAAACTCTGAGCAGCAGAAACAACAGAGAGGATCAGCGATGCAGCGCCGGCCGCTGGAATCTGACGAAACGCTGATGAAAACACAGTCTCCTGACAAAACCCAACACTTTTGTCTCAACATCATGAGTCGGCAACATCTCATCAAAGATGCACATGAATATTTTCAACTCATGTTTTGTTTTAAAGCTTCTGTAACTACGTTCTTCAGTCCTTTCTCTTCTTTCTGCTTTGCTGATCCTGCCCCAGAACCATGACTACAACATGCAACCTCACAATTAATAAGAAGGCTGGTACCTTGCGTTGACTGCCACCCCCGAGTAGAGGAAGAGGAGGAAGAGGAAGTTTATCGCACTTATCACACAGGGTATTAGGAGACACAGTAGATGATGGTAATGAACCTTGACGTCGGTTGCCACCGGCCAATAAACTGAACTAAGAAGAAGTTAAAAACTCTTGTTGTACGCTTCATTAGCATTTTCCTAAAAAAGTATAGTTTAGTTTACAAAATAAATCCTCTCAGAGGCACATAGATTACTTTGAAAATAGTGCAAGCTGTAAAAGCTCATTAAAATGATAGTAAACACTGGAGGTAGCGTCTCACCTCTGCCCATTAGTGTCTGATCCGTATCCGTCTGGCTCTACACGAGAGTTTACTCTTATTAGACTGTGGAACCGTGAATCTCCTGTTTGATGGACACAGATTAAATGAAACTTTATTGTTCCTGCAGCGGAGTCACTGAGATAAACACTGGTGTATTTATCGTTCTCTGTATATAAAGAGTTATTCGAGTGTTATTCTGAACCACGGTGGCTCTTCTCCTCATTAACACCAGGGCCACACACACTCAGCAGATGCTTTTTGGCCCATTACAGACGAGACGTGTGCAGTTCACACTCACAGACACTGGAAAGGTCAAAGAATCACAGCAAACACGCTAATGAATCTGCTCCGGATTTGTCAGCGCTGCTTTTCAGAGATTAAACTGAAAACCAGGAAAGAAAACAAGGAATTTCTGTGGTTTTCTTTCTGTTTATGTAAATAGTTCAACGTGCTCGTCAACAGCATATTGTCGAGCTCATGATGAGGATATCTGTCGGAGCCTGTGTGACAGACGTGATCCCAGCTCTAGATTCACAGCGACGAGCTGCATCAGGTCGGGGCAGCGATGGAAAGCAGCTTTGTCACTTCACAGTTTAGTGGAGGAGCTTCTAATATCTGAGAGTTTTATCATAAAGAAGAATTCTGGGTTAGTGCAACTCAAGAGTCACTTTGTTTGTTTCTCTAATGTCTGGATGGATTTCTTGTTGTTTAGTCTCAGGTGGGCAGCTCCCAGTTCAGGTGTGAAAACGCACTGAGGCTGCGTTCGAGATCCAATCACACACAAGTGCTCTGAGACGTATAAGGACCTGGTTTTATTACACGAAAGCTACTCAACGTATTCACACTAAACTTGGTGGAATAAACTAATTCTAGTTAGTGTAGATTCATGTATTTTCACGATCTCAAACTTTCTGAGACCAGTTTCTCAGAGAATAGTTCTTGGACCGAGATGAGAAGACACATTTAGAGAAGTGAGTGTTTGTGATGTGGTGCAGCCTGATTGAATTTAAGGGGACAACTGGGCCTCAGTGCAGACATGAGCTCTACTGAGTGACATTCTACTTTCTCATTTATTTTTATTAATGCATATATACACTCAGGTCTTGTAGTTCCTATCTCGGTTACTGGTTTATTGCCACACGCCTTTAATATTTCAGATTCCCATCAGCGGTTATGATGCAACAGCTTCTCTTCCCGGGCTCCGTGTTAAGAAATGTATGAATACACATACTTCCACATACGTGCGCACAAAATAAATACTTAATCACTACCTCCCCCAACTCAAATTAAAACTGTATAAACATTAAATAAATATTATCAGAACAAGGTGGGACCAGCGTCTGGATCCTCATCACACATCTACCTTTCCGTGCTAAGCCTGTAAACCCTGAGGCGATGCTTAGCGAGCATAATTGACTTAATCTTTAATGTCACCAGAGCGAACTGGCTCCTCTGTTTGCACGACTTTATTATCGAGTTAAAAAGGTTCAATCATGACTGGATTTAAAGGGAGAGCGGGACCGGAGAGGACATCATCGCAGCGACGCAGAGAGAAACACACCTGAACACATCACTTTCAGCCGGAGAGACGACGGGGGAGTGACAACGCTGAGCTCCGAGCCTGGATCGGCACCCTGCGGTGATTAAGATGCGTTGGACTTCAACCAGTTAGAGGAAAAAACCCTCCAGAGCTTACTCGGAGAGGCAGGAGAGATGAAGAGGGTTTAAGCATTAAGGACAAGGATGGTGGGGGGTGTCGTATGAAGGGAGCTGAGGAATGAGGGGGTGGAAACAGGAAGCGACGGCAGAATCTGGACAGGGACGCAGTAAGATATGGAAGCAATCACTCTTTCCAGCGTAAAGAGGCTTCCACGTTTTCTAAATATGTTCTGTCACATTTACAGAAATGTAAATTCACACAGTTTCTCTTTGGATGTAGAAGTTCCAGCAGGTTTCTGATGTTTCTGAAGTTCGGGAGACGACTCTTCCTTTGTGCCATTGGGCAACATCCTGCTGGAAGATGCATTTTTCCAGTCTTCAACTTCTTCTCCACAGCTAAAGAATTAAGATTCCACAGCAGCAGTTAAAGGCTACTCAAGGCAAACCTTCTCATACGGCCCTAAGGCCCAACTGTCACTTAAATTATTAATGAAACTACACACACACACTCAGAGACATCAGATTTCTAAATATGCCAGATTTTCTTCATTATGATCCTTGAATTATTCCCTGAGAAATCAGAGAAAATGTCAAAACACTTCATGGATCAATGTCCAGGTCATTTCAGGCCCATGTTCCTTCAAGTTTCAAGGATGGACTTGTTGACAACGACCTCTAGGGGGCGTCTCCTCCTTTGACTTGTCCGATGGTTAATTACCAATTGTTTTTTTCTATAAACTCTATAAACTCTTCCCAATTACCTACAATAGATTATCCACTAATACTTCATGTCAGTCAGGTGATATGATGGTGAACTCTAGAATCTAGCTTTGCGTAATCCTGCCGACAAACTAACAGACGGAGGTGAACACAAGTATTTAATTAAAGTAAACACCATATCTCTGGCCTGTGTAATTAAATCACTATGTGGCCTTGTTCACCGCTGTGGTCTGAACGGCAAATTAATTCCTCACCGGAAAACAGCGATAGCGGGACTCGTCCACGATATTTGACAGACGAGTACGAGTCCCGTGCTTTATCCCAGAGGACCGTGGTCCAAACCGCTGAACCATCACGAGCCGTCACTCCCGAAGTTACTTACGTTGAGTTAGTGAAGTGCTTAATGGCTTTTTAATAGACTTTAGTTTCTGTAAAATACAGAGAAAAAGCACGAGAACCCTGAATCCAGCGTCACAGCTCATCCCTCTTATGTAAATGGGTTTTTTCTCTGTGAATCTACGGAGCCGTTCATCACGTTCCGTCACTCGACTCTTTCCGTTTAGTGTCTGGTAGAAAACACACGGCCGGGCACCGTGTGAGAAAACACACTTAAATCAATCAGTCCACCCATCGGCCCCATTAAGTGATACAGTTATCTGTCATCGCTCGGGAGGAAATTAAAAAGAAAAGTTAAAACCTCAAGTGCTGCTGTAATGGAAGCTGGCGAGAGGGAAGGAGACTCGTGTGGGAGGAGGAAACAGAAGAAGAGTGAATGTTTGTGTGAGAGATGTCGAGCGTCCTCTTAGATCAGACCCGACACGGTGACAGGTCAGCGCCGCGCCGCTCGCCTTCATCCCGGGAGAGAGACACTGATGCTAAATTGCCTGTCTCCTTCCCTTGCTCTCTCTCTCTCTCTCTCTCTCTCTTTCTCCCTCTCTCCATTTTCTTTTCTCTCCTCTCTCCGTCTCTCTTTATCTCCCCCCTCCCTCCTCCCCCCTCCTCCTCCGCTACGAGAGGCTAACAGCTTAATCATAATTGTGTCATGAACCATAAACACTCATACGCTCGGCGGTGGACGGAGCCCCGGGGGGAACTAATGGTGCTGAATAATAACAACCAGAACTTTATTTGCAGAGCGTTTCTGTTGAGAACTTTTCACAGATAATTTATGTTCACGTACAATTAAGTTTAGAAATAAATACAAAATACTGATTATCTTACGTTTTTCTTTACACAGAGTTCCTGGAGGCAAAAGCTCAAAAAACATAACTCAGTGAATTGAACTAAATTTAAAACAGGAACATTAACAGTCACCTGATATTAAAGTACATGTTAGCATGAGCAGTTTAGAAAGTTTACTGTCACATGTCTTTCTTTTACTTCCTGTTTCCAGCGATGGAAAGAAGCTGTTTTCGATACACGTTACACAAATATTCCAACTTATCTAATGCTAACTGGTGCTAACTGATGCTAACTGGTGCTAACTGATGCTAACTGGTGCTAACTGGTGCTAACTGATGCTAACTGATGCTAACTGGTGCTCAGTTGTTCCCCCTCAGTTTCGAGTCCTGACTGATGATGAAGCTTCTTTGCAATGATTCTGATCTTTTTGCTGCAATAAATTCATTCAAACCCACGAGTCGCGGTTTCTTCTTCTTAAGTTACTCAACACAACAATAAAAACAAACGTCTCCTATTCTCCAAACTCAAGGACGCACCAAATAGTTTTGGGCCCAAACCAAACCACGACTTTTCCATAACCATAACAGTGAGTTTACACAGCTGAGGTCAAAGTGTTTTGAAGAAGTGCAGCCTGAACACTTTGAAATGATGATTTCTAGAACTGCCTTTTTTGCTTCTTTCTTCTTTTTCCTGCAATATTGACAGAAAACCTAATTTGCAAATACTCTTTATTCTTCAATGTGGCTTTATGGATAAACAGAACCCGGATTTAGAGGCTGACAGTTTGTTTTCGGTTGGTAGAACCCCCTGCGGAGCTCAGAAGAAGTAGAGAAGCCCACAGCAAACACCAGAGTCGTGCTTCCAAGGATCCGTCTCCAGATCGCTGCCTTAGGCTGTGAGATTAATATTTATTTACTGTGCTTTTGGAAGGAGAGGTTGTGTGCCATCTTGTTGAGCCACTGAAAATCCATAAGCTTCCTCTGAAAAATCCCCCACGGACTCGTCCAATAGGCAGAGATCCAGCCAACGGACGCGCAGCTAAGCCAGTGGCAGGGTTCTGATATTTTCTGGATCACCGTCAATCCCTGTGTAATACCAAGGAAACACTGAAGTGACGGCGAGCGAGGCAGCGGAGCAGCCACTTCTTCAGTCTTTGAGCCAGCAGCTCTTTCCCAGGATGTAGCTGTAGTCGTGTTGAAGTGGGACACTGGAGCGTTTACATGACACAGGGCCTGCTTCACGCTGGAGTCCAGGAAAACAGCTTATGTGCTCAGAATAAAGAGACTGAATTCATCAAGTAACAAGTGAAGACTAGAAGCTGCTGCATCTCAAACACAGACATTTGTTTAAACTTAATAAGGAAAGTTTGTAAGATTTAGGTAAATAAGTAAAAGTGCAGGTGAAGTGCATTGAAAGTTATTAGATGTAGATATTGTCTCTTCTATAATTTATTCTTATTAACTTATTGGAAACTAAGGTTCATAACAAGCATCTGCAGAACATCACGGGTCAGTTTCCTCTTTCTGACGTGACAAAGGTAACAGCCCCCCCCCCACCCGTGTTTTAAAAGTTTACCTCGTTTCTTGGTGATTTGATTAACATCCACTAATTTGATTTACTTCACTAAATTTTACTAAGACGTGTTCTGCATTATTTATTGTAGCTCTGCATGAAATCCTCTCCTGTACAAAAACATCTTGTTTTACGACCTTAATTACTTAAGTGCATCTTGTGCTCACATGGTGCATATTTCTAAATATTTAATGTGTTTAATTTAATTAACTGCAACAGCAAAAGGGAAGGTCGTTTTAGCATAAGGATCCTGGTTGGTTTGTGGGATGTGTCGTCATAGGTCGGCTAAATTGAACCATGATCTTAAAGACGTTTAAAACTTGAACAAAGTTTTTCTTTTCTTGTTTTACAGTTAATCAATCATCTGTATTTCACGTTCACGTGCATCTTCATACAACTACTGATCTGAACTTTCAGAAAACAACTCATCCACTGAAACAACTCGGGTCTGACTCGTTCACAACTCTGACATGTTACACACATTTTACTAGATGTAGATCCAGAAAATGTCCAGAGACACTGACTCAGACATTTGTTCTCACACACAGAACCTCTGGAAAAACATCAGTGCAGGCCTGGGAACATCTCATGTGAAGTCGTGAACTGTAAATAATTCGTTGATTTCAGGTTTTGCGTTGACATTGAGCTCCACTGCTGGAATGTAACAGCTCCTCCTCCAGCCTCCTGCCGTCACCAGTCACAATATGAAAAGACTTTTATAATTACAGACCTCATGTTCCTCGATTCATAAACAGAAGAATGAGTCTGAGCTGAAACTCACCAACTATCGACCAACATCAACCTTCCCTGCGCCGGCTGCACGGAAGCTCATTTCATTTATTTTTCAAGAGCACTTTTACCCAAAGTGCTTCACAGAGACAAGGGTCCTTCGGTTTGTGGCACAAGTGGCAACAGATAAAGAAACTGGCTGAACCTGCGGCGCTGCAGCAGCCAAGAGGAGGAACTCACAGCCTGACAGACGGAACATGACACTCGTCAAAAGAGAGGAACAAAAAGTAAAGCTGGAAAAGAACAATGGAAGAAAGAAAGATAATCCTTTCATATCTTATCATTCATACTCAGTTTGAGTGTTTTGTGACGTCCTTCAGGATCCTGAGACGTCTTTAGAGGAAGGTGAGATACTGGAGTCGTAGATTTGACCACCCAGTGTGAGCGTCTTCTTATTTTTAACCATTAGACGACGCCGGGTCGAAGGTTTGGACGTCTCTCGACGTGGGATTGGAAACCAAGTGTGAGGGTTTGTCTGCTAACTTTGAATCTCTAGAGTTGAAATGTGCTTTGATAAAAATAAAAAAAAGCACCTGCACAGAGGATTCTGGAGCGAGAGAAGATGTAACCGACGTGAAATGTTCTACTTCCTGTCGTGTTCGAACCCTTTGTCTCTGTGACAATCCTCAAATTTAAGCTGTTTATAAGTTTAACTGTGTCAAACGTTATTATCGTATTGAGGAGTTGCTTATTCATAGAAATCCATGTTTCCAAGCCAACAGCATAGCATAAAAACATTGTGTACTAATAATAAAACCTCACATTAGCCAGAGTTTAAACACGTTAATGTGGGTTCAGTGATTTGTATTAACTTTGAAGGCATTGAGAGAGAATGTCGTCCTAATGATGAAGGTTTCTACCGTTGCTCTGGATCACAGAGTCGTGCCAGCAGCACATGGTCAGCAGCACATTGTCTGAGCAAGGTCACACTGGGATGACATGTTGTGTAACTACACGTTTCTGTGGAGCTCAGAATAACTCAGCCTCGTAACGACCGATTCTCTTGTCGGCGTTTTAGTATTTTTCATGTAAAGTGTATTTCATTTGGGATAAAACCCGGTTTTCGATAATCTCCTCGACCGTCGGGTCACGAGCCGACTGACTGATGGCGGCTTTGACTTCTGTCTGCACTTGAAAGACAGTTTCCTGTAAACATCTGTGGTATTTACTGCTCAACACGCTCATCCACCGCGCCGTTATAGGTGCTCAGCTGCAACTGTCCGTCTTCTCTCAAGCACATTCCACATTCATTTGTATGCACGCCGCTGGGTTGTTTGGGAGTCTGGGACTATTTAGAACAACAATTTTTATGGTAAGTGCCAATCGGTCATGCCGGAGTCTCTCAGGGACGGGATGGAGTTTAAAAAAAGAAAAGAATAACAGGGTAAATACACAAAAGGAAGAAACTGAGAAATGAGGGACAAAAGTGGAAGAGACAGAGAAACTGCAGATATCTGGAAGGAAAGAGTGAAAGAGTGGAGAGGAGAGAGAAACACAGGAGAGAAAGTGATAGAGATGGAGGAGGAAGAGAAATCTGTGTGTTCCAGAGGAAAGAGGAGGAACAAGGAGGCCCTTCAGATAAAAAAGGCTCAGATTTATCCTAACATTTAATATTTAACTTCTCTTTGTACATTGTCAGATAATATTGCTGTAAACTCGTCCATAAAAAAAATCACATGTAGAAGCTTTTAATTGTTTGAGATAGAGCAAACGTTTCTCGATAACAAATCTGAAAACACTGATTTCTAGAGAATGTCAATCAATTCTCTGAAACTATTTTGAGTTTTTCTCCTCAGGGCCACCGTAGTTATGTTTAAATCATTTAAACTAAAGTGAACCTTAATTCAGCCAATCACAGAAACAACCTTCACGAATCCCTTCAATCCATAGAACTGGAGCAGATGGAGATTTGTGTCATCAACAATTCTTGGTTGATTACTGAGAGTTTTAACTTCAGCCTCAGAACTGAGAGGGAAGTGAACTCTTTGTTTTCTTAAATACAGAAACATGATTTGAACATTTCCCATTTGTTGTTGCAATCATTGAATCCGGCGTCGCACAATCAGCGAGGTAATAGAACACGAACCAACAAATCAACAATCAACACCTGAAGAAATCAACATCAAAGTGCAGACCCTAACTTTCTTTACACATTCAGTTCTTATTGGATTCATTCTGAGGCGTGAGAGCACATTTCAGCAGAAGCAATGATTGACCCCCGGCTCTAATTATATTTGTCTCAGTTTAGTGGAGGTCTGAGGCAGAGGAGCTGTAATGATGTGAAATGACAGCGAGAAGAACTTTCCCCCTTAATTGACCTGCGTGATGTCTGGATCGCTCGTCAGCAGAAAACAAATACCGAGCGGACGGTGATGGATGGACCCGCGGGTGTCCGCTCCGATTTTCAGATGCAGCTCATTACTTGGAAAGGAAAACAGATGCAGACAGAATTGAGCAAACACACACGTCTGTGCGTCGCCGTCGATAAAATGTTCAGCATCTCTCCACCTTTATGGGTCTTTAACAAATCCCCGTGGTCTCCAGCACTCAGGTGGAGTTTACCCTCCAGCAAAATGGCCACAAACATGGAAATGACTTTGCCGAGCGGAAGTGAGAAGAGCTCGGCTCGGCTTCGCCCGATTCCCGCTCCGACGTCTAATCCCCAAATTATCACTCGCTCGGCAAATCCCCCCCTTTTCCTCTCCTGCATCACTTTCCTCCCTCTTTTCACCTCCTCGTCTCAAACTCCTCTGCCTCTCCTTCGTCCTCTCGGCTCCCCCCTCCCGAAGCTTTGCCCCCCATCTGTCTGCAGGAGAGCGGAGATAAAATGAATAATAGAAACACGGCATGGAGGAAGATTTGATCTGTAAAATAAATCCCCTGCAAAGATCACAGCTGTTTTATTGAATGTCATTATGACTCAGGATTTAAAGTGCCCGTCTCAAATGAAGAATATAACAACACAAACTTTTCTGAAGAGGTAAAGGAAGATGTGAGGAAACTAGGATGAAGGACAGAGTGTTGAAGGACAGGGATCACAGAGGTCGGGGGGGGGGGGGTGTTTCCTCTTCACTTCTTCCTTCATTCCAGAAATAAAGAAATAAATAAAGTCAAAACTCTGCCGTCTTGTGCCAAAGACCTTGGAGTGTCAGTCAGCTCAGTGCAGATCATGGAGGTGGAGCCAACGCATCAAGATCCCACCGATACACAAACTCACTAACTATGAAAAAGTCACTAATCACAACCACAACCTGAAAAAACAACAATTAACCATTTCACAGGAAGTTAACAGGCAACCAGTGCAGATACAGGAAGTAGCCAGTCCTCACCAGGAAGTAGTCCTGGGCTCAACCAAATATTGGACGTAATAAAGCTGATGCACATTGTCACGTCTTCTTTCATCTCTCACTTTCTCCCCCCCCCCCTTGCTCTCCTAAAACTACCACGTTGTTCGTCATGAAAAATTTAAAAGAGTTTAAAAATAATAATCATCATCTGGAGGAAAATGCTCTTATGCTCTAATCACATCCCGCTGCTGCTCTGTCTGCCGGGTGTTCAGCAGCGCAGTCAAAAACAACTTGGTGGGTTTGTGTTGATCTGATGAGAAACAGACTCCTGCAAAGAGGATCAAATCTACAGAGTGCAAACTGTGGACAGCTCTCACTGCAGTCAGAGTGAGAGAGTCAGAGAGGCTCAGAGTCAGAGAGTCTCAGAGTCTCAGAGTCAACATGTCTGAACTGAACCAGTGTTTAATAAAACCAAGATGAAAACTGACTCCTGCAGGTTTTGTAAAAACCAAGGACACTGAAACAAGTTTTAAAAGCATTTTTTAAAACTACAGCAAATTAAATATTCATCTGTCTTTTTAAAAACTCTGATCACGATATCAGCTGTTGATGCTCCTACAGGTCAGAGTTAACACACTGATGGAATCCTCAACATCTTATCTAAACACAGCTCAGCACCCTGACCCTCGACGGAACAGTTCAGTGGAAACAGGAACATTGAGACGGAGGATTCACGTCCACTCCTGTTTATTTTATTCTCCTGTGTATTTGAAGTCAGTGCTTGTGAATGTGTTGCAGTTATATCTGCAGGTTCGACTGTGCTGAGGTAACAGACACTCAGACTCACAGAAGAGACAGTGAGTCGGGGGGTCGGGGGAATATTTCAGCTCCTAAAATAACCGTGTGGAGCGACAGCTGCCGTGTGTCCGGCAGCAGGTGGTCTGCGCTACACGTCAGTCACAGTGGAGGGAAATGGACCGAGGAGCTTTCCTGACGGCCGAGACAACTTCAGACAAATGTAGTGAATGTGTAAACATGTGAGAGGCTAAAAATATCTGCTGGACGCTCACAGGAAACAAAAGCATCTGTGAATTTCCTCCGTCTCCTCCTGTTTCTAATTAGAGAAGGAAAAACCAAGCTTTTCTGGGCGAACTCTGTTTTTATAGAGAAACATGAACTCACTGCCTCAACATCATATTTATTATAAAAACAAAAGATTTAAAAATGAGATGTGTTATCATAATATTTAATTGTTAGAATTGAGCTCCTGCTAAAAACCTCCTGACCCATGAACACTGAATGAATCCTAACTGCAAGAAAACAGCTCCCATCATCCTGCTCTGCGTCTCCACGTCACCAGACCTCCGACACTCACAGAGAAATGATGCTGGATTCCAGCTCCCATTGTTTGAGTAAATCGACTGAGATGGAAAATCAAAGCTCAGGATTTATGTGTAAAGTCTGATCGTGGAGCCTAAACCTGACGACTCCCACTGTTCGTCACCAGTCGGCCCGTCCAGACCAGTCCGCTGACTATTGTCAAAGTTTGTGTTTCTGTCATGTCATGTCGGCGGTGACAGGAAGAGGAGGAAACATCAAACTGGCAGCTCGACCAGTCCGGCCTCCATGTTTTCTGACCCTATGACGCACCATGTCACCATGTTCACCGTGTTTCACCACATCACCGTGTTTCATCACATCACCGTGTTTCACCACATCACCGTGCAGGCGCAGTGAGCAAAAAGCTTCATGAGTTTGAGAGCCTGAAGGCGACCAAAGTTACTGACATGTCAGAAATAAGATTCTTGCATTTTCTGTTGCATGTTAAAAAGCTGGTGGCGGCTGCGGCTCAGCAAGCGAAGAGGGTTGTCCACTAACTCGAAAGATGTTGGTTTGATCCCCGGCTCCTCCAGTCTGCTTTCAGAAGTGTTGTTGGGCAATGGCCGTGCCGACAGTGCATGAATGGTGTGATTGAAAAATCACTGCAAAGAAGAACGCTGGATGAAAATGTGCAGGACTGGTTTCTATTTGATCTCAAATTTGCCCGAACGATCAATAATCTCCAAGGTTATCAGAAGTCCCACTGAGGGGAACGTGAATATCTGAACCAAATTCCATGGAAAACAGAAACTCTGTATGAAAACATAGAGAACGGGTTGATGTCACAGTAAAGAACTATAAAAATACACGTAATTCACCATTTAGCACGTTTTACAGATAAAGAAAGTGTATCATATTAAACCGTCACTACATCTAAAGACTTTCAAACATTGGACCGAACAAACCGTCACTGGAGACACGTCCATGTAGCTTTTAAATCAGAAATGACTTATTTCGCTCCTCAGAAACAGAAGCAGAACGAGACCCCCCCCCCCACACACACACACACACATCACACGTAGTCTGCAGCCGCTGACCCCTCCCACCGGGGGCAGTATCACACTCCTCCTCTACACTGGAAGCTCGTCTGTCCACACTCGGCTTCTTGTTACTTATTTATAGCAGCTTGTTTCCCACAGGGACAAAGTAATTGAAACCAAATGTGTTGCCGGGACTGATCCGGGGGAAGAGGGGCGGTCGACCCAACCTTCTTCTTCTTCTTCTTCTTCTTCTTCTGTGTACACAAACCACACATTGTGTGTGAGGCAGCGGGAGACGCTCAGTAATTCACTGTTCCTGCAAATTCACAACAATTTCATTACTGGAGGTAAAATGAAAAAAGAAAAGTTCCTGAGCTTCAACTTTCTCAGTTCCCAGGAAATAACAGAATTTAACTGCTTCAGTCTCCGGGGCTGTGTACGTGTAAAGTGGCTTTAATGGTTTTTCTTTGCTCGCCTTCCTCAGAGGAAACCAGCAGAAAAAACTAAATCTTATTCCAAAAGAAACTAAAAGAGCAGAAGCTTTAATGTGGTCCACCAACGCAGCTCAGCCCACCAGCAGCGTTAATGAGTCCAAACCAGGCAGCGAATCCAAACTCACCATGTTTGCTTTTCTTGTTTCCTCCTTCTTTCTCCCTCTGCCTCCCGGTGAGCTGCACACAGTGGAGTGGTGTCAGGCGGATGGAACAGGGACTGGGTTGTTTCTGAGAAGCTGCGTGAGGCCTTCACTGACCGGCTCAAAGTCACTCTCTGCCTCTCCCCTCCCCGCTGCCTCGCTCCCTCGTCAGCTTTTCCAATAACAAAGTGCTCCCGCCTCTTTTGGTCGAGGCCCTGAGTCGCTGGCTGTTTCCTGGACGCCTGGTGGACTCCTGTGACCCGGCTGCTGTCTTCCCTCCCTTCCTCCTCTCTCTCTGCTGCTGCCCCGGCCCTCTGACTCGCAGCCCTGCCTTCCTGCCACATTTAGAACCACGGACACATGTGGGCCTCTGGTTTGAAGTTTAAAGAGGCGGGCCTTGCCTGAGAGTGTTGTGTTGTCATGACGACACCTCCTTTTTCCTTTTTTTTATTCCAGATGTTTGAGTCCGGCCCCTCTGGAGTTTTATTAGCATGTGGGAGCGTGTTTGGATATATTTACTTTTTCCATATGTTCTGTTACGTGTCTGAGTTTTGTTAAAGGGAGGGATTTTTTAATATTGTATGTTTGTGTTCAGCCAGAAAAAGTATTACTAGTATTATATTATTAGATTTAATTCAACTTTAGGAGGTTTTGGCAGGTTTGTTTTTATGAGTTTCTTTTGACAGAACTCACAAACAAGCTGCTGTATTTTATTAAGTTAAGAACTTGTTGAGTGCGTCAACAAGTTTAATTTGAATTACTTTCTTTCTCACAAGTCAGATCGAAAACACTTTAACTCTCAAACAAAGACTGTTTGTAAGATGGATGACGTGAAGCCAACACATCGTGATCGTCCCCTGGTGGCCGGCTGCAGTAGACCATGAGTCAAAAACCCGGCCTCCTCCATGTTAGCTGATGGGACAAGGACCAAAATAGAATAGAAAAATAAAAAAGTACTTTCTCTTATAACATGATTATAAAGGTGAGCGAAAACCTTACTACTGCTCCTTTAAGTTCATGAATGACTTTTCTTCTCTTTTCCACTAAACTTTTACATAAACCTGCTCAATCTCCTTCCATTAAAACCGTCTGAAGCACTTTACCTCCTCTCACCGACATTCAACCCAAACAAGCCTGTTCTCTCTCTGCCTCCACTCGGCTGTAACTCGCTCCACCTCCGTCCGTCTCTCCACTGTCTCCTCCCTCAGACGCTTGTTTAAAGATCTGTCAGTTATGAACTCTTCTGTCTGGCCTCCCCTGCGCATCTTCCTCCACCACATCCATTACGAGACGTAGCCTCCTCTTCTCTTCACCACGAGCCTATTAGGGATTTCCCCGTTTATTTATTGATTAATACATCATCCAGTGGAGCTCCAGCCGCAGCCCGAGGAGCAACAGAGACTTTACCCTGGTGTCTGCGGCCTTCGCCCCGTCGGTTTACTTAAGATTCAGGACCTGCCTCGTCCATTAAGGAGCCATATTATTCTCTTTTTATTTTTTGCTCTAGCGTTGCTGGTGAAGGAGCAGCTGCGTTCACCAGCATGTCTCACATGTCTCATGTGGGATTGAAAAACAAAGACTCAGAATCAAATTAATGTTTTAATTTGACAGCTTAACCTGTTTCTGAGCATCTAAAAGGATTTTTAACCTCGTTTAAACTTCTTTCAAAATAAAAAAAGTACCCTGCACCGTGCTTTCTTCTCATCAAACGCATGGCGCTGGCAAACTGCTGGATGTAGCATCAAAGCACGGAGCACCCCCCCCCCCCACCTACAAACATCAGCCTCACCACAAACAAGCAGGCAGAGAGAATGGGATCAGTGTGGCAGTGAAGAGACGGAGGACGAGAAAGAAAGTGGAGCTTTGTGTGAGGAGCTTTCAGAGGCTTTTTCCTCCCTCGCCGTGGAGGAGAGGAATTTGCATTCTCTAAATTGCTCCCCGTCTCTCTGCCTCACACGTTCACCCACAGCTCGCTCACGCTCACATGCTTCAGCTGATTGACTGATTCTCCTCCATCCGAGACGCGTCGCTCCAAAGCAAACAGAGCGAAAATGTAAATAAATAAACACAACAAGCGGTCGACGGGCACTCAGAAATTATTCAGACCCTTCACTTTTTTTCATATTTTCTCATGTTGCAGCCTTATGCTAAAATAAATGATTTCCAGCAGGACGACCACATCTTAGCATCACAGAGAAGAAGCTTCAGTCTGGAGACTCTCTCCAGGCTCTTCTCCCTCATTGGATCAGTTTGGCTGCTCAACCAGCTCCAGTCCTGGTTATTCCAAACTCCTTGAGGACTAAAGCACAGCAGAGCTCAAGCTGCATCAAACACACCCCAGAGCCCGGATTTTTCATCAAGATCAATTACTTTTGAGGGAAATTGGTAAAAAATGTCAAAACACAATGTTAAAGTAAGTGATGAAAACGTCCTTGATCCGCCCCTTTGCCCGGATCCACACCAAAATCCAATAGATTGCTTGTTTACCCACGTTTCACCAACTTTCATAGATCTGTTCAGGAGTTTTTTTATCCTTCCACCTCATGGCCTGGTTTTTGCTCCTGTCATTCCCGAGACCTCATACAGATGTTAGCTTTTACAAATGTCCAATCCAATGAGTTTTGGCTGCAGCTGGAGAACGTTGGTCGACTCCAAACAAGGAGTAGAAACCTCTCAGAAAGGATCAAGAGAAATGGGACGTACCTCAGCTTGTTTTCAAATGTCAGAGTAAAGGGTTTGGATAATACTTTGCACTTTGAATTAACCCTCTGAAAACGTACATCCTGCAGGAGATGTTTGCATAATCCTGTTTAAATCGATCTAAAATATAAACTATAATAGATAAAACATTCATTCTCTTCACAGCTCAGGCCTTCGTCTTACACCGTGTCACACGTACGCTCTGGACAATGTAATTATATCACGTATGATGCAAAATGTGATAACAACAGCTGGTGGGGTTTTTATGTTGAAAAATGTTTGCATAATCCTGTTTAAATCGATCTAAAATATAAACTACAGTAGTTAAAACATTATTTCATCAACGTAGACACCGGAGTTACATTTCAAACTGTAGTAAAGGCTGCAGTTTAACAAACTGGAGGGTCTGGATACCTCCTGAATGCACGGTGCATATGAATAACAACTTAAGATTAGAGATGTTAGCTGTAGCACAACAACAAGAAGCTGAACAGACTCTGCGCTAGAACACTTCAACAGATAATAACTGGACAGGCAGGATTTATTACACTAGACACTGGTAACTTAGTGTATTCTGGAAAGATAAGGAAAAATGAATTGCTTCACTTCAGTATCAGTGCACAACTCTCAGGACAGTGGAGTAGGAAGGTGCAGAGTCCAAAGCCCTGAATAGTCAAAAGGTTAATATACAGTATTTAGAGATAATGTACGAGTCCGACCTCCCAGTTCTGCATCGGACTGTTTGCTGATCTGATCCGATTTCGTACAGGAACACGATGGTTTTACTCGAATAATACACAAAGATCTGATTTTTGTGGTTCAGCCCATAATGTATGTTAGTTTACAGGAACGTCGTGGTCACGTTTTCTATCAGCTCTCGAACTATTTCCCTCAAACTAAGGTCAACAACTGCAGTATGCGTAATAACATAATAATAATAAGTACTGAAGTATTAATATTACAAATTCTGGTATTCTTCATTTGATTGAACTTTAAATTTCTACATCTCAGAGGGAAATATTGTAATTTTCACGTACAACCATGTCCAGTGAAAATCTCAATCTTTTTATGAGGCAAGATAATAATCTAAACTTCTTATGCAAGATAAAAACTTTTTAAAAACTCGTTCTGATCATCTGGAAAATGCATCATCACAAACCTGAGATCAGGTATTTTCTTTTTTAAGTTGTAGATGTGTGGTTGTGCGAGTGTGAAGCTACAGATGATTTTATGGAGACATGATGCTGTAGATAAAACTTCCTCGACTTTCTACAGTCGTCTATAGAAAGTAGTTAAAACTCGCTCAAGCTGAAAATGTCTACAGCAGTAAAATGCATCATATACGTTAATGCAGCAGGAACACGAATCCAAAAACATCCTGTAAAGTAGTAAAACACGGACTGAGACCGTTTTACTGCAAAATGAGGATTTTACTTTTATTTTTAAACAAGTTTTTGAATATACTAAGTTCAAATTTGAATATTTACACTATAAAATAATTGTACTTATTTCTGACAGAGAAAAACAACAGTTTGGAATACAGAAGACAGCTCTGGGGTTGTTTCACTGCATGGTATCAGTACTTCTACTTCAGTAAAGTATCTGAATACTTCATTCTCTGACTCTTGTGAGATCATTTATCCACTTCCACCTTTTTCATGTTTAATTCATCAAATTAGATCATTTCTGCTGCGGAGAGACGCTTGAATAACAAATGACAAATCTGTCTGTTTTTTCTGTCAGCGTGTAAATCCATGTCTCTCACTGTCTGTGTGTGTGTGTGTGTGTGTGTGTGTGTGTGTCTGATTGGACGTTGGACGTTACACTCCACTCTCTGTTTTGTTTGTCCATCATTCAAGCGTCTGTCAGTTTGCTGCTCCGTCTGTCTGTCTGTCCCTTCAGGTGCGTCCCAGTCTGATACATAATGAATGTTATTGTTGTTTGGCCTCTCATCCATGTGTCTGCATCACTCCCAGCATGCTTCACTCTGGGGATGAAAACAGCCAATTACGGCCCTGCGTTGGTGATTCAGAGCCGAGCGCAGGCAAACGTGGTTGAATATGTATCACGAAATAAAGGTTCGGCAATATGAACATGCTTTACCTCGTTAGAACGGGTGGAACCTGTTAATGTACCGTGACGCCCACTTTCACCTGAAGCAAACACGGTTCAACCCCCAAGCAACTAAATCACCAAACAACTAAATCACCAAACACCTAAATCACCAAACAACTAAATCACCAAGCAACTAAATCACCAAACAACTAAATCACCACGTAACTAAATCACCACGTAACTAAATCACCACGTAACTAAATCACCACGTAACTAAATCACCACGTAACTAAATCACCACGTAACTAAATCACCAAGTAACTAAATCACCAAACAACTAAATCACCACGTAACTAAATCACCACGTAACTAAATCACCACGTAACTAAATCACCAAACAACTAAATCACCAAGTAACTAAATCACCAAGCAACTAAATCACCAAGCAACTAAATCACCACGTAGCAGTTTTTTGACATTCAAATTAAAACTAGAATCATAAATGTTGCCTTTGTTTTAAATGTGATGACGTTATAAAGACTCCTCCGACGCACGTTACTGGTTTTAATTGTTTTTTAAAAAGCACCTAGTGACAAATTCAGCGTCTGCTACCGACGCAGAGTGAATTGATCAGTTTTCTTCTTTTCACTCCTGCGTTCTGCTGACACAGCTGTAAAACGCCTAAAGGAGTCCGTCACTCTTTGTTTTCTCCTCCAGATCGTTTCTCTGTTAATGAGTCATTTAGAAAATCAACACAAAACAACGATTCTCCTGAAGCAAAACAAACCAGTACCGAGACTTTCTCATCAGTTTCCCTCCTTTAAAAACGTTCATATCATATTTATTTATTAATCTTCCTGTATTATTAACAGAGGATATCTAAAAAATGAATTTTTCCTCTGCTGTGTTTCCTTCTCTTCTTCCTCTTCGCCAGGAGGCACGTCGTTCTTTATCTGAGGAAGTGAGCTCAGTTAAATCACAGCGATCTGAAATCACTATCCACCAATCAAACTGTCACTCACCTCCAGCTGAGCATGTTCCTACACCTCATTCCATGCTTCCTTCCTTATTTCTTTATTTCCTCCCTGCCTTACTATTTCCTCCTTCCATCCTTCTTAGCGTCATTTCTCCATCTTTTACTTATTTCCATCCTTCCATCTACATTTCCTTTCTCATGTCCTTGTCCATTTTTTCCTACCTGCCATATTTCTTTATTTCCTTTCTTCCTACTTTCCTCCTCCTTATTTTCTTCCTGTCATATTTCCTCATCTTCTTCCTTCCTTCCTTTTTTCCTTGCTCCCTTCCCTCCTTCCTTCTGTCCTCCCTTCGCAAAACATTTCCTTAATTCCTTCCTTCCAATTATTTCCATGTTTCTTCTCTTCCTTGTTATATAACTTCCTTCCTTATTTCCTTCCACGTCCCCATCCTGCCAAATTTCCTTCCTACCCTCTTTATGTCGTTGTTTACTTCCTTCCTTATTTCCATCTATAGTTCATCCCTTGTTTCATTCCTGCCTTCATTCGTCATTTTCTTTCTTCATCCCTCATTACCTTCCTTCCTTTCTTCCTTATTTCCCGGTGCAGTTTCTTCCTTATTTACTTTTATTTCCTTCCTTCATTATGCCCTTATATCTCTCCTTGTTTACTTTTTATTTCCTTCCCTCGTTATATCCTTCCTTGTTTTATTCCCTCCCTCTGAGTCATTCACCTGCAGCTTCTTCCATCACTGTGATTTATAAATATATTTTAAATTGGAGGGAATAGCTTTTATCTTTATTGCAGCTCAATAAAAACTATTCTCATCCATTCTCACAAAACCTTCGCTGTGTGCAACTAAACACCGGCTGAGTCCCATTCTAGTGAATTGCGTCAGTAAAGTCTCTGCACATGTGTTTTTAACGAGGACCGATGGCCTTTTGTGTGGATGTGCAGTTTGAGCTGAAATAGTGAGTAAGTCATCATAATAAGGTTTATTAAGGTCCCAGAGAGCAGCCGGCGCTACGCTCACCCACAAGGACACGGAGTGACGCTGAGTCCAGCTTTAAAATAAACCCCCATCGTGTGGAGGATCTCTGAAAACACTCGGAACCAAAAGAGTTTAGGCTCAACTCAGCTGCAACAAATGTGCATTTAGCTTAAATATGGGACCAGATGCCATTAAATTGTCATTAGCTGCAGATCTGTGATGAGCTCAGAGACATTTCACTGCTGCCGGATGAGGCTGGAGAGGAAACACCTCCGAGAAATAAAGAAACCGTCATTAGGAAGTTTCCTCACGGCTCCAATGTCCAGAACAAATGTATGAATTTCACCCCTTTCTTTAATCAAGGCTTTGCCATGGACTAGGTCCACATCATCACATCACTGAACACGCCAGGTTTCTAACATGTGATCTATTAACAGGGGAAACGTAGAAACCTCAGAGCCACTGGTGAACATTCAGCCACATTATTCTCAACCTGAAGGACAAACCTGTTCAGTGCAGAGTTCTTCTCATGGACTCGAGCTAACAGGTTGAGTTCTCCAGAGTCGGAGAGCGTGGGGAGGTTTTGACGTGTGGGAGCAGAGATCTGAATGAGAAGAGACGAGGTGCACAGAGCAACGAGCCCAGCAGGTTAACGATCGCTGCGCCTCCGCCCGGCTCCGACCATCTGCTGAGCTTGTAATGGAAGCTGTTGCTGCTCCTCGCAGATGAAGCTGCAGAGGAGGTTGGAGGTAATTTGACGGCACAGTGGCCGAGAGGTAGGAATCTGGTGGAGGACGCTGATTAGCTGTGAGTGTGTGTGCTCGGTACAGTGTGGCGCTGGTTTCCAGATAATTAAGATACGAGCTACAGGTGACAGCGATGCTAACAAGGACGATGGCATGTTTACTCCTCTTACTGAGCTCCAGCTACCAGCGTGACAGACAGCAGGTCTAATGGCTGCTGAGACACTGAGGTGGGACAACCACAGCATCAGCCGAGGAACCATCGAGTGTCAGGAACTGATTATTTCAGTTAACTTCCACCAACTGTTTTTCTGAATGTCTCCTGAACCTGAGGAAAGAAAGTTTTGGATTTAAAATTCAGATAAATGCTCATATATCTTCTGGATTGTTCACTCTAAAGGTTTTAATATCAAACAAACATATGAATCTATTATAAATAAACTCAAACTGTGCATCTCCCACACAGCACTGTGTTACAAATATTCTGTATATACATTTTTGAATATGTTGAAGGTAGAAAGTCAGGAATCAGAGGAGCAGGTCGACTTCAAGGTTTTTGTTGAATTAAACTCTGTCGTCTTTTCAGATGTGAACATTTTTCTCATAACAAGACAAATTCCTCAAACTAATGATTTCATTAAACTCTGTTTTTATTCTACAGTAGATGTTAAACTCCGGAGCAGGAGGAGCAGCTGCTGAGTTTTCAGCTGCTCCTCCTGCTCAGTCCATGTGGTTTTGTTTCATTCTCTCTCCTGTGGCCGTTCCATCCACGCTGTTGGAACAGAGACAGGAGAGAAACATATTGCTCCTGTTATTCTCTGGCGTTTGGTTTTTCCATAGAAGGCAGCGATTGTGTTTCCGCTGGAGCGCGGGGATGTAGATGATGGCTCTGGCAGGCGGCAGACAGCCCCTGCTCTGATGAGCTAACACTCGGCTGGAGGAGAATGGGACGGGGAGAAAGGCATGAAAAATGATTCAGCGTTTAGCGTCGCTTGGCAGCGGCACCGCAGGTTCATTGAGTCAGAAACGAAGAGGCTGTCTTTGTGGGGTGTGACTGTCACCGCTGGATGACGGATTGCATTCCTGGTCCTCTGAGGGAACAGCACGAGGATGAGATAATGGTCATGAAATAAAAGTCTCCCCAACAGACAGAGAGCGGGCAAACGACCCCTTTAAAGTGAAATATTCTGCAACACAACAAAAACTCTCGGCAGAACAGTCGCCTTTCAGCAAACTGCTCAGTTTCACCAGCACGTCTCCGGCTGCTTTGTCCCTGAAAGGTTTTGTCTCTGAAGTGTCGTATTGATCCGTCAGCAAATGGCGTCTGTTTTGGCTCGAAACGTCACAGCTCTGCACTTCAGGAAACAAGCTGACAACTTGGCCTGAAGACGTCAATAAGAAGGACAAACAGCGTCCCCTCCCTCAGACCGGGACATCGCACGAGCCGCTCAGTCCCTCGTCTCGCTGCTCGGTCATCAGAGGGGATTTGTGCGTTGATCCGGACGGTTCGTTCAAATCAACGGAATTCAATGTCGTGAATCACAGAAGCAGGTGTTGACAAAAAAAACCCTGAAAGCCACGATGATCCATCGTCTCGGCAACAACATGTTTCACAGCAGAACGTGTCTCAGACCTGAACTGGTCCAGAACATCACCTGAGAAATGTGTTCAGCAAATCAGTGAAAAGTCAACCCTGAATAATCCTGAATAATCCAGGATCTGTTTTACTCATCACTGTCGTGTTTAACCATCGACAGCTTCGACAGGAAGTTCAGAAAACCTGCTGAGCTGGTGACGATCTCAAGATCTCTGACGATATCAAGTTTAAAATCTACACATGGAGCAAGTGTTAATATAATAATTATAATTATCTTATTCTTACAGCTCTTTAAATTATTTTAAAAAGAAACCTTTAGACAGAAGAAAAATACCAAACAAAGTTAAACACTAAAAGCCTAAAACCACAATACGGACATTTATAATTTAAAGCAATTAGCTTATGTGTCTTTTCTATTTCACGACTGGGTAAATAAAGTTTATAATCCATTAGCAAACTTTTACTTAAGTGCAAAAGCAGGAGAAGAAGCTTTTATGGATCTGCAGCCGCCGCATATCAATTATGTTCCATCAAGGGCAAGCGAGACAGAGCACTTTCAAGAACAACGCAGGAAGTCGTCAGCGTGAAAGCTCCCGGCGGACAAAGCCGTCGTTGAACCACGAGTCAGAGGAACCTTCACATGAGGCAGAGTGACACTGACAATTGTCACAGTTTGTCTGGATCATGAAATAAAGGAGGTGGAAGGACAGGAGAGGAACAGGCACGAAATCAGAGCAGGACCAAGGAGCAGAAAGCTGCGAGAGCCAAAGTAACGTTTCTGTGTTTTTGTGCAGCAATTGCAAGGAGACACTGAATTAGACACGACAACAAGGACAAGAACTTTCTGTATAAACAGAACAAAATCATCTGTTTCTCTACTGAGTCATTCTGAGCATTTTGCCCTTGGCTAGATTTTCCACCTCTTACAAAAACACAGTGTTCCACAACAGAAGTAGACGAGCACCGGCAGTTAAAGGCTGTTAAACGGCACAGTTTGTAATTCCTCACATTTGGAGACTGCAGACGAGAGGTTTCAGGAGAGGATCTGAATTTACCTCAGACTTTCAGCTTTTTAACTTCGCAGAATTTGTAAATTCACGACTCCTTCAAAATAACACTTCAGCTCTCACTTTAGCATCAAGTGAGGATCAGGCTGTCAAAGCAAAGTTGACTTTATTCAGCTGAAATAAATCTGGTGCAGGCAGATTCTTTACAATTCAGACCAGAAATATACTTTTCAGTTGAAAAGGTGAAACATGTGGTTGTCAAACCGACCAGGATCATAATGTAGAGTCTTCACCAGAGTCACTTCAGCATCTTTAAAAGGTAAAGTTTGATGTGTTGGATAAGAAAGGGCTGATTCATATTTATTCATTTAAGGGTTTTCTCTCATTTCCAAAATCTGTGATGACTTCTGCAAACAGTTTGTTGAGCTTTTATTCCTCATCTCTCTCTCTCTCTCTCTCTCTCTCTCTCTCTCTCTCTCTCTCTCTCTCTCTCTCTCTCTCTCTCTCTCTCTCTCGCTCTCACTCTCTCTCTCTCTCTCTCTCTCTCTCTCTCTCTATCTCTCTCTCTATCCGTCCATGTGGAGTTTGCTGGAGAGTCACAAACATTTCAGACGACAAAGTTAGAAAAAGCAACAATATATTTATATTAAAATAAACCATAGACCCTTTTCCCCATTTGCCAAACTTCTAATTCTTTCGTTCAGCAGCGAATTCAGTCGACTAATCCACAATCTGAGGATCTTCTCCTTCTTTTTTTTGCTTCCGAATGCAAATGGAAATCCTTGTTCTGCAACGGCTTATTGAGCGGCTTAGAGAGGAGGTCGCTGCTTCTCATCCATTTCCTGCACAAAGACAGCTGAGCGAGGACTCCATCCATCGCTGGCGAGTCCTCACACGACCCCCGGACGCTCATTTCTCAGCCGATACTGAAGCGCGGAGAGGAGTCGTTATAGATCTGCAGTTTAAAACAACACGTCGCCTTCTACACTCACAGGAAACAACAGAATATAGCATCATGTCCTCACAAGCTGAACTACAGATGTCATATCTCCTACAAACATGGCGCCTGGCAGCCATGTTCTACCTTAGATCGCAGCAGCTGATGGCGACTTGCTGCTGGTTAAAGCTGCAGACGTCGCTCAGGTAATTCTTCCCTCCACTTTTACAGCCTCCATAAAGCAGAGTGCTTAACGCTTCGGCCAAAGACTTGATGTTTTCGGTGGCGTTCATTTGTCAGCAGGATATTCCAAAAACCTGTTAGCAGATGTTAATTAAATCTGGAGGAAGGCCGGGACACGGGCCAACGGACAAGTGATTAGTTTCTGGTCCAGATCCATAATATATACGAGTGAGCACTTCAACATGGAGCATTACTGATATTCTGTCATGTCGTCTGATGTTTTTAATCCAGATGTGTCTCATGATTATTCATCATCGTTGTGGAGTTTTTCAACCATTTGAAAGCTGCTGTTATGTGTTTTTAAAATAAAGATGGACGACGCGTCTCTACTTCTTGTCGTGCAAATGTGAAGCTGAAATATCGAGTGTCGCCCTCTTGTGTTTGTCTCAGATTTCAGTTCACTTCTGCTTTGGCTTCTCTTTCTGGATCTGGAGTCTACGTCCATTGTTGTCAACAGTCTTCATGTTGTTGATGTGAACAAGATGAAAATGAGGTGAAACCCACATCCTGAGTTTGGATCTAGAGTCCTTCATGTTACTGGAGACCCATGATTGATTCTCTTCATCACACAATGGACGTTCGTTCATATACAAATGTCAAACCATTTTAACAGTTGCTTCCTTTTCATGTCAGACGGACTTTAGATGCTTCATCTGCTCAGATCAGTTTTCTGCACAGACTCAAACGCGTCTCAGCTTGTTTCTCCGCTGCCTCACAATCACAGAAACATAACTTCAGGACTCGTTCAGAACTGAGAGATGTGCTGAATACATTAGATTGCATTGGGCTGACGTGCACGGAGTCAAATGGAATCAAACAGGAGCGACTCGGGTGGGAGTGAACTCAAGTGCCATTGAGTTTCCCGTGTATTGAGATGAACGCAACATGGAGAGAGTTCAGACCTGTGCTGCTGGCTGCTGATAAGCCGCTCGCTCCGTGTGTAAGCTTTATATCTGCTGTTTGATCAGTGTTGTCGGGGGTTGTTGCCGCTGAATGTCAGACACTTCCACGCCGCACCGTTTGGCAGAAGCCGACTGAGCGACGACGTGTCAGCAGCTGGCAGGCGACCATCGGAGCTGTGAGAGTCAACGTGTGCGAGTGTGAGCGAGGGAGCATCTATCACAGGGGGAGAGAGAAACGAGGGAATGACGAGGTCTGCACCTCCGAGTGTCGAGTGCAAACACAATACTTTCACTCTATCAAACATGGAACTCCTCAAGTACGACAGAATAAAGAGGTTCATCTGCTCAGTTCAGGTAAATATACAGCGACTAAATGAGGAGTCTCAAGATAAACATGTGGAGTAGACTCATGTTTATCCCTGTATAGAAGCAATTATAAGCCTCTATGCTCTTTTCTTCATTAAGATCCATAAATTACTCTCTGGGAAATCGGTGAAAGATTCAAAGACATGATAAAATCATTGTTCGACCCCAATGATGGCTTCATGTTCTGTCTACAGTGGTGTCCACATACTTTTGGCCGTATGCAGCTCATCATGGATTATTGATAATATTCTAATATGTCTTAATATTTAAAGCAGAGTGTGTGTGTGTGTTTTTGTCTTTAGGACGTTATCCATCATAAACACTGACCTTGTCAGGACCAGTGCACCTCATGGGGACCGAAGTCTGGTTCTAATGAGACATCATTTCTGATCTCCTGGTTCAGGTCGAGTTATTGTTAGAGATACGTTTAGTTTCCACACTGAAAGGAAGTCAATGCAGTGTCCTCACAAGAACAGCTGTGTGTGTTTGTGCGATACAGTCACGCCTCTCCATTCATCCTAATAAAAGCTTTGGAGTCGTGTCACAAATCTCCTAGCAACCCCGCCTGGAGTCATTATGGAGGCTGGGCTAAGAATCTGCTCTAATTAAGAAAAGTCCACCACGACAACGAGCCGGCGCTCTCCACCAGTACAGCTGCCAATCAGAGCAGCCGCTCATTAACGGAGAAGCTGTGAAGTGAAACAAAGACGTGTTGAGGTGGCGAAGAGGAGCCGGGAGGTTAATTGCTGTGTTACCGTGATCTACACTTAATTAAGTGTAGATCACGGATTTCAGTAAGAAACAAACGCAGGAGGAATCGTGGATGTGATTCAATTAAGGAATAAATACAAAGACCTTACAGAACTTACAAAGCAACACATTCTGCATAAAGTGATGATTGATAAAAACACACAAAAGATTTAAAGTAGCAGGTTGTAATTGAACATGCAACTAGTTATAGTAACTGTAATGTTAATAATAAACTGATTTAAGTCAACAAAACTTTCTAATTTATTCATTTAAAAAGAAAGTGGAGTTGTGACAGTAAATTGGAAAAAGGAAATGTCTTTAATGTGTCTTCAAGTGTTACGTTGAGGAGTCGTTGTGAGTTTTAATAGATCACAGACAGACAGACGAGCTTCACAGACAGAAAACACAGGTAACGACTGTTTGAATTTCATGACCTGAGAAAATTACACCTACAGCCATTTTCTACCATTATCATATTTTGCTTTGTAATTACAATTGACTTCTTTCTCCTCAGGCGATTTGAGAAAACAACTTTATAAACGTGCTGCAGCAGGAAGACGTTGCAGCCGAAGACACAAACAAACATCTGTGTCCTCAGCGTAAAGACGACAGACACAGAACTAACTGACACTGTGGATTGATCGCCCGCTGACTTAATTTGCCAAAAATCATTTTCCGTTACGTCGACTCTTTCAGTTGTAGGATTCAACCTTTTCAGAGGTTTGCCCGGAGCCACAAATTGATCCTGAAGACAAACGTTACCATTAAACCTCGAGTGACTTCGGCCAAGAACGACCAACACCTGCGACCCAAGATCCCAACATCACTACATTCTCCTGGTTTCAGATACTGCAGAGTCCAGGTATCTTATTGAAGGAGAATCTGGTTTCGGACCATCTCCATTATAATGGTGAGACCTTCACAGGGCGATTACACCAATGACGTCATCAGTACAAACAGTGGAACTCGGACTGGGGATATTTAGGCTTTGTTCTTGTACAACATGAATCTACACAAGTCACACAGAACACTTGAATGCACAAAGCACAGGCAGTGCTCTGGAACTCCTGAACATCACTGACTGCTCTCAGCCACATATTACACAACTCTGTCCCCTCAGACCAACACACACACACACACTTAGCATCCAGAGATAATACAGACAATGGAGGTAGTGATGAAACAGCAGCTCCTGTGGGAAGAATAGAAGGAGACTATTGTGCACTCAGTGAAGCATCATGTGTACTCAGGGTCAGACACACACACACACACACACACACACACACACACACACACACACAGACACACACCCCTCTCAGTAACTCACTGCACAATCTCCAGCGGCCTCATTACCAATATCATATAAATACATAGCCTGGGACCTTGATTTGTTCAATAATTCAGCTTCTGCTGCTCCGCCTAAGGCAAGTCTGGAGGAAGGTGTTAGTACAGAGCGGAGAACACAAATCCTCTGTGTGTGTGTGTGTGTGTGTGTGTGTGTGTGTGTGTGTGTGTGTGTGTGTGTGTGTGTGTGTGTGTGTGTGTGTGTGTGTGTGTGTGAGTAATAGAGTTGGGCAATCAGATGAATACATCAGGAATCGCCGCTGGACTAAATCCAACGCTGATGAAAATTCCCTTGATTACTCTGATTTCTAAAAGGACCTGGATTTATAAAGTCAAAGCACTTCACTGTGATACACTGACAAACTGTGATGAGCCTCAGAAACACATCGTAATAATACATGTTATTTATACAGAGCTTTTTAAGTACTTGCAGAAACAGATGTAAACACCCTAACAGCAGATACATTATTGAGGAACATTAAGACGTATATATATATATATATATATTCAACAGCACCGAGCCTATAAATACACAAATAGATGTGCAACTACGAGGGGGGGGGGGTTCTCAGTTATAAATACATGAGGCTGAATAGAAAGTAAAGGCTCCATGAAGGCAGGTGACATTTACATAAAGGAAATAACAACATACGATTCATTAATCAAATATTATCTCATATGAAGCGAGAATAAACTGCGTTCACGTAAAATGTAAATAAGAGTTCACGTTAATGCAGAAATGATTTTTAAAAAAAGCTTGATTTAGGTTTATATTGTTAAGTTATGTTTATAAGTTATGTGAGAAATATAAAACAAATTATAATAATAATAATAAGAGAAGAAGCATAGTGACGACCATTGAGTTTTAAGCCGCAGTAGATTTTGTTTATCAGACACTGAGTTGTTCCAGAAACAAGAAGCAGCTCAAAAACCTCTGGTTCAGTTTGTAAATTCTCTAAATCAAACTTTAAGAAACATTCACCAGTTTCTGAGTCGCTGTGGAAAGGAGAGCACCACGACAAGCAAACCTGATGCATCATCACCTTTTAAAGTGAAGCAAATCTCATCTTTATCAATCAATTATTCACCTTGACTTAACTCTGTTTGCTCTGGTTTGGTCTCCACCAACTGTGTGCGGAGAAAACACGGAGAAAAGACCCAAATGTAAAAACTAAAACTTAAATCAAAGATTCTTACTCAGAGATGATTCAGTTAAATGTCAATAACCAGAGAGGGAAGTCAGGCCAAACAAATCCAAGAGCAGGCAGCAGATCAGAGTCCAGAGAATAATCCAATGTTAAAAACTTAAATATTCGTCCGAATCATAAATACTAAAAACACAAAGTAACTTCGTACACGAGGAGAAAACACAACAAACACAGGTTTCTGAGGGGGAAGTGCAGGGACAGAACTGGACAGGGACAGGTGAGTCTTAATCAGGTGACTAGGAAGCAGGAAGGTGAGTGACATCACCAAAATAAAAGAGGAAGCCCAATAAAGAAACTTTACACCAAACGATCCACAGGAGGCAGATCATTCAAAAAACACAGTCAAACCAAAACTACGCTAAAAGAGGCTAAAAAGCACCTGGAAAACCCCCTTGTGTAGTTTTGCCACAATTAGACAGATTTATTGTAATAATATATTATTAATGAAGCTAAGTTGAGAAAAACCCAACTTTTTAAATACTTTCTTACTCGTACTAATGTCATTATCACAAATACAGGTCCTATCGAACATCAATCTACAAAATGATTCTGGAGAAATCGAGAGCGAAGCAAATCTGCAGCGTGAATTTTGAACTTTGCTGAACTTTGACCTGTGATACTCGCTCTGCATTCTGGTATGTTTGAAAGCAACGTGTCTGTGTTAGTGTGGTGTGACCCCAGATGGTCGCAAACTGTGTTTCTGTGTGTGCAGGGAAGGAATCAGCTGAAGAAGAGGAGGAGGAGGAGGAGGAGGAGGAGGAGGAGGAGGAGGAGGAGGAGGAGGAGGGAAGAAAAGGGTAAGACAGAAAAAGATGAAGAGACTCAAGATCCTGCCAAAGGTGGTTAGTTAATTTTAGCATCTGCACTTTAGTGTTTTACCAGGATACAGAACCTTTGTGTGTGTGTGTGTGTGTGTGTGTGTGTGTGTGTGTGCGTGTGTGCGTGCGTGTGTGCGTGTGTGCGTGTGTTTGTGTGTGTGTGTGTGTGTGTGTGTGTGTGTGTGCGTGTGCGTGTGTGCGTGTGTGCGTGTGTGCGTGTGTTTGTGTGTGTGTGTGTGTGTGTGTGTGTGTGTGTATGTCTGGGTGAATTTAAAGTTGTACAGTGTTTTGTTTCTTTTTGCCGAGTTTAGAAGCACATGTGAATAATTCATAATCTTCCTCGACCTCTGTCAGGGACCAGCAGGGACGGCAGCAGCGCCGCATCAATTGAATATGAAGCTCGGCTCGTTCTTCACCTCCTCAGCTCCTCGCCATGTGACTGTTGTTCGGCTCAGCACCGACACAAGAGGGGAGGTTCCAGTGACCTATGACCAAAGTCTAATCCCTGTTAGTCCAAGTGAGCATCTGTACCACGTTTGGAGAAATTCCCTCGAGGAGTTTGGGAGATATCACGATAATAAATTACACCAAGAAGCTGTCGTGTGAGATCATAGTGAAGTTGACCTTTGACCTTCATGATGACATAAACAATCTAAAGTGAATACTTTTACTGCACGAGTCAAGCTCCAAAAACACGAGATACTACTTCCCATAATGCAACGTGCGGTTTGTACGCTGAGGTCACCCTGATGACATCACTATGACTGTTTCAATAATTTTCAGCTCGTATAAAGGAGGCAAATGTTTTTAATTATGACCTCGATCCTCAAACCTCCGTGACCACGTCTGTGGGGTTAGGGTTAGGGGTTAGGCTCTCTGTGACGCAGCGTCCTGTTCGATGATGCTTCAGGATTATCAACAGCCACCGAACAGGAAGTGTGGAGATTAAAAGACGCTGAAATCCTTCATGCAGTGCGATCAATTTTACATCCATTTCTCTTTGAGGCTCCAGGCAGGTTCATTACTTTGGTCTTTTGTTGACTCACCGCGGCCCTGCCGGCCTCTCCACACTTATTGTGGCTTCACTTCCTCCCTCGCTCCTTCGCTCTCATTCGTCAACATCAGAACTCGCCCTCTTCTCCTCTTTCCTCCGTTTGTCTGGATTCATCCTGACTCCATTTGTTCCTCTCTCGTCTCTTTCTCATCGTACCTGTCGTCCCTCCTTATCTTTCTCTTTCCGTTTTCATCAGATTATTTCTCCTCGTCTTCCTCACTGCCTGTCTCTTCCTCCATCTCTTCCTTTCCCTCACGTTCTCTCGCTTATTTGCTTCCCGTCTTCTCCCTCTCTAATTTGCTTCGCCTCCCTTTCTGTCTCTCTTTGTTTCTCTCCGTCCTTCGCCACCCTCCCCCTTTTAATCTCCTCTGTCTCCCCTCTCGTCTCCCACACCTTCTCCTCACTCCCTTTGTGTATTTCAGGCTGCGACACGGCCGCGGGGAAGAGTTAGAGATAGTGACAGACTCCGGTCGACAGTAAATCCCCCGCTGACCTCCCACTGCATTTAAATTCTCTAATCTAGTCACAAAAGGAACAAGGCGATGAGCTGGTGCCTTATGGGAAAGGTCAATCTGCTAACTAACCACCCTCCACCCCCCGGTCGTCCCTCGCCGCTGCTCGGCGCTCTGGAAAAACCCGCCTTGTCATTGCACCCGTGTCTGGAGGTCACTGTACTCCGCAGCGAGGCCTCACAAGTTTTGTGTAGAAATTAATTGGCATCATATGGGCCTATTATCATAAGGCCTCATGGGAGGATACTTCCTCCGACCATTATTCTGTGGGAAGTGACAGGGAACGTTTTAAAACGCCAACACGATGTTTCTGTGGCTGCTCACTCAAAGCATCTTCAGTCTACGATCTCCAACATCTTATTTCTTCCTGCTGCATTTACAGCACGATTCTGAAAAGTCTGAATCAAGTGTCATCCTGAGAAATATCACGTCCTGTGTTCGAGTTCTGTGTCTCTGCTGCTCTGGAAAATATGAAAATATGAAAAGTGTTGATCTGAGAACTTTTAAATCTTTATATCAGAGCATCAGACTCTGGAACAATCACAACTTCGTCTCACCACAATAAACATCATCTGTTTAATCCTCCTGAGAACATGTCAGCTGGAATAACACAGATCCAGCACAGACTAAAACTGATTCACGTTTTTCTTCTCGATGCTTGTTTTTATTTTCACTTAATTAAAATTCAGGTAACAATCGTTTACAAAATGAAACTTTTAGATTTAAATGGTTTATCATTGTCTGTGACTCACACATGTGCGTCTTTGTTTTTCCTCCCCCCCTGTGTCCAGGACCTCTTCTGTCTCTCTTCCTTCATATTTCATTCTCCTCTCTCTTTTACTTTTCCATTCTTCCCTCGCTCCTGTTCCCCCTCTCGTCCTCAGCCTCTCTCTCTCTCCCTCTCTTCCTGTATTGCTGGCACCATTAACTGGCTTTTTCCAAAGTGGCCTTCAGAAGCAGCTGGATCGCCGCCGGGATCCTCCGGAGACGTGCCAGGTCGTCATCAGCCCCTCTCCTCCTCCTCCTCCCACCTCTGCTTCTCCTCCTCTACACATTTTAATCTCAGTTTTTTCTCCTCCCTCCTTCGCTCAGCCCACTTCTTCACTTATCTCCCCACTTCACTCTTCTGCATCTCTGCATCCTCTCATCCAGCTCCCGTCCTGTCGCCGCTCGCTGCTCCTTTTCTCCACAATCCATCAGGCTGGAAAACCACTCTTCAATCTTTCCTGACCATCACACTATCAGAAACTAAAGTGGGATTTCATGAAGATAAACTGTTGTGCCTCTCTCTCGCTGCTCCTTCCTGTTACTTCTCCCTGACCTGCTTTTATCCACGTGTTTCTCCCTGGGGAGGAAAACAAAATGCCACTGTTGTCCGACATTAAAAAACTGGGTCTTTATTTTGTAGTTTACTTTTTATAATCAGGCACTTTTTGGCTTCAACACTCGATTCACTTCAGCTCTTCTTCTACTCATCCATTCATCCGCCTGTTTCTCTCTCTGTGTGTTTCTCGCCCTTCGTGAGTCTATCTGGGTCGGACCAGGTTCTTTCAGATCGGATTATTAAAGATAAATCATGAACATCAGTTTCAAGCAGGTTCTGGATCAGGTCCCAGCTTCTGTACTCGTGGAGACTCTGCGTCCTCACAGTCAAAATCCAAATGTTCCTCCTCAATATGTGAATGAAATCGAAAGGTTCATCCACAACCTCCCTGACGTTAAGTGTTAAAAACAACCACATCTCAAATCTGGAAATTTGTCAAGTCAGAGGGATTTAGTCTGTATAATAAAATGATGGTGTGGACTTTGAAACATTTGCAGATATGTTTTTTTGGAGGTAAGGATGTGTTGTCAGCTGAGAGTCTGAACCGAGCTTCTTGTGTTTGTTCCGTTGTTTCATTTGATCTGGTTAGTTTTGGTAATTAACACATTCTGTCACGTGTGTTACTGCCTGAATGTAAAGTAACCTGTAATTTCACTGCAAAAAGAGCTTCTGAGTTTGTTTCATGTTTTCTTTCCTCTTTTGAGTTGTTAGAGATTCTGAGAGAAGCTGCCGTGTGTTTGCCTCTTCGTGCTTCACATTCTCAGACGTTTCCAGGCAGAGGAAATGTCACAGAAACCTGTTTACTTCAGGCACCTGGGGAATAAAAATCCTCAGTTTCATGCATCAGCCTGCAGCTCGTGCAGCAGATTTTCGGCAGCTTGTGTTCTGCGGTGTCGTCGGTGCCGGATCGTGTGTTTGTCTGGTAATCAGTGACCTCAGGCCGACATGCAACCTGTCAGTCAGAGTCTCGTCTTTAAAAAGGTCTGGCTTCCTCCCAGCTGTTTCCCTTTCTCTCCCTCGCTCCCACACCTTCTTCACACAAACGCCCCTGATGTTCTTTGTTCTCTTTTGACTTTCTCTTGCTTCAGGATCATTATCATGCTGATGCCAGACAGTCACAAGAGTTTAACTGTCAGCGACAGGTTCTCAGGAGGTGACTGCTCATCCCTCAGTGTTAAAAAATACATATTCATTGCTTTTAAGAAAAGTCTGGAAACTGATGAAATACGAAGAAGCTTCTTGCTGGAAAACACAGAGTCAACTTCCTGTGAGAATAAAGCTTAAATTAAATAAAGAGCGTTTGCATGTGACTTCAACATACATCCACACATGTCAGCTGAATATTAAATGCACCAGTTGAAGAAGTGTTTTCATCCCGGGGGCGAATCATTTTACAGCTTTTGGGGAAAATAAACATCTAAAGAGACGTGAAAGTATTTTCAGGTCTGTCGTGTGCAACGGAAAAACATTAAACGTTCTGGATATGAATGAAAATGGAAGTTTAAATCAAGTTGTTTGTCAAAATGACCCAGATTTGCTTTTGTATTAGAGATATAATCGCAGCATTCTATCTCAGATAGAAGAACAACTTCCAGGTTTAAAGAAAACAACCAATCAGAGCTCAAGTCCTTCAGTATGTCCACCAGTCACGTCCTCGTCACGTTCAGCAAGTTCATTTCTCATCTGTTTTATTCATTGTTGTTTCAGAAAATCCTGATTAAAAAAAGTTTCAATCCTGGAACCTTGACCTGGTGTGAATCTGTGTGAATCACTCACAGCTGGAGCAGAAAAACCTGAAAGGTGAAGTTACACTTTAAAGACACTTCTGCACAAACACACACACACACACACACACACACACACTAACATTTAACAAAGTACCAAAACCAAATTAGTTCACCAGTGAAAATCCAACTAATCCTTAACTTCTTCCTTCCTGACGACAGAGACGAACAGAAGGAAAAGTTCCTTTACAGGTAAGTGAAAGAAGTGAACTCCCTCAGACGCTGTACAATGACACACACACAACACAACCGAACATGCACATCAAGCTTCATGCATGCACATAAGAGTATCACACACACACACACACACACTTACCTCAGTGTATGAGTGTGCTGATGCAGAGTTTCTGACAGGGTCTGGGGGATTTCTCTGACCACCTGAGAGGAGGAGGAGGAAAGACAGGGTCAGCATGTGAGGGACGACTCGTCTCTAAGCTGATCATCTCCTCCCAGGCCCACATCATTATTTCCCCAGGTTTCTCCAATTAGGGAGTGCTGATGTGGGATCACACATCTCCCACAGTCATCGCTTTCATTACGGAGAGAAAAGGCAGAACCGCGAAGGACCGAGGGACCAGATCAGCAGAATTCGTCCCAAAAAAATCCCTCACACGTGAAGTTTGTCGGAGCTCTGGAGACGGTTTCTGGTCTCCGAGCGCTCGTTTCGGCCCAAACTTCTGCTGTGTGGACTTTTCCTGTGTTTTCATGTTAAATCACCGGGCGGCGTTTAGCATATTAAAAAAGTGACGTCACATAGCTTCATTTACTAATAAACACTTTATGAGGTAAACTCCTGTTGTGGTTTCACTGGTTCTAACCGACAGGATGGAGGGAAACAGGAAATGTGAGGAGCAGAAGTAACAGAACGTCAGGTTCTCTGGTGAGTTCAGTTCTGTCAACACAAGAGAAAAGAGAATAAGTGACTTAATAACTCGGACGATGCTTCGATCTTAATCCTGTGAAAACAGCTCCAGCTCTAATATCAAGCGTCCACAGCTTCTTATGTCATTACACAAGAAACCGAGCGCAGAGCGCCGAGTGCAGCACTTTCCTGACTTCACACAACTTCACTCAACTTTGTTTTGCCCCAAATTAAAAACCAGAATCACATTTACTTTACTTTTTCTGTCCTCAGTGCTCGAGCTAGATGTAAACATAAAAACATCCGCTGCCATAAAGCAGAGTGTAATGACGCCCGGTGGGAGCTGGCAGACGAGGCACCGGAGCCTCGACAGGTGCCAGAAGACGATCGATGGGATCGATGTCCTGTCGAAACTCATGCAGACGTATAATGTTACAACTGAGAATTAACCTGTAGAGCTGATGCAGATTCACGGAGCAGATATAATGAGTCTTTCTGACAGGTTGTTATTTAATTCCTTTAAAAATCCACATTAATTACATCCACCAAGGAGCCCCCCCCCCCCCCCGTCCATGTGTTTGTTTGTTTGCAGGATTACGTACAAACCTCTGAAGGTATTTCCATGAAACTTGGAGGAAGGATGAGAAATGGGTCAAGAAAAAACTCATTAAAATCTGGTCTTAAGGAATTAAACAGAATCTCCTGGTTCTGTGTTCTCCTGGTTCCATGTTCTGTTCAGTCATCCTCACATCGACTCCTCACTAAAACTAAAAGCTTGTCTCTGCCTCCAAACTCTGGAACAGTCTCCTGCTCCACATCAGTTCTTGTCTCACTATTGAGGATTTGAATCTAAATTAAAGTCCCATCTTATTAATCATGTTTCTTTTCTCCTCGTCTTCTTCTGTCTAATCCTTTTATATCAATGCCTCTAAAGCTCTTTGACTTAACTCAGGTAGTTTTTTACGTGTTGTATGAATAAATGTGGCGTGACTTGACAAACACGCACGTGAAGCTTCATGCGTGTTCATTTGTGCCTGAATCACAATCACTGGGTGGTTTTGTATTTTTTCCATCATCACGTGTTGAAGTGACAAATAGAGTACAAGCGGCAGTTCTGTGGTACGATGACACTAAAGCTGCCAAAACATTTACCTTCAGTAAATCCAGTGTCAGCGAGTGCAGAGCCGTTATTGACACGGTGACACACCTTGATTGAGTCTTTAATGATCCGCCTTAAGGTCGGGGAATAAAAATACCGTGTGAGGAGTTAGCGGCTCAGCGGAGAGGAGCCGCGCAGCATATGGAGGTTTAAAAAAAGTGGGCGAATCAGCAGCTTTTACTTAACGGCAACTCGTGAAAACACTTTGAGTCTTAGTGGGTGTGAAAGGAGGCGAGTGTGTGGATTCAGAAACTTTAAACTCTGCTCATGAAAAAATGATGAGATGATATAAAACACATTGTTCTGCTCGTGGTGTCCACTTCTCTATCATATGGTTAATAAAGGTTTAGAACCAACCTCACAGAACAAAAAGCACCAGTTCAGCCCTTTTACATTATTGTTCTAATATGATTATTAACATTTCCCACTTTTAAGTCTATTATAATTTTGTAATTCTATGCTTCTGGATGTTCTATGCAACTTGAAAGTTTGAACAGCTGCCGTTGCTGTAGCAATTGATGTTAATAGTTGTAAATAACTGTTAATTTAAAACCTGGTCCCTGAGGTGGAACATACACACTTCCTGCAAAGGATCCGACTTCCCTGGAGAAGTTACTGCAGCTCTACACTCAAATATTCATGACGAGAATCGTCAGTGTGGGTTTTACCTTTGTGTCAAACACAGAGTATCTGCACAGTGACTCACTGACTTCCTGTTCATTCAGAGAAAGGTTTCCTCCTCACTTGGACTCTGAGAGTAAAAAGAAGCAGGAACCAGAAGCGATAATGTCACTGCTCGTTAAACAGGAACTTTCTCTCACTCATTAGAGCAACAACAGCAGCTGCTGCCACAACAGTGTCAGGACCTGCCACGTTTGACACTTTCAGTCGGAGCTCCAGCTCGTCGTCGTCTCGCCCCCGACTTCTTTCATTTGGCTCTTTTCAGAGAACAGCCTTTGTTCTCTGCATGTGTCTCGTGACCGAACGCTGAGGATCAATGTCACCATCGTTTCTTTTACACTTTTCAAGAATACGGCGTCCATTACACAGGCCGCCGCCCAATTAGAGCAGGGATGTGAGTTAACGAGCGGGTCGGCGCAGGTTAATGAAGGGTGACACCTATCTGCTGAGGGCTGAAATTAAAAAACTCCATCCTCCGTCCCAGGGAAGGGTCTTTGGACGCTGCCCTCCCCCGAGCTGCTGTTTTCCTGTTAGTGCTGTTTTGTGTTTGTGCCATCACAAATTATCACGCAGCGCCGAGCGGCTGCTGTGAGAGTGACGTGTGGTGTTTTATAGGCCGCCGTCAGCCCGCGGCTGCCGCAGCCTCCTCCTGCACACGACTTTGTTTCCACCGTTTCATGCAGAGAAGATGAAATAACCCAGTTACAGCAGGAGGAGGCGAAGAGGCAGAAACGAGCCAGAGATGCTCAAAATAATTACCAACGGACGTGTTTATTGGAGAGTTTTATGGCTTTTACAAGTGATCCAATGGTTGTTTATCAGTTTAAAAGCGTCACCGCCTTGAGATGATTTATTATTCTGAAAACACACAGTTTTCCACTGTCCTGTGTGTGAATACAAAACACCTCATTTTACTATCATACAACTGCAGAAAACTGCCTGTGGTGTTTCCTCACACACTTTATTTATTCCCTTATTTATCGATTGTCAGTTTCAACCCAGAGGGAAATTTACCTTGTAATAAAAGTCTCTGCAAACACGCCTACGACACAGAGGAAACACACAGAAGATGACACACATATAAAAACATCTGGATACGACTTCATGGAAATGATATTTATGATATTTGTCAACACTTAAAAGACTAAAACCATCTGCTGTATCTCTTTGTGTCTTCTCACATCTCGACTCTGCAACTGGAACGTTTGTTTCTACGTTCAGATGCAGATTTATTAAAAGTTCATAAGGTCTGATTAGGAGAAATTAAACTGAGTAAAGACCTGAAAAACAACTGGGATCAGTAGTTTTAACAGTGCATTTGTTGGGACTGTTTCCTGCAGTGAATGAATATCTGCTTATTAACAGCAGCTGTGGTTTGACTTGAAATAAACACCACAGAGACACAGAGGAATAACAGGAATAATATACATCAGGTTTTAAATACACAGAGAAAAGAAAATCAGATTTCTAATATACTCGTTTTTATTTAATCTTCCTTGTTTACTCCCTCGTTTCTTATTCAACGTGAGGAAGAAGAATGATCTTAACTTAAAACATTTTTCATAAGGTTCTCCGGATGATCTCCTGAAATCATCCAGACTAAAATATGTCAATGTATGATTTAGTTACTGTGGAGATTCTTTTGGAGTTTCTGCTGCCACCTCCTATAAAATCTGGAGATACTTCTCTGGAGGATTCACAGTGAGTACGTGGGAACTTTGATGATGTTTCAAACTGGAAGAACACAAATATCTAGACGAGGAGATTCCAGAGCTTTTGTTGATGAGGGCCGACGCCGACGTAACGTCAAAAGCACAAGATGTCGGCACCTGCATCTGAAATATTTTGGCTCCATGTTTGTACGAGAGGAAGAGGAGACACTCTTTGCTAAAGCTTCTTTTAAATTTAAATATCGATGCATGGCAGCTACTTTCTTGCTCTCAGGCTCAGCGAGTTTTGAGATTTTGCCAGACACCCTGTTTGTCTTTTGATCTTCTACGTCTCTACATCCAGACTCAGGTTTGTAGTGATCAAAGTAACCTTTAGAAAAAGCTGAGGAGCTTGTTTGTAGCTGTTAGTACGAGCGTGTTGTTCGCTGCATGTCAAATCAGGGTCAGGGAAAAACAAGTTGGGAGAAACATCCGCAAATCCTCACACTCGCATGACAAGAGCAAAAAACAACCGCACAGAAGAAAAAAAGCAAACAAGCAAAAGAGAGCAAATGTTTCCAGAGAGAGACGGCGTCTGTCGAGAGGATGTGATTCTAACTGACACATGATTGTTCAACCTAAAGAAGAAGAAGAAGCAAAACTCCGACTCTTTCGGGAGGATGAAGGTTTCAATTTCCTCGGAAGCTGCAGGGGCCCCAGAAACTCCAAACTCTAGAAATATTCTGCGGGAACGCGGCTGAGAAATGAGCTGGAAACCAATCGAGCTGAAGCGAAGAGGTGATGCACTCACCTGAAGGGACGCCTGATATCAGAGACCAAAGAATTCACCGAGCAAAAACGCGGTCATCATCTTTTCTCTTTTCATATTCAGTCGTTTGAAGTTCTCCCTCCTCTGAGGAGATGAGCTCGATAACATTGATGGAAACCGACGCTGCAGGACTTTGTTTCATTTCCAGACTAACTTTCACTAAGAGTTTGACTCAAATGTGTGTGTGGAGAAGAAAGAGGAGGAACGAGGAGGAAGGGAAATGAAAACTTATTGTTTGTTGTTGTCTTATCTGATAAACATGAATAAGCAGCGACGCCTTGTTCTCTGACACTTCCTGTGTTTTCACGTCTGACCTGATTTCTCTTCAAACTCTTCTCACTGCTTTTCTCCTCGTCCTCCCTCAGATTTCCATCTAAACCTCCATTTCTAGGTCACTCTCCCTTTCTGTTTGAGCTCTCTCTCTCCCTCTCTCTTTCTATCCATCTCTCACTCCAGCTAAGAAAGATTAAAGTGGAGGCAGAAGTTGTGTGTTAATGACCATCAGCTCATCCCGTGCCGGCAGTTTCACCATCTGCACCGCCTACCTGCTTAATTAGTCCAGAGGCCAACCACTGGCAATGAACTGGACACACACACACACACACACACACACACACACACACACACACACACACACACACACACACACACACACACACACACACGCACATGCTACAACATCAGTTTATATTATCAACAAAGATATCATTTGAGTCTTTGTGCTGATGGTTTTCACAGGATGTGGTGATCAGCCTTTACATCTGCTTCACATAACACACAAGTCTGTTTGAAAGGACATTATGAAATCTTTATATTCATCTAATTAGATTGTCTTCACATCGTCAGGTTCAGAGGTTCCTCCATTTATGTTCTAATCTTTAAAACTACACAAAGATGGATTTCGTCCTTTTGATGCAGCAGCATCCAAAGCTCATTACTCAATAAAGGAACTCAATAAAGGATTGCTCAATTAAAGTTAACCCATGTATATAAACTGACCTACAAACACCAGAGTGTGTAACCTGAAGGAATGCCTCTGAACAGAATCGAACCCTTCACCCTGATGACGTCCTCTGTTCTGCCACTGGGGGAAAATACAATACACAAGTGTGATCTTGTAAATCCTGAGACATCTGCGAGCCTCCTGTGTGTGAAGACAGGAATAATGGAGCTTCCGGGTTCGTTCAGCTCTCACAGCTCTGATGACTTATTACCGGCTGTATCATAACCTGAACTCTGCGCTCCAGCTCCGCAGAGACGAGGCTCGACGGGTTTATGACCACGGGCCATGTGTGTGAGCCTCGTACCTACAGTACGTCGAAATACAGGATTCACATAAAAGCAATTTCATCCATCTCTCTCCATCTTCTGCAGCTTCCTGGCTCTTAACTGCCTCATCATTGATTCCTCTCTCTCACACACACACACACACACACACACACACACACACACACACACACACACACACACACACACACACACACACACACACACACACACACACACACACACACACACACACACACCATGTAACGTGGATAGAGGGCATTGCTGTGCAGTGGACACGCAAAAGAAAATCCATAAATTCATTTTTCCCTTGACCTTTAGCTGAAAATGGAAATACTTGTTAAAGAAAGAGGACATGTCAACATCTTACTGATTGTCTGTTTGCTCTGTTGCATGTGTGTTTGTGTGCACGTGCGAGGGCGGGGGGGACCTTGTGCATCTTACTTATTTACCCTGCAAAAGGTCATGAGTCTATTCCACTGCTGGAGTTAAAGGAATCTGTCCACACACACTGACCTGCAGAACCACAATAATACAGTTGTCCATACTAAGTTTAAAGCTGCATATCACTAATCTTTGTTTGAGTTAACGAGACTAAAACTACAGTATTTATCTCAGTTTGAACACAAACAAGCTAATGACATGTGGCAGCTTCTCCATTAGATTATTAGAATAGCACTCGATCACCTGGTGAATCACCAAAGCATTAGAGTGGATATTTATTTGTTGTCCTTGCTGTGGCAGGAAATGTTCCCAGAGAAAAACACTGATATCATATCAACAGTATGTCGCCAAATACTTGCAGACTTCTCCAGAGATTAGTTTAGTCCTGCTAGGTCTAATTCATGGACTGCTTTCTGAGGACCAGGTCCAGGTAGACCGCAGAGCCCGAAATCTATAGATCTACAGAGGATTTCCTAATTGTGTCCTTACCGTTGCATCGTACGTTCGAGCCTCTGCACATGTGCAAGCCAACTTGTCGGCTTTGTCCCCAGTGCACGATGAATCCTTGGATAGGTTGACCTGACTGAGATCAACCAACTATATCCTTCAGTGCTCGGGAAGGGAGGGACTCATTTATTTGTCTGTATTCAAAGGAGCTTTCTCGAAATGGAACAACCCGGTCGTGCCACAGCGACACAATCTGTCTTCAAATGCAGCCTCTGAATAATGTGGCCACAGCGAAGGTGAATATATCAACAGAAGCATAGAAAAGACTTGTGTGTGGCAGCAAAGGTTAAACAAAGATTTGACAAAAGATTAACCTCAGACTTCCTCAAGCTTCTCACCCACAGACACACTCATCGGCTCATGAGTCAGCATCCACCGGCAGAATGATGGCTAGTGATCCCCTGGAAGAGATGAGCAGACAGAGCGAGAGAGGAATGTAAAAATCTGAGAAATGATGGAGGGCGAGAAGAGAATGAGGAGCTGAAAGACAATGGGAGGAGGCCGGAAAATGAAAGGATGAGCAGTGGGAATGAAAGAGACGTAAGTGGAGTGACAGAGCGAGAAGGAAATGGAGAAACTTCTCAGTTTCTTCCACCGAGGAGATTTACGTAAAAAAAAAAAGAAGCTGCAGCTCCCTCACATTTCATCAGTCCCAAGCCTGTGCTAATCCCTGCATGGCATTGTGGGAAAGTTACAATGTGTAGGTGGATGAGACGACGCTCCCCCTCCCACAGTGACCTTTAAAATGTGCTGTTCTGATCTATCGTGGCATTTTCCTGTCTGACAGCATCTGTTCACCGTGTAACTGAGAGAATATTCTGCAGCTCGCCGGTTCAACGGCGTTGACGGACAGAAGGTCGACCGGAGCTTGAGCTACATCCTTCCTGTCTGCAGGTGAGAAGACGAGAGGTAAACAACTCTTCAATCCGTGCAACTTCGGATCACTGCCCGCGTTGCTGCTCCTTAGTGCTACAACTAGTGCTAAGTACATTAGTACGGTAACGGCTGGAGCTAATGCTAATGCTAACGCTGCTGCTGCTGCAAACTATTACTGCTACTTTTATTTACTGTTGCTGTTGTTAACCTTTTTGATTCATGCAACTGCTTTAGCTGGTGCTAACTGCTATTGCTAACTGCTTTTGCTAAAGTACTCTTGCTCCTGCTAACTGCTGTTTCTATAGTTAAATACTACTTCTGCCATACTGACTTCTTTTGTTACGATCTACAGCTATCACTACTAATTGCTTTACATGGTGCCAACTGCTATTGCTACATATAACTGTGGCCATTAACTACGCTGCTACTGCTAACATCTAATGCTATCGCTAAATGTAGCTGTAGAATTTATACCACTTTGCTGTTCGATAACTGCTTTAGCTGGTGCTAGCAGCTCCAGCTAACTGCTGTTGTTGCCATGAAGTCCTCTTTCTCCCGCTAACCGCTACAGCTATAGCTAAACACTACTGCTGCACTTCACTACTGACGCCGCTAGCTACTAGCACTGTTGCTGCTCTTAAACTTTGATGCTAACTATTTTCACTGATGCTAACTACTTGCCATTAACTACAGTGCTGTTGCTAAAGCTAACCACAACTGCTGCGTTAATGTCCGGTCTGACCAACTGAATTTACAGATGCTAACTACTATAATGGTTTGCTGCTCCTAACAACTATATTTGATGCCAATTAAGTATATTCTTTTATTGCCCGTAAGCACATGCTGCTGTCAACCACTGCTGATGTGTTTGATGCTGCTAATTGCCATTGTTGGAGCCAATCATTAATTCTTGCCAGGGGCCACTGCTTTATTACAAGCTGAAAAGCACACCCTTGCTGCGAACATAAATGTGCTGCAGTGCAGAACAGGACAGGACTCTGGTCTCTGGATCCCTCAACTGTTGAATTACCGGGCCGAGTATCTCAGGCATCCACAGTCCGAGGCTCAAAGGCCCAGTAACAGAGAGGTTGACTGGGAGAGTCTCGTCTGGACTTGCATTCTTCTGCAGGGGTTTTAACATTGATTTCATTTCATTGGCTGAACATTCTGGCCAAGAAGACAAGGCACGTTATGCGTGTCATTATTCATTGTACTTTTAAGCAGGGTTTTAATGTTGCTTTCAGACTTAATATTCAAGAATAGCAAACAAAGTCAAGGAAAGAGGGTGACATTCAGTAAAGGTCACAAACTGCATGTGAATCCACAACCAAAATGAAGCTGCAAGGAGGCTTGAAGATCACCCGTATTGATTACTTGTTTTAAATCAGCAGAGTGGTAAAGACGTCAATGTAGGGTCCAAAGACGCACTAAAGGACATTTGCATTCCCTGAAAAAAGACATGCTGTGCAGCTGGTACTCCATGGCTTGGCAAGCTCACTTTCCCTTCTGCTATCACTGCAGCCAAAATGATGCCTGCCTGCTCTGCGTTCAGGGGTTTGCATTCCTGTGAATGCAAGTTATTTTGGATGCCAACATTTATCTCTTATAAATAATATTTGAAATGAATGCTTGTGGAGCTCCGGCTGCAGCGAGTGTTCGGGTATTACAGCGTTATCTGGGTTTAAAATACATCCAGGGGGGAACCCAGGGCAGCTGCAGCAGAGCGGGGGGGGGCAGATAAATGTTTAAAATGCTGACAAAATGTTATTTGTTGACATTTACCCACAGACGCCCCAGATGTTTCACACATGACAGGATCGTGTTCAACAGATTTCTGACTGGTGCCAAAGAGAGAGGAAAAAGTGATTAAAATACCGTCTTCAGCAAAGGGCACAGGCCAATGTTCTAGAGACCTGCAGCGAGTGCACATGAAACCAAACCAATTATTCCTGCCAACAGCCAGTCTCACATGAAGAATGGAATATACAGAACAAAAGGAATGCAAGCATATCCAAGAAGAAACATCCGGCCCAGTGAGAGAGCACTCACAGAGAACAACAGCCTGTTCTCACTTCATTATTCTGTGTCACAATTTCAGTTTGGATCACATCTGCAGTGACCAACACGTCTGTCCTTTTGACATTGTCAGTTGTCCGTCTGTAGGCTTTATTACTGGGACCACATGAGGTAATGATTCTCCCAATGTGTTTAAAACAAACCGTGTGAACAATCTCAGGGTTTATTTTCCATCATGAGATAATTAAACTTTTATGCTTTTCACTGCAGGTGTAATAACTCTTTAGTAATTGGACTGAAATGGACACATGATGTTTTGAAGGCAGATGATTATATTCAATATGTTTTATTTATGAAATCTTTCAATAAAATAATTATTTTGTGATTTACAAGCATTTTGTTTGAGAATGTATTGTGGTTTCTGTCTTGGTTTCAGAATCGTTACACCCAGAGGAGATTATATTATAAATTAGTAATGGATTTGTTAACGGCTTGTGGTTATGATCTGCAAAGTCGTGATTAAGAGTTAAGTTGTAAGAGCACCGCTGCTAGGCAACAGCAACATGGACACTTATATCAACGTTACCGTCGGTGTCTAAGAGCCACAGAGGCAAACAGGTAAAAGATTAAGTCATTTAATTAGAAATGTCATCAAATTCTGATTAAAAACAACAAAATAAACTTCCATGGTCTTAGCGAAGTACATCACAACTTGTGAACATGGTAGAAAATCCAGAGCAACGAGGTGGAAACTACCACGACCCTTTTTCGGAACTCTGGTAAACATGGACATATTTGATGACAGTGAACAGCTGCTTGCAGAGCTACAATAGCAACATTAGCTTCAACCAGTTTCTGAGGGAAGTCTTTTGCAGCTAAACGCTAAATTCTTTGTCACCAAATAGTCTCTAACATTGTCTGAATCTTCTTGGATTTAAAAGGCCTCAATATAATCAATATATGATTATACTTCACATATTACACTGGAAGTACTGGGTACCATTATACTTCAATATCTAGTGAGACACTGAGTAAAAACATGATCGATGTTAAAAGAGTCATTTGCTACCAACGGAAAAAGAAAAAGAGTGAAAAGTAACAAAGCAGCTGAGTGAAAGTGTGAAAGAGAGTAAACACTGGATGGAGTGAGAGCGACTTGAAGAGACAGCAGAAGAATGAGTGATGAAGTTTAGAGGAAGAAAGCAGAGAAGATCACAAATGATAGCGAAAAGCACAACAAAGAACCCAACCCAGCTGCAGGGGTTTCTGGGAAAAGAGACGCATCAATATTCTCTTTCTTTTCTCCCCCTCCACCTCTCTTTCTTCCTCCTCTCCATCCTTCATCCTCGGGATGTTTTTCTGACTGCGAGCTCGGAGGATTTTATCATTCTTCTCCCGAGGGACTTATTCCAGTTTAAAATCATTGATACTGATTACCCTGGGCCCTGTCATATTGATTTTTGAGATTTATTGTTGGCCGACTCCCTAGCAGAGGTCCCTGGCCCCTGTGTCCACGAGCTGGCAGTCATTTGTTAAACACTCGCCCCTTCTGACAGGGGACACGCCGATCTATGGGCCAACATAAACACACACACACACACACACACACACACACACACTCAACTCGCACAATACGGAACAAACAACTGTGAACAGTTTGATAGATGTGTTGATCTATTCTATAAGTTGGTTTGTAACTGTTAAGGTTCCAGTGGTGACACAGGAAGTTGACTCAACCTCACCAGGACAAAAGTTTAACCCTGAACTCTGAAAGCAGTGACGTAAGAATCCAGGAGACTTTGGACAACTTCTCAAGAGTCGGTTGTCGTGTTAATTCCCAGATACGTGACTCCTTCTGTGAGTGTTTGTGGACAAGCAACACGAGGAGATGATGACAAGGCGGCATGACGCCATTCAACAACTAAAACCACTCAGCAGATCATGTTCCTCTGCCAAGGATCTGCTGCTTTATCCAGATCCACACCAAAATAAACTACCATCCAGCATAGTGAGGACTCAAAGTATCGTACATTGATTAAACTTCAATAAAAATAGTTTTTGTTTTCTCTGTCCAAGTCTAAAATCCCCAGATTTTAAGTCAAATTTGAAAAAGCCCCAGCAGTCATTCGTACCTGCAAACAATATTAAATTTTAAACACACACAGACAGGAGGAGGTTGCAGCAGCAGCAGCAGCTACTGAAGGCCTGTTTTCGCCTGTTATTACCCAACCCAGTGAGTTCTACTCACTATTTGACCTTCATGCACGGATCAGTGAATCCAGGCCAGCTCCCTTCTCTCGTTACTTCTCTCTCACTGCTGAAGGTGATCCAGAGGAAGGAGGCAGAAAATCGAGTGGAGTAAAGCAGAGAGGAGTGTTTTTGTCAAAGTAAAACAACCTCAGAAAAGAGCTCACATCCTGGGTATGTTTAACTCGAGCTGCGTCTCGGTTCAAGGGCTGGATCCTCCAGAAGAAGGATGAAGGAGGGTCCTTCAGACGAGTAGAACGCTCCATCACATCTGCCCCTCACCCCTCAACTGGTGCTGCATTCAAGTGCATTCGTGTTTCTCATCAGGCAGTTTTCCTCCAGTGGCCAACGAATCATTAACTCCAGCAGTAAAATGACAAGGTCCAGTACGCTGTGAGGATTAACCACATGATGGACGTGTTATGTCCTCGTAGAAAAGGGGACAACATTGAACTAAGACCCCGTTCAGACCTGATACTAACATCTGACCTGAGAACAGACACATCTGTATGAGACTGAAACAACATCATTTGGCCTTAACACACAGAAACGATGTACTTTAGGACCCGTACCACGAACCTCCATATGCTTAAAGACTACAACATGTAAGTGTGTGTGATGGTAAACTTCTGGTCTGTTTTGCCTCCGGCCCCCAAAGTCCCTTGAAACACTCCTGTGAATGGGGCCAATAGGACAGATCACTATACAACTGGTATTTACATTGAGAGGTACTGTAGATTCATAATGATAAGTCCCAAACTAGAGCACAGCTTTGTGAGTAATAAAAAGCAACTGCTGCTGCATATTTAATGTGTATTAATATTTTATTGTATTTCTTTGTTGTGGCTGTCAGATTAGAGAGTCGAGGAAAACGCAGTGATTAGGAAATGTTTAGCGTTTTTTCAGCTTTTGTACACAAGTGTGTTTCTGGACACATGACAGCGAGATGCCGGGGGGGGGGGCTGAGCGCGTTGTGATGAAGAGGTCGAGCTCGTCAAAGTCACAAACTCCTGAGCGATCGCTGTGTACAAACATGCAAACCAACGGCAGATCTAACACTGAAATGTGTCGTTTCCTCCTCAGCGCTGAGCCCGAGCCCAGTGTGCAGACACGTGTGCTGGATGCAGAGCGGCGGCCTCGCGGCGCCTGAGCAGAGAGTTAAACAGGCTGTAACAGATGCACGGGGTTTGTTCAGAGTCGTCATCACGATGCTGATGTGCTGTGCGAGGTCATAGGAGCAGAAAGGGACTCTCCTGGGAGCAGCGTGACCTCAACCGCCCGCATCGCACCACAACCTGTATGACTAATGAAAAACAAGAATAACGAGCCAGGCTTTCCGAGTACCCAGCAGGCATCTGGTGCCAGGCCGCGTGGGGCTGGTGTTCAGGGGGTGACGCCGAGAAATAATAATAGAAGGGAGGTTTATTTTTGAATCAATTCAACATCTCTAATTGTTAAAACAGTTCAGGTCATATAAAACTTTTCAGTTGACATCTCTCCCTCGGTTGGACAGTGTTCTCTGTGATTCTGGGTCATGTCTCCATCTGTGACTCTGCAGTTTGTGGAAGCCGATTCACTCAGTGTGCAATTTTTAGACTAATGAATAATTTCCCAGAGGCACCTAGAGGCACCATCAACAAGGATTTTGTCCGTGAACCAAAATGCTGCTCAGGAAAACGCAGCATCATCCCCGGTATCTAAAGCAGGGTTCAAATCTCTAAGAGTGAAATCTTTGTTTGCTTCACTTACGTTGACTGATGACGAATCTGATGTGAACGAGATCATCATGTTTCTTGGTGATTAATCTGTTTTATAGTTTTAATGAAAAACATTCTTGATGAAATGAAAAGACCTGAGATGAATCAGTAAATAAGTGAAGGTTAAACAAACACTTTCATAATAAAACCAACAGGATATTTTACATGAAATGAAATGAAAGAGTGACCTTTGCTCCTTCGTGTGAAAGATGATGGAGAACAAAACGAGAGCAGTTACATCCTTCTTTCAGGAATGAATTCAATCACAGAACCTCGGACTCCAGTAATCTAAATTAAGACGAAAGAGACAAAGGAGAACGATGCTGATACTTTTCATCCAGGTTCAATAATGAGTTTTCTGTTATTGTATTTGTGTTACTTGCAGCTATCATCAGTTTATGGATCTGAGGACGTCTATTAGTCCAATTGTCTGCGTCATTATTTCTAAAACGTGACGGACGTGAAACTGGAAGAACACAGATATCTCAGGATGAAGAAGAGGAACCGTACATGTAGAAGATGAAGACGTCAACTTGGAAACACGAGGAGCTTTTGGTGATAAAGACCCAAATTTCTGGATATTTTCTGGAGTTTACGTCTCAAACCAGCTTAAAACCTTTTGGACATTTGGTCTAGAAAACGTCTGGCTTCAGTTTCAGTCTGAAAGTAGCTTGAATAGCTGCAGCTCAAGTGAGAGCTCAGGAGTTCTGTGCTGTTTCCGTGGATTCAGAAACTGGGGAATGATACAGAGTCAGACTTAAAGTCTATTCATCACTGATGACAATGAAACATTCTGTTTGATTGAATGTACGTTGTTAAAAGCGAAGAGACGGAGGAGAAAGAAAGGAGAGAAACGTGGTGACAGACAAAGACAAAGAAATAATAAGAAAGAAACAGAACGAGGCCGGAGCTTTGTTCTCTTTTTACATCATGATCACGATCCCTTGTTTCTATGAAAAGACGTCAATGACACAGGAACGCTGCTGGTTCACTCTTATTCTCCTTGTTCAGATTTTACACTAAGATACAGATGTCAGAGGATTTCAAGTGGGTTTTTTGTTTTGTATCTTTGGATCCTTCTCCTTCGATTATGATAAAGTCAGAGAAGATTTAAACTTAATTTGAACTTGTTTGCATGTGTTGACTTTGTGCATCTGCAGGAAATCTAGTGGAAAAGATGCTCAGGCTGCTGCTATCAAGACGTCAGGCTGTGATCAGTGCACTGTGGCCAACGTGACCTCATTCACTCCTCAAATGGAGAGAAGCTCACAAGGATTAGTTGCATTTGTATTTTATTCTTACTTATAGATCGTTTTAGCATCAAGCCTCTTCGCACTCATGAGTCGACATCGATTCACCGTCGTGTCACAGGCTGGTTTGTGAGCTGCTGCTCTGAAGCCTCAGTTTCACATTGTGTTCAGCGCCATCTTGTTTTTTTTTAGAGCAGAAGTAACCATATTTGGAGAAGCAGGGGGTGGAGCCTGACTGGGAGATGGAGGACACGCCCACCTGCCACTGGCACTCATTGAACAGAACTAGCAAAAATTCATGGGTTCTTCCTTCAGTCCTGAAATCAGACCAGATGATTTATCGTAATCCTGCAGACAAACAAATAATAAAAACACGTTTGCTGAAGTTGCAGCACTTTGTCCAGATCCCTCTGATGCTCTGGGATCCGTCCACAAGTCTCCACGTCATGTGTCGAAGTCTGAAAGTTAATCTGAGCAGTTCAGTTGCCAAGTTGTCACGCTGGACTGTATTCGGCCGACAGCACATTTGTCATCGTGGCGTGTGGCCATGCAGCCTCAGACACCCTGATGGATTGTGGGACAGAAGGCCATGACGGTGGTCTGGGAATCCCCCCCCCCCCTGCATGTCCTCTTTCTGCTCTGCTGTTCTTCACTTCTCATCCTCCAAGAAAAACTGTTGTTCCTCCATCATCTCTTTTTAATCCTCGTTCTTTCCTCTGCCCTGATCTCCACCTCCTGAAAAGAACTGAAAGCAGCATTTGGCCTCCAAGTTTCAACACTTCCTCTTTTTTCGTTTCTCTTCTTCTTGTCTTCCTCCCCTGAACTGAGCTGAGTGCAACAAGGGCCTTCGCTCCTACCCGGCCTGAATCCTCATCTCTGCCATACGCTGTGGATCAGAAACCCTCTTTTCCTCATCTAACAAATAAATCCAACAATAATCTAATTACATTGTCTTGAAGAAAAGGTTTAGTGCATCATAAAATGTCATATTCAGCCCATCAGTGAACTCAGTTTGATTCGACTAAAATGGATTCTTCTGGTTTTTGGATTCCTCAAGAAGAAAACCACAGAAAAGTGACTTGTGAATAGTTCAAATCAAAGAAAACCCAAAACTATGGGCAACATTTTAGCCTTAACTCTACATCTACATCAGAAATATTCTCTTGAACAATAAAAAACTGATATTTTACAGCAACATCCCTCTTTTTCACTCAGTTTCCCTGGAAACATCCGAGAGGGAACGATGAGGCTTTACAGATAAACACTGTTTGTGAGTCTGAGATACAGAGACTGCTGCTGAACTGACGCCAGCTCGTTGAAAATCTGTTTAAACTGGAGCAATTCTCAAATCTGCTTTGTTCTGGTTTTACTGAGTAGAAGTGACAGTAATATTTGAAGGAGACATACGATTATTGTAAGTTTCTCCCCTGCAGTGGGTTACATACGTTTAAAGAGAAGCCATTACACACCTTAAATTAAAGGATTGAGACTGTTTAAGCTTCTTAAGCCAAATATTTGGTTGGAGGTAAAATCCAATCAGCTCCTTAAAGTCAACGTTAGTCGTCATCACTCAAAAACAAGATCCTGCAGCAGAATTCTGTCTCGAATCATAGGAACCCTCACGATTCTCTTTCAGACAGAATCACGTAGTGAAAGCATAAGAAAATGTTCGAGCTGACACGGAAAGATTTCATCCATTTGAATAATTAAACCTGGTTAAATTGAGTGCAAGCAGGTTTGACTAGCACTTCGCCCACGAGTCCTCTCGGCCTCGAACACATTTCCTCAAAGCTGTCACAGCTTGACTGTCACTTCTGCTTTGCTTTTATTTCTCGCTGATGGGAACAAATTGCTGAATCCCAGTCTATTGAATCCCTGCATTGTTCGCTGGCCGCAGTCAGGGACTTTTCTTTTAACCCTCAATGAAGCTCGACTAATCATATACTTTTGCTTTGACTTGTCATTCCTGCAGCAGAGATGCAGATAGAATCCATTTTCTCCTCCTCTCTGCAATGTGCCTGGTTTCACCCCCCCACCCCCAAACTCCTCTATATATGCACATATATTTGCAAAAGGACGCAGCGTTGGTCAAACTTGGCACACGTCACCGAGGGCAGAAAGTTGTCCTGGCACAGAGCGGGTTCACAGATGGTTCACTGCAAGCTATGAATATGCTGACATGAAAATACAGGACGAGACCAGTAAACCCAGCAGAACAAGGTCGACACACCGAGCACCTGCTGCGACAACCGAAGGAAAAGTACAATCATTTAAATATCTATAACGTCAACGAGATTATTATTGATCTAAAACCTCTCGTCGTACAACTGCAGAGACTCTTTCCCCTTTTTTAAGTCTTAAAAACCCAGATTCACAACAGTCTCAACATCGAGCTGACAACCAGCTTCATTGACAGGAAACTGCTGCACAGAGTATAATCAGGAGCACCACCCACAAACTGTACTTCATCACTTATTCACAGTGAGACCATCTGGACTGCGTCACTGCTGCAGGAGGAAACTCACAGACAAATCCTAACCTGGGCCCCATCGGGTCCCGGTCATCCAGAAATCACACTTTCTATGCTGAACATGTGTTTAGTGGAATTCTAAAACATTTCTTCCCAGGAATGATAGTGGTAGTTTTTGTAGTGGGGAAGGATCTTAAACCATATAAAGGTGAAACATGAGTAAATCTTGTAGAAAAACTAAATATAGACAATATAATGGGAGCTAATTAAAAGTCTCCATTTCCTCCCATCGTACAAAAGCAAAGCTCAGGTATCTGGGAGATGGTGCCGCCATCTTGTTCTTGAGTTTGCGCTGTAGCGATCTAGAGAAGCAGCCAACACTCGACTCAGCTGTCAATCATATCATCAAATGAACGGAACGCTTGAACAAACATCATCATCATAGAATGTTTGATTGATGTCCCTTCTGCGAACATAATGGATTAATGACAGCCTGCCACCAGGGGGCGATCTAGGTAATTTGGTGTCTCTTTTGGGAGCTATTATAAGAAGATCTGTTATTTCAGCTGTATTAGTCACATGTGTTATTTAAGATTTATGTGACTACAGATGCTAATTAGCATTTTGCCTGAATCTGGAACATTAAGATTCATGATTTAACTTCTGTTTACCGTCGCTAATAATTAATTAAACACATATTTTCTATTATTTTTCTTTCTAGTTCGTGTTTTATTTTTATGAACGGACCCATTGTGAACATTAGATCCTTTGTGCTCTGCTATCAGCCTCTGTTCTCTGTGCTGTCACGTTAACGCAGCAGCTTCACAGAACATTTTCTCTCCGTTCGCTTCCTAATCCTCTGCTTTTCTCTTCCTCTCGCCTCCAGCACAATAAAGCATCATTAAAATGATAGAAATCACTGTGTTGCACGTCGCTCTGCGCGAGGAAGGGAGGGATGAATGTGGGAGTGTGGATTGGTGACAGGGAGGAATTAGAAATGAGCCGACAGGAGGGAGCGAAAGACGAATGGTTAGTGTGATTATTGTGTTTGGCTTTTGTTGAACACACACGACTGAACATGAGCTGAGGCAGAAATGACACATGGTCGACTCTGACGGGAAACTGAGCACAAATCCACGAGAGCCAATGAGAGCGAGCCGACCGGGAAGCGTCACCAACCAGGTGCTGCGTAGTTTTAAAGCTAAAAACAACAATACATTTCCATTCATAAGTTTATTCTGACTTCTCTTAGTGACCATGTTTGTTCGTAAAGTCGTCGTCCAGCAGTTTTCCCCTCTGGTGTCATTTCTCCATCCTTTGTTCAAACCTCAGGTTGGAGTGAAGATTAATCAACAGTAAAAGATTTGACGACGCTCCTCTCACATTACTTCTGACCTAAGTAACACTGAGAAATGTCTTCAGGCGCTTTTTCACTGTCTTATTTTTACAGTCGGGTCTAGTGGACCGTCCCGTGTTCATGAAGAGACGCCGTACACTCCAGAGTGTAGAGATGAGACGGACCCTGGGAGGATAGAGGCCCGAGAAGCTGCTCAGCTAATGGGCCGGAAAACAAATAAACAGTCATGAGGTGAGAGGGGGAATAAAAATGAATGAATTCCTTCCAGGGGTCACTTTATGCCCTGTGTGTGTGTGTGTGTGTGTGTGTGTGTGTGTGTGTGTGTGTGTGTGTGTGTGTGTGTGTGTGTGTGTGTGTGTGTGTGTTGGTTAATGAACCCTCCAGAGCTGAAGCCCCCTCCACTCTTTCACCACATCATTTTACAGCTGCAGTGAATCTCGCAGAAAGCCATCAGTGTGAGTCTGAGTGTGTATAAAGGCATATGTGTGCTCCCATGAGGTTGTGTCGGCTTGATTTATATGCAGTTGTGTGTGTGTGTGTGTGTGTGTGTGTGTGTGTGTGTGTGTGTATACGAGTGACCTGAGATGGCGCCCTCCCACTTTACTGCAGCGACACTTTCCAAACCAAAATAGAAAAAGACAAAGTGAAGTACAACATCCCTAAAACAGGGCGACAGTGATTCAGAGGCTGACGAGATGCAGTGAAATACGACGGCTCCTGGAAAGCGTCTCACTCTGGTGGATTGTTTCAGTCAATATGAAGCGGGAGGAAGATTCTTCAGTTCACAAATGACAAGTTCTTCAGATCGTTGAAAAGAGGAAGTTCACTTTGATTTGGGGTCATAACGAACAAATGAAAATCTCCCATCCGAGCAAAAGAGATAAAAAAATAATATAAATAAATGAGCAGTTAATGTCTGAAGATGATATGTTTGACTATTAAACTCATCATTATAAAATTGCATTGTATTAATTTACTTGTTGCCTTTGTTTTTATTTGTCCTGTTGTGAAGCACTTTGTGAAGGTTGTGTTGAAAGGCGCTATATAAAATACAAGTTATTATTATCATCATTATTATTGTTATTGCCACTGTCGCCTAGCAACAGAGCCCTGGCCTGAGAGGACCCACCCATTGGAGGCTTCGTTGCTGGGGGTTGAAAGGACGCTGGTCACATTTGAAGAAGCCCCCGAAAAAGTCACGTCTTTAAATTCAGCCCCTGAACTGAGACACCAGGTTTTCTTAATTCTCACCTCCCAGTTCATCCTACACTCGCTCCACGGGGTCTAGGTCCAGAGCGTCCTCCATACCAAGTTACTAAATCTGAGCAGCAAATATTTAATGATGAATAAATATTCATTTAAGATCAAATCTTCTTTAATGACTCTTTTAAACTTGATTCCAGGTGTTAATGTGTTGCTGGCTGTGCTCACTGACTAATAGATGTTTGAAACGAGGTGATTCTCTGCAGCAGATGTGAGGGAGGAGCAGAAAGAGGCAGAGACCTGGAGAGAAACTCCTCAAAACCCCTGAAGATGAAGCAAAACTCCTCATCCTCCACGTCTCTCCCTCTCCCCTCTGTAATCCAGAGCTTTTTCCTGTGTTCCTTCCTCAGCTCAGCCACAACGTCGGGGTTCGTCCTGCGGAGCAGCTGCAGGTGAAGCACCTCACTCGATGGTGCTCGAGTTTAAAATAAGGCCGAGAGGAAAGTGGCACTTGCTGCTTCTGCACTTTGCATTTTCAAACTGAACGGGCACATCTCTGCCTCTAGAGATTCTTCTCAAACCAAAGTTAAAAACAGAAGCTAAAATAACTTGAATTCTCCACTTTACACCCACAATGCACCTCTGCTTCTTCCTGCAGCTGCACTAACACACAGCTACGATGAAGAGCATTCTCTCTTTTATATAACGGACCCATGTGCTATAAATACTGTGCACAGACAATAAATAACTAACCCACTTGTATTATCATTAGCCGGCGTTGTAATGGCACATTAACGGCCATGTTGGCCAGTGTCCCTCAATAAACACCAACAGCAGCACTCGGGCTCCGGCCCCTCGTCACCCTGCAGAGGTTAAGTGGGTGTAGACAGTGGATGAATGAGCACAGTCACCATGTTTAAACCACAGGAATCTGCATCTGAATCTGCATCAGTTAAGTTTGTTCTCTGCAAACCAGGAAAGTAACGTCAAGCTGTGTCATCTACATATGAACAGTTAGTTTAATATAAGAAAAACAAAAGGTTGTTTCGAGACTATTATTTGTTGTAATATCAGAAACTTGTTATAGCAGCTTATAGCTTTGCTTAATATCTATCACCACCTGAACTGAAACCGAGAGAGAGTCGATGAAAACCACAGAGTCCGAGCTTCCTGTCTCTGTTATTTCGTTCTGTATCCACAATGTGTGTGCGACTAGACTGACAGACACTCACCAACGCTGTAGCAATATCACAGGAAATCCAACACCGGCCTGCTGTTGAATGTCATCCTGTCTCCCGTGAACCTCCTGACGATGTCCTCCCGCACGCCGCCTGATGAGACAGAAAGGTCATTGAAGTGATGGTAAAAATGATGCGTCTGTGCTCTTCTCAACTTTTACCCACAAAGTCTTTGAGAACTTTCAGAAAGAAAGTTTTCCGTTGGCAGGAGAAGGCAAAACAATTAAAGCGGCACCGGGATGAAACGTTTGGAGGTCGTGATTAGACGTTAGCGCTCTGCTGTGATGAGCGGGAGCGAGGAGGGGACTGAGGGACTTCGAGTAATTCATACTTTGCAGGTGCTTTTTCTTCTGTGTACGAGAGGACGACGAGAAAGAACTGACACCAAAGAATGCAAAGTAAGAAAATAAAAGACTTGAGGCTCGTAGGTGCTCAACTTTGGAGACGGAAATGGACGGCACCACCTGTTGGTTCGCTGCATTTATCATATTACATCTTCTGAAAACACACGGATATGCACAATACAGACGTAAGAGAGTTATGTCACAGGAAGTAGTGGGGGGGGCAGTGTGGCCAATCGTTCAAAACGACCACAGAACACGAAGAAGAAATTCCAACATGTCACGATGTGGAGCTTGTCGGCTTGAACACTCTGATCGTTGTTAATCTGCAGATTAATTGAACATTATGTTTTCTTTACCTCACATTAATTTTGTAATTTGATCCCTGGGTTGATTTTCCAGCTCATTGAGCTTCACCTCATTATGTTGTTTTCTTCTGTTTCGATTGAGTTCGTATGAAGCCTCAAAACCTCTGGAAACTTTTACCAGCACGACTCAAAGGTTGTGGAAACTTTCCTCGTCTTCACTCATTTAACCCTTTGATTTCAGTCAGTTGTAGAAAAGCTCGAGGAGCATTTACTTCTGTGTGCGACACAAATCAGTTGCATCGGAAAGTGGAGACAGGGACGTGGTCAACACGGGTCATCTTCTCTTCAGGTGAGGTTTTAAATCCGTGGACAGTAGAAAACCAGCTGAACTTCCTGTCGTCTGATCCCAGCTTTACTCACATTGAAAAGACCGATGAGCATTATGTTTATATTTCATGTGACGTACCTCTTTAGATTTGCTTGTATTTTATTTATAGTTATTTAAATTAAGTTTGTTGTTAAACTGTAAAATATCAAAACTCAAATTCGTAATCATTCACATGTTTCAAACATCACGGTCGATGAAGCAGAAATGTGTTTCTCCCTAATGTCACATATCAGTCGAGCTCAAGTTATAATTTGAATTTCTTCTTACAATCACTGAAATCTAAACCACAGGAAGCTGTGATCTGATCTGAGTCCAGCCTCAGTGTGATCTGCACTGGAATCAGTCGAAAATCCTGAAAACACTTTGATTTCAACAACAATCACCAGAAGCCGAAGCATCCGACCACTGGAGCTGCTCGACTGTTCTGTGACAGCCTCCTCATCAGCTCTCTAACCGCCGTCGACGACCATGTGGCCCGGCCGCTCCTTTGTTCCTCTGTTCAGATGTAATGAGTTCAACAAGAAATGTCTGTTCCATCTCTTCATATTCTGTGATAATCGTATTAATGAATATTCTTTTCCTGTGAGGACGGAGCTGCCTGCTCCTCATTAAGCTGCAGTGGTATCCGTTTGCCTTGACTATTAAATATTAGCTCTTTTGTGTCCTAAATGAATCACGATCCTTTAGTACTGTTGTTTGTTCTCGTCTCCGTTTCCTCAGCATCAGAAACTCTCCGACTGTATTAACTCTCTGCACCGAGACGGTTAATAAGTGCGACTGTTATTAATCCGACTTGTTAGAGATGCGGCCATTTCATCTGCAGAAATCAAACTCTAATTGCTTGATTAAAATTCTGTCATCGGAACACATCAAGCAGTATTTTATTGTAATTACATTACGACCACACAGAAAAGTGCGGCGCAGCAGATGTCTTTAATTTACTGTGATGTCTTTCCACCGCTCGCAGAATTACGAGCGACGGTCGGACGCCACAGATCCGTCATTTCAAAGTGCGACGCGCCGGTGGATGAGAGGTGCAGCTGCATGAGCAGGACGAGGATATCTGATAACGGTCGATGCTTTGAAAACCTTGTTTCTTCAGTTTCCTGATTTTTCCTCATGGTTGCATCTCAGGAAAACAAGTCTCTGTTCTGTATGATTCGTTTTTCATCCCTGACTCTGGGTCCACTTCTGTAGTTTGTCTTCCTTTGTACAGAACAGAGTAAAACATGATCAGTTTGACTTAGATTCTCTTGATTATTCAAACCGGCTTTAATGAAATTTATTAAAATCTAAATCCATGAGACCACAAGCTCTGTAACTAGATTTCTGATTATTTCAAACTTTAAAGAAAGAGGGGATGGAGGAGGTTGATGAGCACGATCAGGACCAAAGGGCAACAAATATGCATCATTAAAACATGTAATTAAAATCCTGTGCTGGTCACCAGGTTACATGTGAGAAACTCCCTGTTTCCTGGAGCTGACGTGTCGAGGCTGAAGTGGGAGTTTGTAATAATGCATCGAAACATGTCCACAAATTAAATGAAGATGTTTAAATGCAGGTTTTACACGTTAAAATGTGGATCTTAATCTTTTTAAAAGACTAAAGAAGCTTCTACATCCGATCTTGGGACTGGTGCACAGGATAATATGACTATAGATATATGAATATAAATAGATATACAAATAGATTTTTTAACCTTGCGACTATCGGGGAGGGAGCGTTTCCAAGTATCTTTGTGACGAGCCTCCCCGATCTCAAACAAGCTTCATGACTCCATGACTTCTTCCATAGTTTTTTCTCTTTCTTAGTTTTCGCTGCAAAATGGAGCTAAATGACGACTTTGATCCTCGTCCATGTTTGCTGTTCCTCTTAAGTGATGTTTGATCAAAGGAGTTTCTGTGTGGTCCCACGTTCTGACCAAATCCTCCAGTTTGTGTGTTCTCATGATTATAAGGTTAAAAATGGGTCCAATCTTTCATTATGTCTGTGTTTTTAAAATACTTAAAAAGTTGAAAATCCTCTGGTTTGCACCAGATTCACCAGTTTACTTCTCAACCACCGATGTTCATACCTCATAGTGTTAAAATACAATATAGTACAATAAGAAGTCTGATAGAAACACACACACAAACCAAAAGAAACCTCCGTGGTCACAGACAAGCAGTCGCTGTTCCACGCTCAGAACAGCCACACAAACAGCCTCCCTCCTGGCTGGATTACTGGCTGGCTTATAACGCAAGCCGCTGATTTATGGTGTAATCTAGTTCAGGGAGGGAGAGCTTCTCCCACTCGGAGGCAGAGAGAGCGACGCCGACCTTTGGCGTTCTGCTCGGCTTGTCAACGAACGCCACGCACCGCGAGACGGAGAGCGAGACGGAATGAGAATGAGCCGAGCAGGTGAATCACTACGTTTAACTCGCTCACGTGGAGAGTGAAGGTGGAAGCATCAGAAACACAACGATCGAGTTAACAACAACAACAGAGATTCTGTACATTCAACATTAGTTAGGGGGTGGAGCCTAACTGCACGCCCACCTACACCTGCACCCATTGGACAGTACAAGCTGTCAATCACACTGTGGGGTACCCCCCCCCCCAGTGCTTTATGGTCTGTTTGACTCTAAATGATCATAATTCACTAAATGAACATCAGCTGTTTGAAGAAGACTTGAAACTAGAGACTGAGACATAAACTCCTGAATGTTACTGACGTTATAAAGAGAGAAGAAGAGTCACTTTCTATAGAAACTACCAGAGGAGTCGCCCCCTGCTGGTCACTACACAGAAGACAGGTTTCAGGAACTTTCAGGCCGTCAACGTTCATTTTTATCTACAATCAGGTAGCTAAGTGTAAACTGGGAAATACTCTGCCTGGTATTTACAGTCTTTATAGAAAACAGTTAAAAGCGATGAAGTCAAGTTTTGCTGGTTGTGATGAGGAAGCTGTGAAATCCCAGTGAACCTGCAGTGTCTGTGGCTGCAGATGAGAAGTGACTGGATTCTGTCATTATGCAGATAGTGAGCGGCCTAATCGCTGTCAGCCTCTTTCCAAACGCGGTGCTCAGGCTCCTCTCAAGTCTCACAGCCGAACACTTCAAACCTGACACTTGAAGAAACATTTATTGGAATTTGAAAGTGATGATAAATAATGCAATTTGGTTGTTTTGAGTACACAATGGGTTCTGCTGTTTTCTGGAAGTACTACTGTAAATATTGTTAACTGCCACTGGAAGTACTGCGTCTCCTGAATATCTGTGAATCTCCATCTGTCCTTCAGCCGACCCCGTCTGAGCCCGAGTCTCCTCATCAGCCCCTGGACACTGGATCTGATGAGCGTTGGCCTGAGTCTCTGTAAGTCTGGGTCTGAACCATGTTGATCTAATGCTCTCTCTGATCTCCTCTCTCTGTTTGAACGTCTCCGTCTCTGAACCATCTCGTCTCTCGTGATCGCTTCCTGCCAAAGACCGATCCGCCTGCTGATTCCTGGGATCTGGGTTTGTTTGTTCCCACGTCCAGCAGATGGACAACTTCTCTTTTTGAACTTTGAAACTTTCTCTAGATTTGCCTCAGTGTCTATGTTAAAATAATCATAATTAAACTTTATTAGTTTTCTAAAACAAGTTTACAAAGTGTTTCAGAAACATAAAAATTACACACAAAGACATAAGAAATCTTGGTAAAAGCAGTATTATAAAAGTAGTGCTGCAGTATTTCCCCCAAAGGCCACAGAAAACTAACGTGACACTTTTCCTTGGCCTTAAAACCAGTAGTTTATAGCTTGTATAGTATCTACGAGGACATATCACAGTATGAACTGATCTGTTGAGACCCTGACTGAGAGACTGAAGTATTGAACAAGAGACCGGACCTCAACCTGAACATCTATGTTGTCACGACCCTGAACTCAGAGAAGCTCAAACACCACAAACTTTATGAAACTGCTGCAGTCGGCCGCTCACACTCATCAAACCCGACCTGGCTCGTCTGTGATGTTTAGAAAAACCAAGAGAGAATCTGTCTGTGATTCAAACTCATTCACTTCTGTTTTGGCTTCTTGACGTTTGATGCACACGTCCTCTGACACCAGAACCTCAGTTCGGTGAACATGGAGAATTTGACGCATGTTAATTAGCGGCGATGGGAAGCTCATCTCTTCTGAGGAGCGCGTTTGATATGTTCAAAGCCAGGAGTGGGTCGGCCAGCAGTCTGAGGTGGACGGAGTGTTTTCAGTGTAGCACCACTGGACCCAAGTGGAGTGTGAATGTTCTTACTCCTGAGATCTTACGCCTCTGATTGTCTCTCCGTGTTCTCTGGGTTCACCATCACTGGGTTTGGTGATATCCGGTGTTAAGGAGCAGCCAACGAACCAAAGTGTCGTCCGACCAGAGGAGGTTTTCTCCTGTGGAGCTTCTTTGTGACGTACTTCACTTGCTGGTTGTTCACACACTTCAGTGCTTTAATCCTGTGCTTCAGGAAACTTCTCTACTACTTTATTTGATACTGTTGCATCACATTTTACGATTTGATATACAATTATATAAACAGCTTCAGAATAATTAAATGTTATTAATATTCCCTCCTGCAGTGCCCCTTGTTTTCTAAAGAGAAACGTTTCCACGTATAGTTTGTGTCTTTGTCTCTGTGAGTTGTAGTTCTTTGTCAACCAACCAGATGTTAAAACACTTTAATAAAACTACAAACAGGACCAGTGAGGATCTGATCATCGACTATGGAACAGTCTCTGTCTGTAGTTTGAGAGAGAACCTGATGTTTCCAGGTTTGTTCTCTTGACTTCTTCAGTTGAAGTGATTCTGGGACTGTGATTGTTTCAGAGACACTGCTCACAAAGTGTGAAAGGAACATTTCTGTGAAACGAGTGTAAACCAGCCTCCACACGAGTGAAGCTCACACTCGTCCTGTCAGAAATAAAATCTCCTTTTGAATTTCCCGCCGACGTCTCTGTGTACAATGAAGACGGATTCCCTGAATCATCGGGGGGGCTCCGAACCGTCCTCTCGCTCAGCCACTTCCCTCCGTCGACGCCGGGACGCGTCCTCATCTACACATTAAGCACACTGACTCTGGAGCAGCCTGATGGATGGGCCCGCTTCAAACGCAGCAATGAAACAATTATTCCTGTGCTCCATCTCTGTCAGGACTCCGTTCAAAGAGTTCACTGTTCAAAAAGAAAAGGGCCCATAACTCAACCCAGTGATCATTTGACTAAGAGAGAGAGAGAGAGAGAGAGAGAGAGAGAGAGAGAGAGTGTGTGTGTGTGTGTGTATTCTCAGCTTTCAGGAGACTTCAATCATACAGAAAAAGAATATTAACTATAAAAACTATAAAAGATAGGACAAGTTCAGAGGCTATAAAAAATACTCATGAACAACGTGCACGTGTGCAGAACAGCTGATCAGCGTCAGGAACTCCGCCTCCTTCTCGACTCAGCTCCTCCCACTTTACACAAATGACAACAAAATATCTCAGAACCTGACGCTGCCGTCTCGTCTGTGCTGTCTGTGGTATCAGGTCCAACGTCTCCGTCTGTTTCTATATCCTCAAATAACTAATAAAACCAAACTTATCAGAAACATAAACTATTTAACAAACAGTGAGATAGGAGCGACCTCAAATGACAGAAACCATTTTAGTTTGGTCCACATCCCAACGTGATGGAGACCATCTGACACCGGATGTTTTTCTGTTTCTGCTTCATTTCAAGATTGTCAGACTTCTACGTTTCTTTTTTTCATGTGCAAATTAAAAAGCTGCATAAAAACAACTGGATCGAAACAGATATTTCTTAAAAACTAAATATTTTCACAGCATATTGCTGTTGAGAAATTTCTCTTCATCCAAGAAAGAATAAAAAAGTTTTTAAGAGTAAAAAAAGAAAAGAGAGAGATGCAGGTGACCTTCTCTGACTTGTGGTTTTGCAGTCTCACAGAAAGAAGTTGAGTTTCTGTGAATCGAGTCAGAACGAGTGATTTGACGGAGTCGACTGTGCAGAGGCTCTGAATATCTGCTGATGTGACGTGTTTGGCAGAAACTGGGTCTGCTGCCACTTCCTTTCACAGAGGATTGTTCCAGAAAAGCACAGAGCAGCATTTTATTCAGACGGTGCCACCGCGAGCTCGTGCACGCTCCCACCGTCCTGCATGATTAACTCTGCAGCGCTCGCCCGTTACCGAGGAAGTGCAACGTGTTAATTATGAATTACTGTCAGGTATTGTGGTCAGCGCCGCGTCGTTACCACGGAATTAATGATGCTACTTAAAAGCAAAAGGTAATTAGTGAGTTAGAGGAAGTAAAGAGTGACCTCACTTCACACTGAACCCAGACGTAGATGCTGTTGAACCAGAAGAACGAGAAGCAGCAGATTCAGTTTCCTCTTTATTCTTCAGTCTGTTGAAACTCACCTGAGGAGGAAAGTGTTGGATTCACTTATTTCCTGAGGTGGTGGAAGACGTTCTGATCACCGCACTGTGTGAAACCACCACCGCTACAAGGCTGCAGCTTCTTATCAGAGAAGTTAAATCTAATTTACTTCAGCTTTGACAACGTGACATTTACCTTTCATGAGCCTATTAGCAGATTCTGCACAAGTTAAACTTATATTTTGATCATCGTCGTAAAAGCAGAATAATTGAATCCAGATTTAAAGGGAGTTCACTCAACTACCTGTGTCCGACCTAAATACTGAGCAGAGAAACACTGACGACCAGTAAACTGAAAAGAGTCTGGAGAACACACCCACCCACACCTGCCACCTGCACCCATTGGACGCTACCAGCTGCCAATCACACTGTATCCATACATTCATTTTGAGATACACTTCATTTTTATCAGAATCAGAAACAAGTTTAGTTTTCTGCAGAATTTCTGTGTCACATCAGTAGAATGTAAACTTCTCTTCTGTGCTTCCACTGACGTTAGCACGCTAACAAGCTACTTTATCTCCAGTCTCATTTCTTAATCGTCCAACATGCATTCATCTTGCATTCATCCTAATTTAATTATACAGAGTTTATTGCTAAAGTACTGATCTGACTCTGTATAACTCTCCGGTGTCACACGAGCGACTTGGTTACCGTGGTTAATGATTCTCGGGGGAAATTAGGTTTCTGCAGCGGCAAACCCGAGAACACAAATCAAACACAGATTAAAAAATAAAGTTAGTGGCGCCGCAGAAATCCCTGGAAACCCTGAAGTTATGAACTGGGATCGGCATTGGGAGAGAACGTTTTATTGTGCATCCCTAAAAATTAAAGAAGTTTCCCATTATTTTGAGTTACTATGCAATAACACTGGAAGTCAATTAGAAATGAGGACTTTTATTTGCTGTTGGAGGTTTTGCTGAGCAGCGTCTGAGGCAGGATTAATGCACCAGGGCAGGTTGTTGTAAAGTGGCTGCAGCTGCACTCGGGTCAGAGAGCAAACGCACAATGTAGATCCTCAGTGATGAATCCAAAAAGAAACAAAAAGGTGAATCTTGGAAACAGTGACGAGACGGAACATTTCTAAGCTCGACTCCTGTTAGTGTCCACAAGACCTTTATTTTACCTTCTTCACTCGTGGTACAGAGATAAGATTCTTTATTCACTAGCTCACTAACACTCAGATGTTTCCCTTCACCTCAGCTTCATCATGTTTTCAGATTAAACATGAACAACCAACAGAAATACTAAAGAAATTAAAGAGGAGAGAGATTCATATCATGCTGCTGATTGAAATGAGATTAACACAAAACCCCTGAAAGGCTCCGTTGAAAGTAAGAAAACAGATTTATGAACTATTACGAGGCTCTGGAAGTTTCTCACTGTTCTGCCCACAAAGCAGGAACTTGTGGGGGTTAAGACATTTCCCTGGAACTTAGTCTAGGCCCTGGACCCTGTAGTGGAACCATTGGTTCCTGGTTCCTGCCCTGAAACAACAGCACCAGTGAAGAAGAGAGATTCATTGGAGCCAGATGTATAACAACATTTAACTAAAAGGCAGCTTCCAGCCCGAGTGAGGCTGCAGAAGAACAGGAAACACCAGGATCTGTCTCTGAGCCGTGTGAATTCAGTCTGATTGAAGCAGCAGAACTTCACCTCCTCTCGCTCTTTGATTATTAAATAAACACTTCACCGCACCTGAGAACCTGCGTCTGGAAGCGGAGACGTGAAACCGGAGCCATCGAATCATCAGAAACTCATCACAAAGTTAAACCGTCTCCTAAGAGCTGAGGTTTATTCAGTCTTGTCACATCCGTTTCTCCTCTTTTCACGTTCTGCCGATCTCGTCGTTCTCTCAGTGTTGGTAATTGCCTCTGCAACTAGAGACTCCTGGCTCCTCACCTCAGACACAGGGAAATATTACATCTCAATCAACGCACGTCAAGTCACATCCAGCTCACGCCAAAGACACGACTCTCTGCTTTCCCTCCTGCTTTATAGAAGCAGATATTCAGCGGATCATCCTCCTGCTGCGCTCTGACGAACTGTCGCTCAACATCAGAGACGTTTCCTCGGAGGAGGAGACAAGAGAACGTCGCAGGTCGACTAAATCGTGTGTCGGGATGAAACCAAAGTGCTGAAGATGCAACACAAAGCAAATGTGAACTGTAGGAAAACAAAACCTGAGAGATACGAACACGACTTGTTTCCATGTTTATCGCAGGTTTCGCGTCGGAATTCTTAACGTTAAGTTGGATCTTTGACGGATGAAGGAGCCGAAATGGAAGAAAACAAACGTCTGTGGAGGAAAGTTTGGTCTCGTAAAGATTTAAAAACCTGAACTGAGCAGAACCGTGTTGATTTAACAGCAGAACATGAGCTGACTTGAAACTGCTGAGTTCACCCAAACTTATTAAAAGTGTTTCTATAGTGAAAGGTTTTTTCTGCTCTCATGCTCGCTGGTATCTGAGTCTGCAGACGGCTTCTCTCTTACACAGGCTGAAAACTGTCAACAGCTTCTTCTGAACTTCATCCAAAGAAACAGACAAATTACATAAGAAGGAAATTCTTCCTGTCGCTGACTTTAAACGTCAGGTTTCCAGGTGCTTTAAAGGATAAAGATCCTGAACTGTTCTAACAGAGACATCAGAGTTACAGAAACTAAAACACTTACTCATTCACAGACAGATAATCTCAAAATGCAGACTCTTCCTGTTTCCTAATCTGGTTGAATTAAAACCTTTAATCTCTGTTCAGATATGAAATTATCTGAAGAGGAGAAATCACACAACTCGGCTGCAGGAGTGAAATATAACGACGACTGATTCCTCGTCTGACGTTACCGACGCTCAACAAGCGATTTGACAACTTGTGTTATCGGACAAACGTGAAAAGTAAAAAGTCGACCATTAACGTTATGACACGAGCTGATGTAATAGATGTTAAATAAATGTTTGTCAAAGATGTTTCTGTCATTTCAGGTCCTTCTTATCTCACTGATATGTGATGGTTGACTGCTGAGACTGACTCCTGATTGGTCGAGTGTGTGTGTAGCCAAAGGTCTTCAAAGAATTTGACATCATAAGATCAGTGGGGCTTGTTCTGAACGTATTAAACAAAGTGATTCGTCACTGACAGTTTCCTGAATCTTCTCCTTCCTTCACCACACAGGAGCATAACAACCTCATGAGATTTTTAAAACACAGCAAACTACTTTAAAAACAACACAGAGCTGAGGTGAGTGTGTTTCTGTGGTTTGTGAACAACAAGGATTTTATTTCACGAGAGACGCTGACTTCACATCATTCGAGTCTCATCAGGGGAGGATTTCCAGACGTCTCGATGACAGTGGACGGATTCTAAGAAATGTTTAATTTTTTTCTCCCCTGTCTGTTCAGTGTAATTTATTTCTGTAATTTATCACTGCTCTTGTTGCGTTTTCCAGTCGGCAAATAATAAATTAGGCTGCAACTGTGAAGCCTGAGACAGAAACAGATATTATTCTGTGCGTGCCGGCTTCTCTCTGGATATTATTATGAATGAGCTTCACTCGGAGCTGCAGCGGAAAGAAAAGATTATTCTGACCACATGATAATATGATGAAATGTGCTTCATGCAGCTAAGAGGTGAAGTCATTACACTTCTTCAACATGTTGTTCTTATAGACTGTCAATAGAAAAGGAGTCTCTGGGTCCAGAAAGTGGACAGTGGAAGTGTCTGAAACTTGTCTTCTGTGTAGTGACCAGCAGGGGGCGACTCCTCTGGTAGTTTCTATAGAAAGTGACTCTTCTTCTCACTTTATAACGTCAGTAACATTCAGGAGTTTATGTCTCAGTCTCTAGTTTCAAGTCTTCTTCAAACAGCTGATGTTCATTTAGTGAATTATGATCATTTAGAGTCAAACAGACCATAAAGCACTGGGGGGGGGGTACCACAGTGTGATTGACAGCTTGTACCGTCCAATGGGTGCAGGTGGCAGGTGGAGGTGGGCGTGTCATTAGCTGTCAGTCAGGCTCCACCCCCTGCTCCTCCATATATGGTTACTTCTGGTAAAAAAAAAACACATCGGCGATGAATACAATGTCAAATTCAAAATGGCGGCTCAGAAACCAATGCGTAACAGGATCCTGGTTTTCTAACCAGTGAGCAAAACCATAAAATGAGTTTACCCCTTTGACAAAGTCCTTCAATAAATAAATACACAACATTTCCTCGATTGCCAAAAGACAAACTGGTGTCTGAGTCGTTTAAAGACGAACTCCAGGTAATGAACCTTCTCGTAGATCTGCACGACACCAGGTTCATCCTCTGCCAGTCCCAAGGTTACTTAAATGTTAAGATATGGAAATGATATTAAAGGGACAGGAACTTGGAACAAAAGCCTTGATGAATAATCTTTGACTAAAATGCAAATGACCCTCCCTTTGGAAAAAGAGCGATCGCTCTGCCAGGCCACTCCCCCCCACTGCACCGCAAAGACGCCAAGGGCAGAGACGCAGTCCAGAGAACTGAGCATAACTTATCTCCAACATATGGTCCGAGCTGGAGCAGCTGACTGGGAGAATGAAACACAGGCAAGGACTCACCATCCTAACTCATCCTTTTCTGTTCGCATCGACCTTTCCTCCCAATTCATGATTCATGAAATGTTCTCCGGTCAGAAACATTGATCCAGTTTCTGTTCTGCTTATTCAGGAGGTGACTCTGGTTAAAGAGGGAGTCACAGCAAATAGACCGACTCATTTCAAAGTCTCCCTCAAAGGCAGAAGACACATTCATCCTTTCAACCCCGACCTATCCCACAATGCACTGCACTTCTGTGATGGACTGATTTTCAAAGAGTTAATGGTGATGAACAAAATGTCTGTCTCTGTCACATCAAAGTGCGTCGCCCTCTGCGTGTGAGACATCAAAGCAAATGTTCATTTGGTTTTGACTTGTTCTGTATTTTCTGCAGTGAGTTTTTCTAAAATAGCAGCGAGCTGGTACCTGCTGGGCCTGAGGCTCAGCAGAGGCTGTAATTAGGGACTGCACGTTAGTGTGTGTGTGTGTGTGTGTGTGTGTGTGTGTGTGTGTGGAGGACGGGGGGTAGTGGTCGAACACTGCAAGCAGCATCCAGAACATCTGTCAAAGGATAAACCTCTGTCAGTGCCTGCTGTGCAGTTAATAAAGTCAAACTGTGACTAAATGAGCTTTACCTTCGCTTTTCTTTCTCATAACAACCTGCCACAAACAGCTTTTTAGTTTGTATCTGCAAAGTCAGAAGGAAACGAGGACAAAGGTCTTTACGTAAATAACTGAGAAAGACGAGACCTCAGAGACGAAGGACAAAAATAAAGAAGAGATGATCCGGCAGATGCACAGGAAAGTGAATTATAGAATTAAATCAGTGTTGTTCTGTAATGTGGCCGCACAGCTGCAAGTGTGAGGAGGTCGTACATCTGGCATCTCTAGAAAAACCAGGAGCAGAGAAACAAAAGGCAGAAAAACGAGGGGGGACGAGGAGTGGAAGTGGAAAGAAAGTGTTTAAAGGAGGAGAGGAAACAGAGGGAGCGAGACGTGGCGGAGCGGAGCAGGTCTTTATTTACACTGTAGGATTTATGGCGTCCTGCGTATGCTGTGTGGCATGGGAGCCATCGCCTCCCGGCCCAAAGAAGCAACATCATTTCAAGCTCGAGTGCCCGCTGCGCCGTCAAGTGTCCTGCCAAAGAGCTCCACGGCTGCAGAATACCAACACACTCCCCTGACCTTTTCCCCAACAACCGCTGTGTTCATCGGAGTCTCGGCACAGAGAGGGCCTCTCCCCCGTCACACTGGAGACTCTGTCCCCCCCCCCCCGACTCTGAGCGACTCCCCCGTCTCATCCCAGCATGTTTACCACAGAAAAGCTATTTCTTTTTGTCACGATTCCGTAAAAGGTCTCTACATGTCGAAAGGAGAAAAACATTAAACTCTGTTTCAGGTATTCACGTCCCAGCGGAAGAAACACGAGACGCTCGCAAAGAAACGTTTTCTCAACAGACAAATCAAAGAAGTAAAAGTTCTGTGTCCAGCTGATTCCAGATGTGCTCTTTTTAGTCGTGTAATGAGAACGACTGTGTTGTCGCTGCTGACATCGATAATGGCTCTGATCCCTGACAGAGAGCCAGCGAACACGACACCGGGAGCCGGAGCTGGAACAACCGGGTGGAATCCAGCCATTAATGTTATTAGTTACACCTGCGCTCCACCGGTGGAAACGTCCGTGATCTATTAACGCGATTAGAGCCGAGACGTGATGGATGCTCAGATTTGTGTGATAATGAGGTCGGCAGCCGCTCAGTCAATAACATCACATCTGACATGTTTCCTGCTTCGGCCTCTTTATCAAACCAACGTTATCTCACCATCGAGTCACGAGGAATCGAAGCTTCAGAGGAAAGAGACGCTCAACGTTTCCTTAAAAATAGTACGGATCAAAAAATCTGTTTTGTAGCTTCCAAGATGGCTGACAGGAAACTGACTCACTGGTAAACATAATACAACTTTCTTTTTTTTGTAATTGAGATATAATTTAGTTAAAATCAAATGTAGAGATTTAATTAATGATGTGATTCTTTCTCTTTCTTTCTTTCTTTCTTTTGAAATAGACAATTTCTGGCTAAATACTTTCAAAGTCCTGCTTGTTGCTGATGTTCAAAAATTATTCTTGTAATATTTCAACTTTTCTTCTGGATATATTACGACTTTCTTTTAATAATATAACAAATTTATTCTCAATGTTCTCAGACATTCAGACTTTTATCGAGTGCTTGGTTTGAAAAGTGACTCCAAGAGTCTGAAAGTCACGAGTTCGAGACTAAGTGGAAAAGTTAAGAGGGCGAGATAACGAGATTAAATTCTTCACCACAACCGACCACCGGTCTCCTCACCACAGTGTGGACGACGCTGCAGAGACTGGTAGACCAGATTACCCAGAGTGCACCGCGAGAAGTGACCTTAATGCCTGGCTCCCGCGGTGGGTGATGCTCGCCCCATGTTGCCAGGGCGGCTGCGAGCTCCCTGAAAGATGCCGTCCTGTCCTTGAAGTGAGTGATTATTCAGCGTGCTGCTCGGCGCTGATGAGAGCGAGAGACGGAGCGTCTAATAGAGACTAACAATCATCGCTCGCTCAATTTTAGACCCATTGCTCATGCAGATGTGTCCTGGGAACGTCCCCTTTGTCAAATTCTTTCCTTTCGCTGCGGCTTTCGCTGTCTTAGTTTTCTTGTTTCCGCAGATTGACTTTGTGTTTGACTTTGCTCCCTTTTGATTGTGCTCTGATGAATTATATCTTGTTATGTAATTCCACTTCTATTTATTTGTCTGTTTGTTTGTTTGCCGGCTGGCTCGTTCATTTGCACGGGAGGTACGAGGGGGCGTGTGCGGAATGGAGAAGCAGCTAGCAGAGGAGACGCTGAGAGAAATTAAGAAATGTGCCGGAGGAGAGAGAAGAAAGTGAAGGGACAGTTTGAACAAACAGAAATGAAAGGACAGATGGGGGGTCGATCTGCAAATGACTGAATATACTGTCAAGAAGAAGATATCCTCTTCTTTCTCAGTTCTTTCTGCCCATCGCAGCCGGAATTACTTTAAAATCCGAATGCAAAAGGCTTGATTCCCTTCAGTGTGGCGGCTGAATACAGTGAAGGGAATAATTCACGCTGCTGTCTGCTCTGGGAAATTGAAACTCTTTGAAAGTTTCTAATAAACGAACATAGCGCGACTGTCGACTTCCCTCCTCTCAGCCGTCGCCCTCAGAGAGTCAGTTCATGCATACTGAAGGGACACGGGCGAGCAGGGAGAGCAACACCGGCTGGGGAGAGAGAGAGGGGGGGGGTGGGAGATAAGAAGAGGAGGAAATGGAAACTGAAAGAAGATGTAGAAAGAGGTGTAGCTGAGGAGGAGGAGTGAGAAACATGCTGAAATAAAACAGAGGTACAAAAGATGGATGGATGAAGAGGAGGAGAAAAATATAATATGTTTCTGTAAAGTTATGAACACGGTGCAGAAAACGAGCGGCGCCCCCTGCAGACATCAGTCACACTGTCATGTCAGCCAATGTTTGCTTCAGAGCGAAAACACAAAGTCTGATTATTTTTCTCTTCAAAGCTTTTCAGTACTTTTCATTCTCAGAAAGACGTTTTCATCACGTTGCAGCTGATGTAACGGACAGAAAAGGATCGTGGGAGCATCACATGACCTGAAAGGACTGAATCACGCGAAACTCTTCAAATCTCCAGCTCTGTTCACTGCGAACGAGCAGCCGCCACTTCCTGTTAAATTTAACTCTGTGACTCACACAAGCCTCTTGACTTTTCCTGCATCAGTCACATGTATTTAACAATGCAGAGGTGTTCTGATCATGAGCAGCTCCTTGTTGTTGTTCCTCTCACATCCTGCATGACGACACCATAGAGGACAAAGTGCAGAGTAACTAAAGGGCCGTCTGCGACTGCAGATATCTTCTGAGCCGTTGATCAGGATACAGAGGAGATCTGTGAATCCACCAGCCAGGTGCAATAATCCACTTTCAATTTGAGCCCGTTGTGATAAAGCGTATAAAAGCCCCTTTACAACGTGTCACCAAGGCAAAGCCTCCCTCGACTCAATTTCCATTTCCCAAACGGAAAATGACACACACACACACACACACACACACACACACACACACACACACACACACACACACACACACACACACACACACACACACACACACACACACACACACACAGGCTGAAAATTACTCAGCAATAAATCAGTGTATTGTCAGACTGAAGGAACCTGGAAGCCAGAAGCTTCTCTGCTCTGCGACAGCGGGGACGTTGGGTCCGTCCTGGGTCTGGAAGCTTGTGTATCAAACAGTTATTTCAGTTTCTGTATATCACAATAATGTTAAATCACAAAGGTCAAACACTGTAAAGGTGCAGATAAGAAATGTTTAACTTTTACATGTCTCACTAAAGTGCAGCACGATGAAGCAGAATCTCCTCACGTGAAAACAACAACCCTCAAGATAGATAGATGATAGATGGATAGATAGATAGATAGATAGATAGATAGATGGATGGATAGATAGATAGATAGATGGATAGATAGATGGATAGATAGATAGATAGATGGATGGATAGATAGATAGATAGATGATAGATGGATAGATAGATAGATAGATGGATAGATGGATGGATAGATGGACAGATGGATAGATAGATAGATAGATGGATAGATGGATGGACAGATGGATAGATAGATAGATGGATAGATAGATGGATGGATAGATAGATAGATGGATAGATAGATGGACAGATAGATGGATGGACAGATGGATGGACAGATGGATAGATAGATAGATGGACAGATAGATGGATGGATAGATGGATGGATAGATGGACAGATGGATAGATAGATAGATAGATAGATAGATAGATAGATAGATGGACAGATAGATGGACAGATAGATGGATGGACAGATGGATGGACAGATGGATAGATAGATAGATAGATAGATAGATAGATAGATAGATGGACAGATGGATGGGCAGATAGATGGATGGACAGATGGATGGACAGATGGATAGATAGATAGATAGATAGATAGATAGATAGATAGATGGACAGATAGATGGACAGATGGATAGATAGATAGATGGACAGATAGATGGACAGATGGATAGATAGATAGATGGACAGATAGATGGACAGATGGATGGATAGATGGACAGATGGATAGATAGATAGATAGATGGATAGATAGATGGATAGATAGATGGACAGATAGATGGACAGATGGATAGATAGATAGATGGACAGATAGATGGACAGATGGATAGATAGATAGATGAATGAATAGATGATATTGATTCTGCGTCTCAGCAGAGGGAGTTCAGTTCAGTCACTGTCCGTGGTGCTGAAAGGTCTGAACTCTATGCTTTGCTCTAAAGATAAAAACTGACACGTGGATTTCAACCATTTGTTTTCTTGTTGTGCAGCAAGTTGTACTTTGTGTGAAGTTTGTTGACGTACAGGAAGTTTACAGCTGAAGATGTTTTCCTCACAACCTCATATTGATAATTTACATTGTGTAGTGACCATTTGATCAGTTTGAGCTTTAACTGTTTATAAATGTTATTCGTCACAAAAACTAATATACAGTGCTTCAATCAATCCAGAACTATACGATGTATATATTAATTTTTACAGTCATTAGTTTGTATAAAAAAAGATTTCACTGTTTTTATACTAAAAATTACACAAAAATCTATGTTTTAAAAACGTCCTTGATCGGTTTCACAGCCTTTTTATTTCTGTATTGTTGTTTTTTGCAGCTGCGTTTCTGATCCATTTATTTTGTCCTTCAGCAGCAAAAATATTTAGTCTAAAAACTGTTGAACTGTCTGATAAAAGCTATTTTTTGAATTTTGAATTGGGAAACTTGAATTACTTCAACTCTTTCTTAAGCAGAGTTTATCACACGTCTTCTATATCAAATTAAAACAACATCTCCCCCCTTTATTTATATTACATTGGTTTTACACTCATTATAATATAATTCTTCTCTGTTTTATGTTCCACTCCAACAACCTGCTTCGAAAGGAAAATCACCATATAAATAAAGGAAATAGAATTTTATTATATTTCAGCAAATGAACATTAATGCACCTGAAGTCAAAACATATAGATTTTTCAGATTGAATCTTATATTTTCAGAGTATAAATATCACGATAGCCAGCAGATGTGTTCTGGAGCTCAGTCAGTGACGTGGTTCAAAGGAGGCGGTGGATCCGCTGACTCGACGCCAACAAGCCACGTCCGACGTCGTTCAGATTCACAGGAGTTAATGTTTGAATAAATTCACCGGGTTCACACAGATGTTACGCATGGATCAAGATTAATGTCCCTGTGATAAATGCTAGTGGCTGTTTACAGATGCTTTCCATTCCTCTCCTGACTCGGCGAGAACCATTTGTCACAAACCAATATGCTGAAGATTACACATCGAGCACGCCGCTGATTTCAGGCAGCGGAGGGAAAAAAAACAACCTCATATTTGTGAGGTGCATGTTTGTGCAATACATTTCAGGGGATTGCATTGTCAAGCCAGCGTATTGGATTCAAATACACTTAACATTATTAACATTAATATCCATCTGACACTAAGTATATTCCCGTCTCCGTGATGCAGACCTACGGGGATTAAATTATTCATTGTGCCTGTTTGCAGACCAGAGGAGAAACTCTCGCTTCTGGAGGAAAAAAGAAGCAACGATTGGGTGAGACATTATTTGTCATTGCTTATTTATTTCCCATGATTCAAATATGAAGCTAAACAATTCACCAGGACACTTTGGAATGGACCTCAAAACACAACAACTCACTTCTTAAACCTCTTAATTCAAAGAATCCTCCCAAGTTTGTGTCGTCTGTCTCTTTATATTAAATTTAATGATTTTTTACATATTAAATTCAAGCCTGAGGCGACAAGGAGTGATAAAGTAAAACCTGTGTGAAATGTTGAAAGCTGCCAAAACTGTCGAAAAGCAAAACAGGGATTAAAACGTGACTGATTACGAGAGTGTGATTCTCTGGATGTGCAGGGACTCGTCCTCGTTGATGGACCCGGTCACACAGGAACAGTCAGAAGGTAAAGTTTCAAATGAATGAAGTTCATCCCTTCATCCTCTCTTCCCTCCCTCCTTCATCTCTCGCTCTACAGATCCTGTAATGAGCTCGTGTGTAATGACGTCTGAGACCGAACCCCCACAAGGAATCTCCCTCAGCCAATCAGATGCTCCTTCCCCTCGACCCCTTCACTCAACATCCATTCATTTCTCCTCAACATCAAATATATCAATTTCCATTCAAACCTTTAAATCCCATGGGGCGTGACCCCTCCTGGTGAAAACCATTTCAACACAATTAGATATTTAAATGTTTGTTTTCAGTCCGGTTGTCAGCACCAAGCTTTAAAAGACAAATACAATAAATCAATGTTGTTTTATAAAATCACATCATGTTTCATGTGCTGCCGCTGATAAACCTGGGATTAGAAGTAACGCTTATTACACACACACACACACACACACACACACACACACACACACACACACACACACACACACACACACTTTGGTTCTTGGCACCAGGACACACATTGAGTCAGAACCAGCTGAGTAAATACAGACAGACCAGAATCCAGTGGTCCTGCACAAACTGAGCCTGACGCCCAACAGGAAGTTTCTCTCGGCTCTTTCACACAAAAACTGCAACAACACGGTAAAAATACATTTGAAAAAAGTGATGTTAAATTGATGATAATTCGAGGGAGCAAATCGAGCCTGAGATGCTTTAAAAAACAACAGGTCTGCATCATTCAAGAGGTCAAAGGTCAAATCCATGACTGCATGTTTCCTGATGTTCACATTGGAACGTATTTCACTGATGACAGATAATTGCACGACTGCACCATTTTCATCCACCTGACAACTGCCTGGTCACAGCGAACGATGAAGGGACATGAGCGATGACACGGTGGAGAGAATCTCAACCCTGACAACATCGAGCTGCATCAATAAATATGACATGTATGATTAAAGCCAGAAGAAATCTACAAGACAAATATTCAGTTCCAGGCACAGCGCCACCTACTGGTCTCCTGGTGAGTTGTTCTCTTTCTTGGTCCATAACCAAGACAAAAACAAACAGCGATAGAGAAAAACATAAAATGTCTATTTTAACTAATGCAACAAAGAAAATTCACCGATTGAATAACCCTGGAGGAGAATGAAACTGTCTGAACATTCACTTCAGAAGAGGTTTTGTACCACAACAGACACACTAAGAGTTCAGAACACAATAAAATGATTGAGTTCTAAAGACACGGTTCATGGAAAAGTCAGGTACATTGACAGAGCGTTTTAAACAAGTCATAATTCTTGTTAGTATTCTGGGAAATAAAATCACCTTGAATGTGAGCATCAGTAAAGACTATTCATCCTGAGACGACCTTTAACTAAACATCAAGACAACAGAAAGTGAAACCTCAAACTCTTCATCACTATAAACACGGGTACTTTAATATAAAAGTACTTCAATATACGTATTAGTAAGCTCCATCAGCACTCATATGAAAGCAGCTTCGTAATAAACCTGCACTCAAAAGCTCATAATGACTCAGCAAAGAGTTGCTTTTCAATAACAGGACAATCATCGGTCTGATGTTGTGGCTCCAGGAAGCAGCTAATGACTAAAAATGATAAAACTCTGCTGACCGGGATTTTAATACTTTTCCTCCTCTGCAGATTCTTTAAGACCCGACTCAGTGAATCGTCTCCATGTGGACGAGCAGTGGGATCCAGCTCCACGTGTCCTTCAGTGTATTTAACCAGCCAAAATCTTATGTTTTGTACGATCTGTGGCTCAGTTCTTGGTGTTTCCTGATATCTTTGGTTCCTCTGAACGTTCACACACTGCAGGATTCCACCTTTTCCACACAGTTCAGAGGAGAGACGTCACATGTTCAGGTGTCTCTCCATCAGGTCCAATCACCTTCATTTGACTCAGGTGGAGGCCAGAGAAGAGCATCTGGGCTCCAACAGCTACTGTCAATGTAAAATATAACGTGTAGATCGAATCCATACAATGAAATCTGTCTGTGTGCATCTTAAATGAAATATTACAGGTGAACTTTGAGGATTGTTCCTCTGCAGCTTCCAGAACAAGGAGATAGAGAAGAAACTTATTTGAGTTGTGTGATTAAGTTCTGGAGGAAACCTCAGAGGACAAATGAAACACTGCATGTTTCTGCACAGACACGCAGCTGAAACAGCCTGAGATTGTTTTTTGGAGACGTGTGATGTTGCTGCCAGGATCTTGTAAACATCAGAGAGTTGCCATGAGCGACTCGGAGCCTCCGAGGGTGAAGCCACATGCAGGGGTTGAGTTTTCACTGCTGTCAGATCCACGGCTGCACAGGAGGACTCCTGGTCATTTAGTGCACTGATGCTGAGGCATGCTGGGAAGTCAACTCAGTACCTTGTCCACATTTTATTACAATATTTACCTGATAAGAAAACAGCCTCTTCTGATCAACTTAACACAAATATCCTCTATTTTAATTTAAGACAAAACTAACCAGGTCAAATGAGACAACGCAACAAACACATGGAGCTTGTTCAGACTCTCAGCTGATAAAGACCTTATCACTTTATTACAGACGGAAAATAAAGACTAAGATTTTACTGAATCAGACAGAAAACACAAGCTCAGGTTGGGTTTTATGATCATTTAAAATGTAACACGAACAGAATATTCTATTACCAACGTGTATAAATATCATAATCATAATAAAGTCATGGTCAGGTTGTCGGTGTCCATGGAAACAGTGATGCTGTTTATGTTGCTGTTTGTGGCTTTTACTCAATAAAACCAGTTCACTGAACACAAATGTGACGATATTGTGTCGACAAACGTTTCCATGTACAAATAAAACCTGATAAAACACACGAGGAGCTGATCTGTTTTAATTTCCCAGACAAACAGGTGAACAGCTTCCGAGTCTCATCCGACCGAGATGTGAATGTAATCACAACAGTTTGTAACTTAATGATGCAGAGTGCGATTCTGTTTCCTCACACGTTGGGTTTCTCGGGCTCAGGTGTGAATCCTCACGACGCTCAGGAATCCGTGTCAAGCAGAAATAATTCCATTTCACTTCATTAAAAGTTAATTTTATGGCTTCACAATCACAGCCTCCCGCTGAGTTAATGTGATTTCAGCCAAGTCGAGCTACTCGTTGTGTTTTCAGAGCCGGCATCGCTTGACATTTTCCAATAATCGCTTGTTCCCCCGGGATTCGGATGTTTTGCTGGAACATGAGTTGCTACCGATGGTGATGTTGATTATTATTAAGTTTAATGGAAACACTGAGGTTATTGTATAATTGGATTAAAGTTCAGACACAGCAGAGCCACAGGAAACCAGTGGGTTGGATCGAGAAGTTAATTGTAAGTTACAGATCAGGTCAATGGACCAATTTGATCCTTGTTTCCCGATCTTTGACTTTTTTAATCTCCAGTTAACAATAACTGGCTTATTGTTGTTTAAACTTAATTTACATTGTACATTTATCACCATGACACCAACCTGCCATGCAAACTACTTTATATATTTATAATAACTTCACTTTTTGCTCTACACAAGTTTAAAATCATCGTCTGAAGGTCAATGTTAAATTTCTCTTTCCTGTGTTTTATCATTTTTGGGCTTTAACCTTTATCTTTAACGACTTCACATTCAAACTCTGTTGTAGGTTATTTTTTACAAGGTTACAATTTACAAGACTCTGTAAAATACAACCTTACATGTATTTTCTTGTTTACTGATGTTTCTGATTCTGTCTTTAAGAACTCGCAGTAAAACATAATGTATTAATTACCGGTTGAATCCAAAGATGGACGACATGACGGAAAGTGAAGCCAAATCCTCCTGGTGGCCCTCTAGTGGCCGACCGCAGCAAAGGCCTCAAACCCTACGTAATCCATGTTAGTAGATGGGACATAGAACTAACTAAAAAATCTAGGATACTTTCTGCTTCATTTCTTGATCACGGAAAGAACATGAGACACGTCGTCCATCTTTAAATAAAATCCGCCGCGGCCTGTTTCCAGAAGTTAAAGCACCAGAATACTCATGATTAACATGTGTCAGTGTGTAACCATTAAATCCTTGTGGTGTTTCCTCACTAAAACCAGTCTGAGGCCACGAGGGTGAAGTAACTGAGTCCAAGTGTCGGAGGTTTGCAGACAAACGACCACAGGGAGACGTGAACCCACCGTGTTGCACTGAGCTCATGGTGTTAGAAAATAAAACGTCCCGGGAGCGAACGCCCGCCGCACCGCAGAGTCATTAATTCTGCATCATGACCTGCCTGTCGGCCGGCTGCGGCCAGACAATGTGTGTCCTGTGGCATCATTATATTAGGATCAGAAGTACACCACATAACGAGAGGGAGGCTGGTGGTGTGTGCGTGTGTGTGTGTGTGTGTGTGTGTGTGTGTGTGTGTGTGTGTGTGTGTGTGTGTGTGTGTGCGTGTGTGTGTGTGTGTGTGTGCGTGTGTGTGTGCGTGTGTGTGTGTGTGTGTGTGTGTGTGTATGTGATGTCTGGATTCTTCCTGTGAAATCCTCCAGTGGAAACTGATAAAACCTCTGAAGTGATGTAACAGGAGGATGAGGAGGGATCCACACACACACACACACACACACACACACACACACACACACACACACACACACACACACACACACACACACAGCTGGGGGTTTAGACCCTAACACTTCCTGACAGGTGACCCACAGCCTCATTTCACACTGCGGCCGCCCACAATAACAAAAGCTGCACATTTAACCAGCGCGTCTCACTGGGTTCAAAGTGTTTTTTGCCAAAAGATGAAAAACACCAACCCACCGTGAGGATTAGAAGAAACCACCTCCAACAACACGGACATGAAGAGGATGAGGAGAACAAGGTTCTGCCCACACAACTTTCATTCTCACAGGTTCCAGTGAAGTGATCCAGCAGAAGGTCGTTGTTTCACTCACACTATTTTTAAGGTCTGTTTTCAAAACGTGTGTATTTTAACTCAACAGAATGAAACAACCTTTGTGTTCTGATTAGAGATTCACATCCTGACAACATGTGACTCAGTTCTGTGTGTGTTGGTCTGTTGAGGAGTGAACTTCGACTCTGACTCAGGCTGATTCATCTTTATCTGCTTTTCACACACTTTGATATGTTTGAGCAACAAGTCAGATATTCTGAGGTCGACTGAGGTATTTTTTTCTTCCTCTAATGATGGAGAGAACAGTGAGGCTCCGCCCTCCAGAAAAACAATTACTTCATCAGTACTGAGGTTTCAGAAATACTTAAGTATCTGAATCTCTTAGTGCAACTCTAAAATACATGTGAAGAGGTTAATTTAGTTACTTCTTCTTCTTCTCCTAATAACTGAGACGTTCTGCTCACAGTTCAGCACCAGATGCTTCAGGGTACTTTGTTTTCTGAAAGCACGATAAATCAAACACTAGAACATTACTCAGTAAAACACATTCTTCCCATGATGGTCTCAATCTTATAGATAGATTATATAATCAGTCTGTATATTATTCGCTGAAAGGTTAACGACAGTGTTTACACATTAAAGTAGGAAATATAATAAAGTGATTTAAAGTGGCCTGAATTAAAAACACGTGTTAATACTTCACATGAAGCTGCTAAACAACAAGAGTTAATGAAGAACCCTGATCTCTGGACCTGTGTCTTCTGTTTCCTCTCATTTCACCATAACTGCTTAATTAGCGGCTTCTTTAAATCACAATTAGAAAAGGAAGCCACTCAGGTGAGTCATAGCAAGTTAAACACCAATTAGCTCTGTGTGTTAACAGAGCTCAGAGCGTCCCCGTCTCTGTGTGCGAGGCAGCAGGTAACTTGTCTGGTAATTAGCTGTAAACTTCTGCAGCAGGAGAGAAGGTCTGAGAGACGCTGAAGAGTGTGAGAAGCAAAGAGAGTCGACCTTCAGCAGAGTGACTGAAGACATGAGAGAATCCAGACGTCTGAACAAACACAGGTTTCCTCTGCAGCTTCACAGACACTTGTTGTATCTTAAAACTTTATCTGTTATTGTCCACACATCATCTGTCCTGGCTCCTCCTGTGCAGCTGGAGAAAAGGGTTAAATCCACATCACAAGTGAGACATGAGATACCTGAGTCTCTTTGTTTCCAGCTGTGAAGTCCAGAACGACCTCTGACCTTTGTGTGGTCGCTGTTCTCACAACCCGCTGAGACAAACAGTCGGAGGCAGGACGACATGTCTTCACCAGACTGGATATAAACAAAACTGTCTGCTCTGTCTGCTTTCTAATACGAGCCCAACGTGAAGCTGCAGGTTTACACCTCATATTCTTCATCTGCCAGGCAGAACGCTCACAGAAGCATGAAGTCGAGTAAGAACCTCCCTGAGTTCCTCCTGCAGGTACGATTCCTCCCATTAGCTCAGCGGCTGCAGCCAGTGAAACATATAACCTCTCAAAACGCTGGCAAATAGACCTCGGCAGACATATTGTTACACAAAGCTCAAGCCTTTCAAACCACTGGTTGCCGGCTCATTGCCTCAGTGCCTTCTGGCAATTGAAGGAGCACAGAACACACATTTGATCAGCTCCTGGGAGTCGAGTGCAGGAGCAGTTATTTGTAATCCGAGTCTGAAGCACATCTATGTCCATAAACAGATTCTTACTGGTGAGATGAAGTCACGACAATTCTCTGATGCATTTACTTAAAAAAATCATGAAGATGAAATTTCTCCATCTCTGATTCGCTGCGAGGCGACTGAAACAAAACAGGCTTTTCTCACAGGAGCATCAGAAATCAGGTCCTGATCTCGTTTGGGTTTTCATTAAAGTCTGATGACATTTACATTTCTGATCCAGAAGTCTCAGAGCTGTTTTATTTTCTCTGACGTCTTTAGGATCCCAGAGGCTCTGGAAAAACCAACGGTGAGCCAGTGCCTCCGGTTAATTCTTACAGGCTGTGGTCAAAGGGGAACGACACCTGAGGAAACAGGAGCTCTGACGTCGGAGGAAATGACGCTCACGCCATCATGGAGATCTCAGCTTCAGGTTGGAGAAATAAACTGTGAACCAGGAGAATCAAATTTGAAAGATATGGACATTCATCAGGAATCGACTTCTCATTCAGAACCTAATTAAGAGCAGTGGAGAGAGGGAACTATCAGCATCGTTCTTATGAGAGCTGACAACTATAACCTTGATATCTAAAGAACCAGAAGCCAAAGGAAGTGGATTCTGTTGCACCAAACATAAAGAAGTTTGACTTCACTAGTTTTTAAAGGGTTTTATATTTGATGGTTGATTATTTCCCTCATCGCTGTGTTGATGAAACGAAGCAGTGATTCGTTATCAGAAACTAATTTCTGGATTCATGCAAACGTCAGCAGGAGAAACTAAATGATAGAAATCAGAACCAGACCGAGAGTTAACTTTGCCGTCGGCGAGTAAAGGAACAGAAACAGAAACTACAACTTCACACAAAATAAAAAAAGGCTTTTCTGGCATCGCATGAAGAGGAGACACTATTCAACATATCGGCTCAACTGCTGCAACTTTACAAACATATTTGTGAGCGGACATATTTAAATGATACATGAAGAAGATGTTTTCCTGTGATTTCCACTTTGGAAGATCCTCTTTGCTGCATTTTGGACAAAGTGTTTGTTTTGCAGCTTAATAAACACCAGGGACTGAAAGTCTGAATGTTTAAGCCTCAGGTCTGAACTTTGCTTTTCAAACACGCTGACTCAGCTGGATTCTTCCATCGCTGGGACACTGACGGAAAAGTGAAAATGTGTTTGTTGTTGTTGTTGTTGTTGTTGTTGAATCTCTGGAAGTTGTGATTGGTTTCAGAGCTTCTCCTCCCCTGAAGCTGCAATAGAATAACACGGCCCCTCTCTCTGTGTGTGTGTGTGTGTGTGTGTGTGTGTGTGTGTGTGTGTGTGTGTGGTTCATTGTTAACTTCAAAGAGACGTGTGGAGCTTTTCTCTGCAGACGCCAACCATCTCGATGATGTGATGAAGGGACGGTGAAAACAAGCGGAGCAGTAAATAGCAAACCACAGACAGGACAGTGAGGACAGTGAGACTCCATCCATCCTTCTCCTGCTTTCACGGCTTCTCCCTCTGACTTCAGAACCGTCGCCTGCTGCAGGTGCAGCGAGGGAAATGCCAGATTAAACAGTGCCAACAAAGACAGATTGCCCGCATGGAAATGTCATTTCCCAGAGAAATCCCAGCAAAGGCGACTAATTCAAACGGCAGGTTTGTGATGAGAAAGAGGCTTTGAGCTCCCAGCTGACAACAAAAGAACTGACTGAGCACACGAGGGAGGAGGACAATGTCTTCTGGGACGGAGGGTTAATGGAAAACGACTCCTGTCACTCTGAATGATGATGTCTGTTGTTTTTACTTTTTTCTGATACGAGATGTTGTTTCAACTTGAAAAAGAGCAGAACTCGTCTGTTTTTAAAAGATCAAGACGGACACTGCACGCGACTCTTTCCAGAAGTGGCTGAACCGTGGGAAAGTTCAGTGTCGAGAGGAAATACAAAAGCTAACGCACAATAATAAACTCTGCGCTCACACTCAGCAACGACAACAACCCTCACAACACAGACACTGTCCCAGGTGTCCCTGAATCAGTTCTCTATGACGGCTTTAACTACTCTTAATAGTAATAATATTAATCTTATCTGGAATGATTTGGGCAAAATTAACTTGCCAAAAAATAGATGAAACAAACTAGAAAGAAAAGGGAAATAGAAATATAATGGACTAATTATTTTGTTATTATTTCTACTATTTTTATTATTTAACACTATAATAAATGTTCATCTTTAGGCCACAATAATCGATTTTCATTGAACATCCCATATCAGGAAATATGGGCATATATTGGGTATTAAATTCATATTTTTTATTTTGTTTAAAAGACAGAGATTACATGACATTGAACTGTGACTGTATAGACTGAACTTTATTATACAATATTTTTTATATATTAAACTATTATTATATATCTCAGAAATGCTATATATGTGACTATGATTAAAGGAAATGAAATGACGATTATACCTCATAATATACATAATACATGCTCCAGCTTATCTTTAGTAATAACACTAAAGAGTTACTGAATGTATACTTCTACTAACTGTATAAAGTTAAATATACAAATACATACAAATATGTATTTTGACTGTAGGAATTAATGAAACTGTATTAAAGACTTTTTGAGTTGATTAAAATCTGTCATTTGAAGCGACATGAGTCTAAAAAGTCGTGATCGCCTCCGTGTTGATGCAGAACTTCAGATAACTCACTTCACTCCACTTCACACTCTCAGGCCTCGGCTGATGACTCGTCCATCACTCGTCCACGAGCTGGTTTTAATTATTCTGCTAGAAAAACCTTTGAGATAAATGACCAAACCCCGGCTTTTATCTAAGTTATTATTTTACACACTGCCTCTCGGCTCGCAGACAGAAATAAGCAAGGATAATGGAAGCTGCTTTATATTTCATCCTGAGGGTTGTATAACCCGTTTATGACACAGGCCTTTCCTTTCAGACGACCATCAGGCACCAGAAGTGTTGGAGGTCTTTAATCAAAATTTACTGGAGTGTCCGATTATATGAGCGGTTTTACCGATGCATTAGCAGAAAGATGGATGTCTTCATTCAGACGGACTTGAGGGATGTTGGCGTGACCCAGTCTGGGGCTGGGGGTGGGGGGGAGTGGGGGGGGTTGTGAAGTCACAGAACAGATGCCGGAGGAAAGAGGGGCGCTGACTGATACTGAGTTACTGTCGAGATCGGAGGCTTCGACAGCTCTTTGCCAAAGAGGTAATCAAGATGCTTTTATGTGTTTTTATACATCGACTCGCTGCTCCGCGTCTTTCTGAGGAGAAACCGAGGTGGTGCCAAATAAAAGTTTTCATCTCTCTCTCACCTGGAAGCCAAGAAACCAGCTTCTCGTGACTCGTGGCTGTCGGAGGGACGATGTAAAACCTGAGGACGCTGTTTGAACCCCGACACTTTCTACTGACGTCATTTATAAAATTTATACAGAATGAATACCTGGTTAAATTAGTGAATAATGCTTAATAGCAGTAGATTATGTCTCTAATGTTATTGATTGAAAAATGTATGCATTATAAAAACTATATAACATAATTCATACGATCACACAGTGTTTTTAAACCTGTACAAGCTTCTATATCCTATAAGCTACAGGATGCAGAGACTCAACAATGATGTCGCTGTCTAAATTCTTCTTGATGTCGCTGATCATTCGACGTCACATGATGAAGAAGCATTTATGCTCTAGATTCTTTCTCTATATTTTCAAAGAAATCTTCCAATAGCTAAATTATCTGAGTTTACTTTGCAACCACGAAAACCAAGTGTGACATAAACACGTGAAAAGACACAAGAAAAGCACAAACTTACACTGAGGCTCGACTGTCAATCATCCTCATCAAATTACACACACTCATATTTAGAGGATGAATATTCATGTCTCATTTGTTTCATCAAAATCAAAGAAATTATTGCCCTGAGAAATCAGTGGAAAGTCAAAGTTTCCCTTCTCACTACGTTAAAGACAATAATAAAAACAATTCCTTCATCTGTCCATCCTTCCACCAAGTGATGATGTAATCAAGAAAGTGATTTAAAGTGTCTGCTGCTGTTTGTATAGAGAGAATTAAATGTTGTAAATATTGTACTGTTGTTTTTTTCAAGGACATTTTCTTTGACCTTCGCTGCAGCGCTGTCGTCGGATGAAGGACGTTTTTTACAGATGGTGGATCAGACGGGAATCGAACCTCTGCGTCGATGCCAAGTCTCCGCTCCCCTCGTCCAACTGGACATTCTGCTCTTACACGATCCCACATGATGTAATTGAAAATACCCAACACTCAGTCGCTGGTATCAAACAGACCCCCGAACCCACACAGCCCCCCCGAGCGCCCGAGGTAATGGCTTCGTAAACAGCCCGCTATTCTGCCACGTAATGACCCGTGAAGGAACCCCTCTGAGAGCCAGGAGCTAAATCTAGCTCCCGGCTTTCGGCCCCGCTCGTGAAATGCGCTCTGACACTGACGGAGTGGGACAGGTGGCGGAGGCTGGACTGGAAGCCGAGGCTGATTGATAAAGAGCCGCCCACTGCCCCGCGCGACCTGCGACCGAGCTGCCGACGAGTCGCCGGGTTCTTCCAGGTCACCGCCAGACTCCGCCGGTGAACCCGCAGAGCCCAGACGTCGGGGGTGGGGGAGTTCATCCGTCATCCATTCATCCATTTGCAGGTGGAGGCAGGATAAGCTACATTGTTGTGGAGCGACTGCATATGTTCATACAGATCACGTCACACAGTCCATCCATCAAGGTACTGAGACGAGCAGCCACTGAGAAATCTGTGATTGTAGAAGCGCTGAATTCAAATTAAGTGACAGCAGCAAACTCAGTTTATTATCGACACGACCATCAACCACTATAACAAGTGAAACCTCTGAATATATAGTTTGGTTTGTTTGGGTTTAGATCCGTTTATTAACGTCTAACATCCATGTCACCAAAAACAAACCCAAAGTGTCTAAATGTTATTCTTTTGTGATTTGTCCATGATAATTTGTAATGAGATCATGTGTGAGACTAATATTTCTGGTGTTTCGAGGTCGTCGCTGACGTCACTGTTTGATATTTGCTGATAAACATGGAAAAATACAACATATTCTGTCAATCAGAGGAATCAGAGAAAGTTTCCTTGTGTTAATAGATCAGTTCACTATGACTGTGTAATTACTGTAGTTTTGATTTGAACGGAGCTGCTGTGATTATTAATAACTCGTCTCCGTGCTCATCAGGTCGATATTGTTTAAATGTCATCAGGTCAGTTTTTGTTCAGGGAGAAAATACAAATCTGTAAAAAAAACAAATCACATAAACCAACGTTATCAAGACTATTTCAATTTAACAGAACAGGAAATGTTTCACAAGACAAGATGTTTATTTATTCAGTGAAATGCAAAGTGTCAGTTGAGTATAAATTACGTGTCAGACTAAAAACAAGTGCATATTTCTTTGATTTAAGATTTTCATTTCAGATTACGCTTCCTTTGCTCTTCCGCTCTCGTCTCATCACCTTCTCTCGTTCTTTACCTTTTGTGTATTTTCTCCTCAAAGCTGAGCTGTGATTGATTTTCATTTTCGTCCGTCAGAGAACAAAGTAAACACAAGATCAACTGATATTTAAATGCAAATGTCCGCTGCCAACAAAAGGAACTTTTCAATCTAAATAAACACATATAGTGAATTTTGTTGTTTTAAAATAAAACTCTTTTACGCAAACTGAACTGAAAGAAACGTTTGATATAAGTTATTAACGTGTAATTAATGTGATTGAGCAGCATCACGACCACTGTTTATTCCCAAGGAATTGAAGTAAAAAGAAACAATCCAGAAAGTTGACCAACTTCTCTCCTGGCTCACATCTCATCCCTCCATCAACTGCTTCACCGAAACCCTTCAGGAGTTCCTGTGTAATCCTGCTGACAAACACCGGACCGGGGTGAAAACATAACCTCATGATAATCCAGCAGCTTCAGTTCCTGAGTCGAGATGATGTCGAGCCCGACACTCACAGCTCAGGTCTGTTTACACGTCTGCGAGTCGACCCCACGTCCTCACAGCGAATCAAAGTGAGACGGAGCGAAACAGCAAACTCTTGTAGCGGCAGAACCAGCGACGGGGTCAAGGATGACGGCGTCGTCCCGCCGCTAAAGACGAATGCTAATTTTTAACAGCACATATTAAACTGCAGCCGAGCCGGTGCATGAAGGAGTGGCTGTTAACAGAGAGAGGGTTCACTCGGAGGAGGCAGTTTATTATTAACGATCCAGAAGACTTATGCCCGACGACTTCAGTGTGGGAAATAAATGGAGGGGAAGACGGGAGAGGAGAGGAAGCTGCCTGGCATCGTTTCCTGTTTGTATTTAAACAAGACGAACGTGTCGTCCTCAGCCCGGCCGTCACACAGAGGAGGTGACGGATAAGAGATTGTTAACGATTTACGTCTTTGTTTCTCAAACCAAAAGATGAGGCAGAGATGATGTCACAGTCGACCAGCGTCTGGCTGCAGCTCAGATTCTTAATTACACATTAAAGCTGTTTTCAGACCTGCGCTGAACTCTGGACGTTCTCCAGACTTTCTCCTGAGGTTCTGAAAGTGAGATCACAAATTATCTGGAACTTTTCCAGATAACTTTTCCGCTTCCACGTAGCGTTCTCTCGAATCTTTGCATTGAATCTGTATGGAATGTCATCTCATACAAAATATACTTTGCAAAAAGTATAGAAATATCTCAGGATGAAGAAGAGGAGCCGTACAGGTAGAAGACGAAGACGTCAGCTGGGAAAGGCGAGGAGATTTTCTCATGTTCCTGTTGTTGTGAACGAGTCGGACAATCTCCTGCTGCTGCTTCTTCACGTTCAAGTCTGAAAACGTCCTTGAGACTCACATCAGCTCGTGTGGCGTCAACATGTGAAGTTGAAGCCCTGCGTCGCTCAGAGAAGCAGAAAGCAGCAGAGTGAAATTAATATTTCAGCTATGAGAGTTTTGGGAGTTTGAGGAGACGTAAATTCAATCAGAGCAGCGAAGCCTGTTGTTTGTTTTCACTGTGACGCTGCTCACAACACATCAGTCGTCTGCAGTTAAAGATTCTGAGGATTAAACATCTGCAGCGACCGAAACAACAACATTCCATGATTTTTATGATTTTTTATCTCATTTACTGATCGAGTCCAGTCGAGCTTTCAGGCTTTAATTAACTGTCTCTTTCATTTTCATGCAAGAAATTGAACTTGACTCTGATGCACTCAACATTATTATGTATTCAAACTACATCATTTTGGAAAACAAGCACATTTATCACTCCCAGCGACTGAGAGCAAAATAAAGCTATCGGAAAGCAGCCCTGCCTTGAACCTCGGAGACGGAGCTTCTCTCTGCAGTGTGGAATGTGAAATTAATTTCCCTGTTGTTTTTTTGTTTTTTTTCTGCTGTAACAATGATGAAAACACACACTCACACACAAAATCACACAACCACCCCAGACGGCGACTAAACCAATGTTTTCTGTTTGAAAATGAAATGTTGCTTCGTCTCCCAGCAGGACACACACAGAAGATTTACAAATACAAATCCAACATAATTAGTGGATCCACTCACGCTAACTGGTGCAGCAGCTCCGTTCATCAGGCACAAAATGGAAGTGGGACGGAGGCTGCGGTGCTTTTAATTTCAGAGGATTATGGTTTCCACGTGAAAGGCGACTCTAAAAATAGGCGAGTGAGGAGTGACACAACTCGACAGAATGACATGGATCCTGTCAGCGAATCAGCAACCGTCCGCCCTCCTGAGTCTGACCTCTGACCTTTTAATCAGGACGTTAAGAGAATGTTGTGACTACATTTAATCTGTCACACACTGACATGGTGTGTGACGACAGAGAAGGAAGACAAACGTATTTACAAAACCTGGGGTGTGAAGACGATGCATCTGAAACAATTCAAACGTCGTTCTCTCCTATCACAAAAAGCCTAAATGCAGATTAGGGCATAAAATATTTAGCAGGTGAAATGAACGTTGTTTGTTTAGATGAGAAAACAACATCATGTTGCATGAGAAACAATCTTTTCAGACAAAAGCTCAACACAACGAGACCCGTGTTGTTTGTACAACTTATCTCGTGATACTCACTCAGACTGACAGTGAGGCTGTTGCTAAGTAACCACCGTGACCACGAGTGCACATTACATGAAAACACCAGAAAAACAAGTTTGGAGTTTGGATCTAAAGTCTCTTCAGCCACGTTTCACAGCAGCAGCAGCAGCTCTAAATATCCATAACGTGCCATCAGCTCAGCAGCAAATCACACGTGGACAAAGTTAACGACCGATAATGAAGCAATTAACAAACTAAAATGAGAGAAACAACAACATTTCACAGAATGAAACTGAAAACCTTCTGAGCGGAGACAGAAGATTAATAACCGGACACCAGACGGACATGTGGCCTCTGGACTCACCATACGGAAGCAGCAGGCGAACACGCCGCTCATATCCTCGCTACATGACGGTTTTGACAGTCATCTGCTGACCTGTGGCGCGGCAGGCATCACTCTCACACATCTTCCCTGCCGCTGTCTAATTAAGCTCAGCACCGTGGTATAAAAACCAGCGGTGAGTCGCCGGCTCGGAGTCCGGACGAGCTGACAGGACGACTGAGTGCTCGGACTGACAGCTCTCTATCACGCCAGAGGAGATCTGGTCCTTCAGCCTGACACGCCGCCCGGGAGGAGCTGTCAGCGGCAGCTAATGTCAGAGAGCTGCAGGACTCGGCGGAGGGGGCGGCTGCCAAGTGGAAGCTCGACCTTGTCTAAATGGGATCTTGTTGGGTCATTAGCTGGAATAATTGATTATTTATAGTCGGATCAGAGATGCCCTTGATAGCCAGCACTGGGGTGGACAATTGCTCCGCTGGCCCGTGGCCATGTATAAATCAAACTGTGTTTTCTTTGTTTTCATTCAACCAGCGGAGGCGTACCGAGCTGAATCCAGAAGTAGACGGTGGCGTGAATGATGCAGACAGATGTGGACGGAGCTGAGACGGTGGCTGGATTCACCGCTGGTCGAAGAAAGTTAAAGGTCAATCCTGGAGCCCGATGTTTATAAATGTAGGCGTCAGAAACCTTTGGAATCTGCTGATTTTCTCGACACAGCAACAGCGGCTAGAATGTAATCTAATGGGGCAACTGCGACAGTAGTCAAATGTCCTCTAAAATGGGTCTTTCCTCATGAATAAAATGCTCCAATTGTTTTTCTGGGTCTTTGCAAAGAATTCAGCAACTTCACACATCGTCTCGTGAGACTCGGGTTGTCGCAGGAAGATAAAGGTGAAGACGTGAGGGAGAGACCTTCTTTGTGGAAGAAGAGGACTGGACTGTCGCAGTTGCCCCATTAGATTCCTGCAGCTTCTGGATGAGACAATCTCCCGGACAGATTCAGGAACCTTTCATTTACAAACACAAACTTAGAAACACATGGCCCTGGTTGAAATATACCTGAATTCCCCTTGAAGTGACCCATACTTTTTGTTTTGATTTTCAAACAGTATCTCTGCAGTGTCCAGCATACATGTCTGTGTCTGTGGACAGATGTCGAGACCTCTTCTCCTTCACTTTCTCTCTGTTTAAAGAAAGAAGCAAAGCTGCATTAAAATTATCTTTTGCTTCTCTGATCCTCCAGCGTTTGTCTGCGTGTGTCTGTCCTCCCGGTTTCACCCTCCTCATCATCAAACTGAAGCCCAGAGAAAGACAGAGTGGACTGGGAGGTGCCACGCTATCTCAGGCCTCAGCATGATTTTAAACGACACCATTAAACGAGGTCGTAATTCTCATTTTTATCTGGGCCCACACGCGAGCTGGAATGATGACCTCCTGGAGCACACACGGACACGACTCGACAACGAGGGCCAGCGGGGGAGCCCGGAATTAATGCAGATAGCCGGAGGGCGCCGTTATTAGGGGGCAGAGACGGCCTGCTCCAGCCCGCGGTGGGTGAGGACCCCCAGCAGCAGGATGTGGTTTATGTTGGTTCGGGTTATTTCAGACAAGATGAATAAAACATCTTTCCACTGAGGGGGCGAGAGGGAGCGGATCAGACCGGAGCAAAACCCAGAGTCAAAAAAGGTCAGTAAGTCTGAGTCAGTGGCTCCGTCCTGCTGATCCCTGACAATCACCCCTTCGTCCGTCTGTAGCTGCAAATCATCAATGTCCAGATTAACCATCATGTGCTCATGGGTTTCTCTTTTAATTAAGGATTTTTGGATTTACAGATTCTGGTGCAAAAGCTCTGCAAATATTGTCTTAAACATTTTATGGAGTTAGAAACTGACCAATCACCACTGAAGGGGAGGGGTTTGGCATCTGAAGCTTATTTTAAGGTTTGTGTTGATGGAAAGTTTATATCCCTTATTATCATATCAACGTATTGTTTGGCCACTAGGGGTCGATACAGAACTCATATTTTAACGACAGCAAATAACACCTCCCCACCTGCAGGGGGAGCCTGAGTATAGTCGAGAGCTAAACTTCACAATAACACCTAAAGATCCAAAACAAACCGATTTGAACCTCAAATTTTATCTGAGTATTTTTATTCTTTTTTCTCGGCAGCGTGTTGCAGCCTCGCAGGATTCTTCGTACTAACAAATAAAAAAACAATATATTATTTTTCCCCGACTCTGACTCATCCCTGTGCCAAAGGCTATTTTTTACTAGCTTGACCGACGTGTTGTCCGTGCGTCCACAACAGAACCGAAAGTCCTGGAGCAGAGATTCTTCTGGAGCGTCGCCCTCAGCACATCTGGGTCTGAGGAGACACGGTGAGCAACTTACAGGAGACAATTAAAGTGTGACCTTTACCAGCAGCCTGTTGTTTCTCGCTGCTGTTCATATGCAATCCATGCAAAAAGCCGTCACGTTTATCTACACACCAACACAGGAGTCGACCGAGGACACACACATGTATCGCACACTGCAGCACACCCCCCCCCCCCCCCCCCCCAAGTCCTCCTGCTCCTGGTGACAGGGTGGATTCTCTTCTCCTCCTGCCATTGTCTGACCTGTCAAGCTCTGCCAAAATATGTTTTCTGTCTCCGTGCACACAGACGCTACCTTCCAATTATCTGAAGAGAGGAGCTGGGTTGATAAATCTGAGGAGCTTCTGACAGTGAGATGTTTCACAAGGTGATTCTGTTCCCTCGTCTTTTCTCCTCTCCCTCCCTTCTTCCTTACGTCTCCTCCTCATGTTTCATTTCGCCTGTTCCTTCTATCGTGTGTCACATAACTCAGCCCTTAGTTACCAGACTGCTCTTCTCTCTCAGACACGGAGGCTCATACTACAGAGTCTGACTGTGTCAAAAAGACAACTGGGCTCTAATTACCAAGACTGCAGCATCGCGGCTGTTTGTGTTTGTACAGCAGCTACGGATCCTCTGCACGGTTTGATTTGTGCATTGCTAACGTGTGCGTGGATACGACAAGTTAACATCCTTGTGTGGATGACACAGCACGTCCCCATGTAATGTAGAGACACTCTTAAAATGTTGTAGTCTGCAGGAACTGAATGTTAGTTAATGTCATGTCCTCTGGAGTCATGGAGACGACCGTGTGTGTGTGTGTGTGTGTGTGTGTGTGTGTGTGTGTGTGTGTGTGTGTGTGTGTGTGTGTGTGTGTGTGTGTGTGTGTGTGTGTGTGTGTGTGTGTGTGTGTGTGTGTGTGTGTGTGTGTGTGTGTGCGTTTCTCAGGTCTCACCATCTGCCATTCCTCAGCATTGTGCAGGGGAACAAAGCCCCGGTGAACTGAACACAGTAATTAAGCCTGAGCTTTCTTTGACTGTTACAATAAAAAAAAATAGAAAATCATCACGCCGTCATAAACTGGCGTAAACCGATGCTAAAAATATCCTTAAACCTGCAGTGCGGAACTTTGTATCTCCGCCCTCTGGCAGCGAGCGTCATTACCACGATTTCAAGACAAGAACGCATCATTTTGGTCATTGTTATTATAACGTCGGTTTGATTTAGAGAAGTTCTTCTTGGACGCATCTCAGGTTTTCCACCAAATACAGAAATTTACTTGTCGCTAAAATGTTTCGTTTTTTTTATTTGGTGAACTTATTCAGGCGCAATAATGAGAATCCATATCCAGACAGAGCCTCTGAAGCTCCGCCTCTGACCATCAGGTTCTTTGTCACAGGTTCCAACGTCTTTCAAGACACAGAACCCTGAAGTCCTGGTTGTTCCAAACTTCTTCTGTCTCATATTTATCTTCCTGGAACTTTCCCACAGCCTCGTCTCTGAGCTCTGCAGGAAGCTCTGTCCACCTCACGGTTGTTTTTTCACTCTGAGACCTTTTACGTGGTCAATTAACTATTTAACGATTCCAGTCAAGGTGTAGACGAGAGTTAAAGTGTCAAGTATCACAGTGAAACACAATGTGATCTTTCCGTTTTTACTTAATAATGTTGTATTGATTGTTATATTAATGTTTAATGTTTAATGATTAATTGTATTAATGAGGGATGAAATGTTTTCGAGGCTGTAACACAGAATGTGGAAACGTGCCGGGGTCTGAGTAGTGAATCCACTCTGTGTCTCCTCGGAGGCTAAGCTAATAGCGCGGAGCTTTAACAGGGTTTCAAATGACGCCACCAGGGCCACGCTATCGTTTTCAAACCAATTGGGACGTTTGCCAAAGCACCAGCGGCGAAGGTGCACTTTTCTTACTGGGTAATGACCATAAAGTGAGTATGCATCTCCTCACCGCTCCGACCACTAAATCTGCACAAAAAAACCCTGCTTCTCCATCATGGCGGTTACCCACAGCGGAGATGATATAATGTCATCGTAAAAACCTGGTCTGGGGAGAGGCTGAAAATCTCACCTTCTTTTCCATCAACGATAATTTGTTTCCCCCAGGAGGTCCCCCGGCCCGGCTTTACCCACCGCCTCGCCTGCTTGGCTCCCAGCATGCAGCTGGGTGTGATGAGCGTGGCGCTCTGGTTCATATCCGTCATTGTAATGGTTTCTGTTCTTACTGGGAGTCCTGTGGCCCCCGATGAACAGGAGAGCAGTCGTTTATTTAATGTTGCCTCCATTATCATATATTCTTAGTGGGCTGTGGTTGACAGTGAACACTGGCTGTGTGCGCTCCGTCTTTACATGTATATATATATATACACTTTATATATGTGTCAAAGCTGTGGTTAAACTACCTGCTTCTTAAAGTCATCCAGGGAAAAACACACAACACACAAGCTAATGCTCCTGAGCTGCTTCGTATGTGACAGATTGAAATGTATTATTCATACGATGTCCTCAGAACAGCTCCCTAAAGAAACCACATTTAAAATCACCAGATCCAGATGTTTGTTTCTCTACTGTTTCTATGCTAGTTGTGTATAAATATAGTGGTTGCACCTTTTTTTGTCTGTGTATCTAATATGAATTCTTTCTTTTCTGTAAGAATATTGAAAATACACACAATGAAGCTGCAAAGCTTCTGAGTTCCACAAATATTGACTCTCAGAGAATAGAAAACCAAGATCTATAATGTTTGGCACCAGTTTCCCTGGAAATAGATGCTCTTGTAGATTTTTACGTCCAAGTGATGGTGATGTTCCAAGAATTCAATTCTTATATGAAGGAGCTGCTGCTTTTTTAACCTCTCTCTCTAATTCAGCACCGTTTGAATTGGTTATCAGAACCAGTTCAAGCAGGTAATTAGAATTGTCGTGTTATGTGTGCAGAAGTGACGGCTTTTAAAATGAGGAAACATTCGATTCCAGACGACAGAGCGAGTTCACTGGAGTCAAATGACATCCAGAGTGAACTGTTAAAGTTTTAAAGAGCGACATTTTACCTCTGAGGGATTCAAAGTCTCCCGGGAGTGAGGAGTGTTTAATAAAACACGAGTCAGAGGAAGCATCACACTCTGTGTTTCCTGTCATTTAGCCTTCAGCTGGAGGAAGTGGAGCGTCAGCAGGTGGAGCAAAGAAGAGCTCAAAGTGCTGGAGGACGATTGTGACGTTACAGAGAGAGAGAGAAGACAGAGGGAGGAGGGACAGAGAGATGGAGGGACAGAGAGATGGAAGGAGAAAGTTACAGTGTCTGACAGGAGATTTGAAACCTTTAGTTTATTTATTTTTTTCCGACGCAGCTTTAAAGAAGCAGTTTCACGTTCATTAGCCTCGTGAGCGTCTCCACTGGACGTCTGACCCTCACGTCCACGTGCGGCTCACAGCTGATGACAGTTACTATGGATACAGGCTGCACATGTTGAAGATCCGTCAGTGAGCAGCTCGGAGGAAACAAGTTCTCTCTGCACACTTCAACTCCCTGAACTGAGAAATGGACAAAATAAGACCTGAATGTTATGTTTATTTTTAAGTTTGTCCCGTTGGTTTGAATATGCACGAGTTCACCTATTAGCTCCTCACTGACAGTTGCCAGTGGGACTCTCTGTCCGTCTGTTCTGCGCTGGCACTGAAAAGCTGTGAACCAAAGATTCAACACATATTTAATCTGACCTAATGCTAATTGTGATTTAATTATTCATGTGAACTGGGTTCATCTGTCAGGACCTCAGTTTCCACGTTTAATGACAAAATGATGATTTGTCTGACACGAAATTCTAATTTCTCCATGTGTCCGTTGCTTCTGTGCATCAGAAGGAGCCGGTTGAGGTGAGTTAGACTGTGAGGCCTCGTCTTTGAAGGTTTTCTAGGGACAAGTGCAAGTGAGAGGAGATTCCAGGGTAGAGCTCACTGAAGGATTATAAATCCCATCTGGCCTGGGAACACCTCTGGATCCTCTGGAGGAGACGTGGCTGAAGACAGAGACAAACCCACTTCTACTTCAACCCACCTCGGGTAAGAGCAGGAAAATGGATGAATGGTCCAAATTGTTCTGTTGACATTCAGGCCTCGATTGACTCTCAACTCATTCATCGAGAAAACACCAGAGAAACCGTCTCCCTCACCAACGTTGATGAAAAGGCAGAAAATCACCCTTTAGTTCATCGTTCACTTCTCTGACGGTGACTTTATTTTTTGTGCTTTTTGCTCAGAATGATTGAAAAGCCAACCTTGTTAAATTTGGATAAAACAGTTGCAGCAGAGTTGAGCCTGATGGACGAGCACGACCTCCACCTGCAGAGCAACCAGTGTTTCCAGTGAATTCAGGATCTGTAACGAGTTCTCCTGAAATCCACTGAATGAATTATTCTAAATCTCCTTTTAACCCAAACCCGTCACAGCTGCCGACAAAAAACTGAAAAGAAGATGCAAAACGAGCAAAGCACTCGTCAGACGAGACGCGTTCAACGGCACCGAGCGCCAGCTTTGTGGTGTCTCGCCGCGTCTCCAGCACCAGGAGGCGACCTCAGCTGCCGGCGACGCACTTTGAAGGCCGACAGCTCGTCACAGCGAGCGACAGGATGAGTGACGGGACGACGACTTGACAAAATGAAGTAGAAGATGTCATCCTTCCTGTCTTGAGATAAGAATGTTCATGTTGTAGCTTTAAACGGATACTGTGGGTTTTCTCCAGACTTTGGAACCAAAAACCAACGTTCATCCGTCCTCTCAACGCTCTCCTCTACACGTCTGACCCTCGTACGTCCATGTGCACGAGTCACCAGGACGAAGGCTGCACGGCCGACATGTTGTTCACACTACGCATCTTCTGAATCTCACAGATCTGAGACTGTGAGGATCTGAGATCTCCCTCCACAATTCAGCTTCCTGAACTGAATCTACTGAATCCACATGATCTCATCTGCACATTGGTAATGGCAACAGGTTTCTAGACCCCCCCCCCCCTTACAAGACCCAATTTACATCTGCTAGATCCAGTAATGGATGCTCACACTCTCCTAAAGAGGCTTAAATCTTTTCATCAAGATCCATGAATTATTTTCTATCTCACATGTGATTGGAAACATTCCTGGATTATCTCTTTCACTCCGGCCAAAATCTATTTTTCTTATCTCGTGTCTCCACCAAGATTTCTGGAAATGGGTTCTGTGGTTTTTTGCGTCCAACAAACAAACGTAACCTCCTTGGTTTGTAGAACAGCTCCATGATTCACGGTGATGGATTCTCCTCCTTGTCGGGGTCATTTGTTCAGCTCACAAAGACGCTGGTGTTTTAACACACCTACGGCCTCATGCATCAGGCATGAAGCGCTGACACATTCATTTGCGGATCAGCTCCCAGCGGAGGACAAATGAAAGTCAGGAGCCGAACAGATCCTAACAAGTTTATTTTCCAACATCCGGGGGAACAGAGCGCCGCCGTCATTGATGCTCCGTTTCTTTCTTCTGTTTCTTCTGGAACAAAGAGCCACTTGAACACAGCGACGCAGGTTTCAGACGCATCCTCTGCATTACAATTCTGCTGCATCTCTTTCACATGCAGCACAGTTTATGAAGTGAGTGCTCTGATGCTGTTATCTGCTCCGGCACCGCCACATGCATTAAAGTCTCAGCTCTCTTCCTCCAGATTATTGCAGCCGGAGGAGTCGCTCTGCTGTTCTGCATCAAACAGAAGAATAAGGTCAGAGTGCTTTAAAATAAATTAAGATATTTATGTTCTTGCATTTAAATGATTCTTCATCTTATGGCATTGATTCATTGCAGGTTAAGATTAACGAAGGGTCGTCTTCGTGGACAAAAAGAAGCCGTTATGGAAACCAACGCTTTGAACATCAAACCATCCACCAGCACCTCCAGCTCCACTCTTCACTGTTTCCCCCCTTGATGCTGCAGCTTTAGAAAACAGTCACATGCACAGTCCAGCAGCTTCCACCGTGCAAATAGATGCTGTAGAGAAAACTGACTATAGATCTAAGAAGAGGCCGAGGTTGTGAAAAAGAAAAATGCTGCATGAAGAATAGAGAAAAGAACGAGGTGCTAGTTTGGATATAAATGTTTGTGTCTGGATTCTGGGTCTAAGATGAGTTTCAAACATCAACAGACCTCAGACCAGATGTTGTGTGAAAAATAAAACTGCTGCTCTGACTTTTGTAAGTAGAAAAGTCTGTTTAGCCGCTGGTTACGATCAAATAGGTGTAGTGATGGAGTCGTGGTGATGGAGTCAGTCGTAAACACACCTGCACATCGCAGCTGCACAGACTTTGGAGGGAGGATGCTGCTAACAGTAGATAGTTTGCATGGACAGTACTGACACCCCCTGTCTCCAACCTGAGGGCCGATGTGATTTAAGTGTAACGTCACTTTGAACTAAAAACAAAACGACTCCTCGGAGAACTTGTGCGTTCAGTCGTTGACGTCGCGTCGAGCTTTCAGAGCACAAAGTGTTTGTCGTCGCTGTGACACTTTGTTATTACTATAAACTGTATTTAACGTGTCAGACCGACTCGTCTGACAACATGTAATTTGATCCTCTGGGATTTTCATTTCTCGTCGGCTGCTTCTTCCTTTTCAGTTTGTGTTTTCACTTTTGAAATATTTCCCATTAGAACGTGTCACAATATTTCCACACGTGAAAGGAACACGTGTGTATAATCACTGTCAGGAGCTTTGGATGAACAAGACAGATACTGTGTTGTATCTGCCGCTGACATCACAGCTCATCACTCATCTATTTATACAAACACACATTGTATAGATATAAAAATAACATAATGTATAATGTGTTTTTGTCCAGGCATCATCGCCTGATGGAATAAACAGACCGGGAGCCGCTCAGTGTCGACACCCACATCATAATCTGTTGACACTGCATTTAAATATAGTCTTACACAGATGTGTTTGACTGAAATAAGAAAATATATCCTATCAGCTTTATATAACCTTTTAATGTGGTGTAATGGATGATTCACAATCTTCTCCCATGGTTCAGTTTGCTGCACGACAGCTGGTGGCATGAGAATCTAAGAATAAAATGAGACGTCTCGAGTCGATCCACCGCTGCAGTAAATACAGGAGACAGCTACATTAAACCAGCTGGAACTGGAACATTACCAGTTAATACGCTGTGTTCCTGATCCGTATGGATTCAAATGGACACTTGACAAACATATTACTATTTATATTACAATTAAATATTTTTGTGTTTTGCAAATCAGTGTCTGAACCCAGTCGAGTATCCGCACGAATCACAACTATTTAATATGTAGTTTTATTTTTTGTAGTTTGTTTGTTTGGTCCACGTCCCATCTGCTAACCTGGAGGAGTTTATGACCAATACTGCAGCCAGCCACTAGGGGGGCCATCGAGATGACTTGGCTTCAAGACGTCCATCTTTATTTACAGTCTATGATTTTAACATAGATTTTTTATAGTCTTAAATTTAATAGATGCTGGTGATAAACTGCGGAGGGACGGACAGCAAGAGTGGAGATGGACCATAGATTAGATATCACACACACACACACACACACACACACACACACACACACACACACACACACACACACACACACACACACACTTTATTATTCCAAGTGTTTTATTGGTCTTTATTAGATCTCGTGTGGTGGCTGGATCCTGGCTCTCAGTTTGATTGTGTCGTTACTGAACTCCAGCCAATCAATGAGACACGCCCGAGGCATCATTCACCGCCAGCGCCGTCTTCAAGGGCCGTGTGATGTGTGTGTGTGTGTGTGGCAAGGGGGGGGGGGGGGGGTCAACAGATCTTGAAGCCTCCGCTTGTTAAAACCTTTTTATTTTCCATAATCATTTCTCCCTGGGACGCACAAAACTCCCTTAATTAGAACCAGAGATTACTTCTCGCTTCCTCTGTCCTTTAATTCCTCGACGTAAAATTCAAAGCAACAGCCTCAAGATAAAAATTGCTCTCTTATTTCTTGGCAGCAGAGCAGAAGCAGAAGCAGAGCACCTGCGCAGGTCGAGAGGCGGCTCGGAGGAGGCGGCGGCGGCGGCGCTGTGGCGAGAGGCAGTGAGGAGGAAATGAGCTCTGAAGTGTTTAAATAAGAGCTCCTGGTGGAACACCTCAGGCCTCTGGAGTGGAGAGGTGAGAGGGATCAGCCCCGCGGCCTCCATCTGGACCAAGAGGATCCTTGTACACTGTGACCTCTCCACGTGCACTTAGCGTCCTGTTGGGATGTTTCAACGAGTCAAGCGTTGACTTTTAGATTAAATCTTTAACCAGACGTCACATGTGAACATTTACAGACAAAGACAAAAGTTTCACCTGTTGAAAAACCCCAGAAATTACCTGTTTTTTTAATTCTTGACTCTATCTCAAAATGTAAAATAAACCCTTATACTCTAATACGTATTATTATTTGTATCCGTCAGAAATGAAGTGTTGAATCCTAATTTGGTTCTGATGTGTAACAGCAATGAGTAAATGACTTGTTTTACAAAGTGATAAATGCATTTAGAGGGATTTTCCTCTGTAGTGACAGACGACACACACACATTCACACAAACACAAATTCAGCCCATTTCGGGGAAGACAAGTTTTTTTGTCCTGTGCTTCTTCCGGAACAAAAGCTCTGCAGCCCACAACGGATTTGTACTGTTTGAAGGAACCGAAGCTGAGCGGCTCAGTGACTCCGGGTCGGACAAAGTGTTTGAGTGTGAGGACAAAGTGGGAGTTCACTCAGACCCCGATGATGTGTGACAGGAAGCTGCTGCAAATACAAATACAGAACGATGAAGAGGACAAGAGGCTGAGATAATGCATCACTACTGAGACCCTTTGATATCAGAGATCCTTCATCATACACAGGAGATTCTTACTAAGAAGGCAAAGGAGTAAGTACTTCTGCTCACTCACATCCAGGGGGCGAGCTGTAGATGGATGAGGGGGATAGAGTTTTTAAAGCTGAAACAGAAAAGCATAGAAAGGAACAAGGGGACAACACTGTCCTCGTTCTCCCACAGAAACCCACTGACTCTTTGTCACAGTCAGATTGACCATCAGCAGCACCAGGACAAACTCTACTTCTGTTGGTGTCTGTTAAAACATCCATAAAGATGTCACTGTCTTCGGCAGGCAGGTCGATTTCAGCACAAGCTCTGTAGAAACTGCTTTGACTGCACACGGTGACAAGAATTCAGTACATCTGTGACTCTCTCTTCCTCTACTAATTTGTCTGATGGAATTTGCCAATGAACTGTTTTGTTTTTAAAAAGCATCCTGAATTGCTTATTGCTGCTTTTGGGGACATATTACCGATTTAAAATGGCTCCGGGGGACCCAACCTCTGACTCACCACTAAGCCGCCACACCACCTACATCCTCTACTGAATAAGCGAAGCTGGAAGTGTCATGTTTGTTGATGGTTTTCTGCAGCAGTGTAACATCGGAGGTGATGCATTAACGCCGGAATAATGAGGATTAGGTATAAAAAGCCCATCTGTGAAGCTGCTGGTATAAACAACACTGGAACAAACACAACCACCATCGGGGATGTTTGGTGAAGAATTAACAGCTTCCCAGTTGTATTGTTTAAAACTAAAGTAAAATACTGGGAGGGAGAAATGTGTTGAGGGATTTTATAACTAAATCATCATTTGTGCTTATGGAAAACATGGCATTTGGGGCGTTTGTTTATTTGAGTACTCGTACAGTGTCACAGGTTAACGAGATATTATTCCTCTACTCTTCCACATTCTACGAACTCCACTGATAAGTTTCTAGGTTCTGATTTCAGCCTATAGAAGCATATCAGAGCAGAGCAGACCAGCTGACCAATCAGAGCAGACTGGACTTTATCAGGAGGGGCGTCTTAAAGAGACAGTGTTTGAGACAGAGGCTGAAAAGAGGAGCTGCAGCGATGGACAGTCTGAGGAAAGTGATGTTTACTGAATAGAAACATTTTTTAAATAATAACATAATCTTTCAACCCGAATATGAGTAACTGTCTCCTTTAGTTCATTTTAAATGTATTCTTTCCGACGGTACTCTGGGGAAAGATATTGTAAATATCATTTTGTCTTGGTAAAACAACACAGAGGCTTATTTCCTCTCTTCAGTCGCTTATACCTGCAGAGCTAAAATGGAACATTAGCAGAAACATCCACTGTGGGTGTGAAAGGAGCTGATTCTTCAAACCGAACCTCCGTCTCAATTAAGTCTCGCTTGTCACCACACGGCTGCATTCAACTGGCTGAATTCATTACATCTGCTCTCGTGCAGCATCTGTTTCCTGACTCAACGTTTAACTGTATCTCCTGCTCGTTCTCGCCCATCGGGTTTGGAGTAACTGAAGACGTTTGATCCAAGGAACTCCAAGAAAATGTCCCTGACTCGGCTCAGGAAGAATAACGTTTAACTTAACATTGAAATGGAAATGAAGCGACAGGTTTTTCATTTGTATCGTCTGGGGAACAGACTCAAACGTGAGAATAAACCGGAGACATCGACAGATTCTCGTGATCTCAGGCCACAAACTCCTCCTGAAATATATAAACAGTACATGTGCACTAAATATTCCCTGCTGTAAATACTGTGTACAACAAAGTCTGTACATATATTCGAGTTTACATAAAAAAATATCACACATAGTACAAATAACTTCACGTAACCGCAGAGAAAAATATCTCAACTGAAGCACCTCTGGGCTTTTTTGAAGAAAAGTCATCGATCAAGTCCTGAAAGTCCCGGAGGATTTCCAGCTCAATGACCATGAGTGACAACATGATCAGTTGCTGCTGTGTCATCCTGGTTCATTTGTCATCCTGGATGTTTGTGAGACACACCGCTCTCCCTCACAGAGCCCCCCCCCCCCCCCACCAAGGCCAACGCTCTGACCTCGCCATTTAGAAGACAGTGTAAATATAATATCCTGGATCTGCCTCAATTCCACTTGAATTTGTGTTGGCCAGCGTTGCATCTTTCTACCAAATCGACAGCTTTGCATCATCCTGCAGCAAAATAAAAAAACAAACGTAAGAGACAGGGGCAGAAAACAAAACCCTTTCTCCCAGTGTTTTATCTGCTGCTGCGGTTCTGTCCGTCATTGACTGAAAACTACAGATTAAAACTGACAGAAGATTGGTTCTTCAGGTGAAAGTGGGTGGAGCGGGACCTCTAGAAAACATCACTATTGACTGTGACAAACACTCCCGACACATTTGAAATATGCCTCTGGGGGACATTTTAAATAATTTACCCATTTTTCATCGCAGCCCCCCCCCCCCGTATCTTTTAATTTACGTCAGCCATCCTTGCAAAATCTGTCTGTCATTAGTCAAAGCAGCGATCCATTCAACAGGTAAATATGACCATCACTCATGCAGTCAATATTAGCTCCCAGCGCGCTGGATGCTGCAGTTCAGGCCCTCGAGTCAACAACAGCCACCGAGACCCACCGGAGCAAACCCTGCGTTTACACACGTCCATTTAAATAAACATGTAGAGAACACAGATCCATTACCAGCTCATTCACATTCCACCAGGCTCTGGAACATCTGCATGGAAATGACACACCATTGTTATTGTGCACTTACAGTCGTGTGCTGGAGGCACTTGTGCCGAGCCGGTTGTTGGGGGGGGGTTCAGTGGCCGCCATCAGGAGATGCAAATCAAATAATGAATAAATTTTACATCCTGACTCATTTAATTTTCTCCGTGGATCAGGAGAGAAGGAGGAGTCTTGTCTGGAGGGCTGCGGTGATTTCCTCTTTCACCGAAATGTGAAAGTGCTGCAGTGCAAAACGCACAGAAACGCACACACATGCACAGTCACACACACACATCATGTCCTGCAGAGAAGCGGCTCAGCTGTTTATAGTTTCCTGCCCTGAATAGGTTTTAAATGTTAAAGAGACGTTAAGTTGATTGTTGGAATATTTTCATATTGTTTTATGAACAAATGATGATTGTGGAGCTTTTGTTTTGACATCCACCAAAAAACACAACCAAGAATTACCTCCCTGCAGTCGCACACCTCCACCAACAGGTGATGTGTCAGTCTACATACACGTCCTCAGACTCATGAGGTCACCTTGACCTTTGACCACTGAAATCATCTTTGAAAATTTGAAGAAATTCCCTAAACACAGACTTGAGTCATCGTGTTCACGAGGACAAAAACATTGTGAGGCCACCGTGACCTTGTCCTTCGACCTTCGACCGATTATTCTTATTATTCTTATTATTTGAACTTTAACATCACTTTCTGTCATTTCACCTCCTCCTTCACTTCCTCTCCTGTTTCTCTCTCAAACAATAACCCTCCTTCACGACTCGCTGGCGTCCTCACAGTCAAATGCTCGCGCTGTGCTGATTACGCAATCCTCCCTCCTCACGCCTGGAAACAGCCGGCTGCCACCGACGCAGCTTTTCAGACGGTGAAACCATTTGGGACACGGAAAAATAAACTTTCGGCTCTTTTTTGTTAGTGTTCAGCAATTGTGCTTCCCGTGCGCTTGTCAATATAATCCTCCGGTGAGTGATGAGTTTAACACCCAGGCAGCAACGTGCTCATTTTTCAGTGCCTTGTTTCAAGGTTCAATAATCATATATTCATCATACGATCTATCAGCAAGACGCAGCTGCCCTTAACCAAGGTGACTTATGTCTTGATGTACAACAATCAATAGCTCATCAGAATTATTCACCAGCTTTGACAAACTAATCAATGCCCGTTCTTTAGCCGCACGCCGACATCCGAGCCCGGTCTGCGAGCTCGCCGTAACTCAACGCCAAAAAGAGGCCCGCGCTGCCGCAGACGGCTCCCCGGACTCACATCACTTCATCGTAACGCTGCTCGCAATTAAGTGGAGAAATAAGGGCGGGAAACGCTAAGAGGCGTCAGGAAGGAGTGGCGCTGCACGAGGAGGACGAGGAGGGAAATCTTTAATTCATGGGAACTGTCCGTCTTTTATTTTCACACATTCATGAATAAATTGCAGGAGCAGAGACGACACCTGACGTGCACGCGCTCATTACCCCCCCGACTCTCACGGGTTTCACACTCGTTTTAAAACGAGTCGGTGTGAAGGTATGAGAGCCAATGGAAACAGCTGTCATGATAATCCTGTCCCCTGTTCTCGTCCTGCTCAAAGTGTCCATGTTAGAATCAGAGATAACCTTCAGACAGACACGTTACCAAGGACATCACAACGTCACACATGATCATTGCAGCGTCACTGGAATATGAGAAGTTTAGGGACCCGGCTGTTTGTCAGGATTGTGCACGAACCACCGAGCTGATTTCCATAAAACTTGGAAGAAGGATGACACGTGGATCGAGAAAAAACTAAATTGGCTAATGAAAAGTGAAACGTTCACCCACTTCCTGCAAAGATAAATGGTACTTTTTGTCAGTAAACATGTTTTAAACATTATTTTATTGTTTTATTGATCTTATTTACCTTTGGTGACGTTCTTTATAGATTTGATAAGTTGAATTAATATATATGTCGGTTGAGACAGAAAAGATAGTAATTATATAACAAAGTCATTAATCCTCAGCGTGCAGCAGGTCCAGATGATCATATTAAATTCTGTTGAAACAATAGTTATATGTAACCGTAGATGTTTGATATTAGCCACAGTTTGCCTGAGTTGTCGGAGTTTCAACTTGTTTCACCTGCAAAAAGTTAAAACCTGAACCTACTGATATCCGTCAAGAGCAGGTTTCACTTTTCCAGCAGGAAGACGCTTCACGTCACAGTGCATCACATCACACGTGTTCAAACACACATGCAAAAAGCCTGTCGGCTCCCGGGAGCAGCGTCCCGTCCGTCTCCCCGTGTCAGTTCCTTCACGTCTCAGAGTTTCACAACTTTCAGACGGACCTCTGCGTTGGTCCTTTGTTCTCCACAAGACAAATCAATCCCTCACAGGACCAGAACTCGTAAGTGAAATCAGTTCCAGTTTGCTAATGCGGCCTGTCAGCATCGCTCAGTGAAGCGGGGAGATAAAGCTTCTTCTGGAGCCAACAGGAGACTCGCTTTGTCTTTCCCCCGCCCGTCCCTCCCTGAGGTCCACTGACCTCCATTTTGTTTTGGAACACATCTGAGGACACACACATAAAGATGGCAAGGTAAACACAATCAAGCCCCATCTGTCAGCGGCAACACAATATCCACACAATCTTTACTTACTATTCATTTGTTTTCTCTTCCCTCACATTAAATATTCATGTCAAACTGCGTCTCGCTGTTTGTTTTCTGATATTTGGCTTCAAGCGTCCGGGTCGTGCTGGTGCTGCCAATAAAATAAAGGTCCAGGCTCATGTGTTTGTATTTCCTGTAAACAGCAGCAGACGCCTTTCTCGTCTTTAAACCTGTTTATTTTGGTCCCGAAAGTAAAGACAGATTTTTATTGTGTCCCAGGTTTAAATGTGCAGCAATTTGCCCTGAAAGTAATTTAGTTTTATTTCTGTTACTGATCAGTGATGTGGAAATAAAACCAGACGTGTTATAGCATCAGCTTTGTTTGTGACTGTACAGTAAATCTAATTTATTTGCAGTCCACCTTTTTCAATCATAATAAACTACTGTTAACTTAATTCTATTTAAAAATCAACAGCCTGTGGTTGTAGGCCTCCACCAACCAGTGCAGTTTAGACCCATGTGAGGTCAGCATTGACCTTTGACCTCTTCAATCTGATCAAGTGATTAGAGTTCAAGTGACAACTGGTCAAAAATATGAAGAAATTCCCTAAAGACAAGACTTAAGATATCATGTACTAATGTGTTTACAGTATTTTATCCGTTCTGTTCAGGAGCTAGTTTCACATAAATATTGCAGAAATATTCACGTCTGTCATCACAGTTTTCATTTTATATGTATATTTATACACGTAGTGGATGTTATGTTGACGTTGTTGCAGCACCAACCTCCCGTCCCTCCTCCCGTCTGATAAACACAGATCCTCTGAGGAGACGCAGCCACATCCAGCAGCAGCGGTTCTGCAGGTTACGGATCGTACTCCACTTCAAAGCGGATCCTCTGACCTGCTTTGTTTCGCCCTTTCCTCCTTCTCGCCGTTTCCCCCGCCTCGTTGGCGTGGCTGGATATTTAAAGACACGGAACGCATGTGAGGCCCTGACAATTAGCGAGGACTGTTGCTGGGTAATTAGTGGGAAGGAAGTGAGCCTCCACTTCCCCCTGCCCCTCGGAGAGCGTCGCACAGCGCTCACAAGCTTTCATACAAACACACACGCTCACAGAACAGGAACACACAAACACACACTCGCCAACACACAGATTTACTGAGCTGCAGTTTGAGGATATATCTTCAGAAATGCTTTTGTGTGGAGAGATGCATGTTGTCTTTGCTGCTAATTGGGCAGGAGAGTGGACATAAGGAGACGCGTCCAGTAAAAGCTCATACATGCAGAGAAAGTACGTACGGGGGGGGGGGGGAGGGGGAGAAGTGAAGGGTATGGAGGACATAGAAAATGAAGAAGGTCGAAGAAGATGAAGATGAAGGGACGAAGTGAGACACGAAGAAACGAGAAAAACAGTAAGTTCTGTCCAGAGCGTCTTCACATGCTCGAGTGAAGTAAATGTGAAACTTAATGATGTTTATTTTGAATCAAAGAAAGAAATATTCTGATGCATTATTCAAAGATTCATTATTGACGGATATAACACATGTGGCACAGCTGTAAACACAAACACACACACACACACACACTAAGGCTAAACAAGGACAGTGAGGACCTGTCGTCAGCGTCACTGTGATGAGTTGATTTGTCGGAGGTGCAGAGATGCAGGAGGACGCAGCAGCTCCTCCTCTGGCTCCAAATCAACTTTACTGACTTTTAGGCGGCGTCCTCTGCGCTCTAATGCAGTTATGCATCGTGTGTGTGTGTAATTGAAGTTTGTACGGGCGAGCTTTTAGAGTAAGTAATTCATGAGCGCTCGCTGAGGTAGAGAGGGCGTCGTGGAGAGGAAACGCCTCGGAGCTCCTGTTGCTCGCTGAGGCACAGTTCATCACCACACCTTCCCTGGAGAATTCTCTACTGGGGGTTTGTTTTTGTACGAGTGTCCGTCATTGCTGTCCTTGTTTCTGATGGACAGTTCGACAATCGATCAACACCTGAACCTGTCCCTTCTCTTTCACATGCTCCTCTTCCTCTCTTCTCCCTATTGTCCTCTTTCATTATGGACATTATTCTATGAAATACAGCAAACCCATCACCTCAGGTTCAGTTGGTGTCACAACAAGAGTTTAAAATTGAAAAGCTCACCTGATCTGCTTCACCTTCGCCAAGTTTTGATTATATTTGACTGACAGTGACGAAAACAACCAAACAACTGTCGCCATGTTGTGATTCATATCGTGTTTAAGACTAATTAGTGCACGAACGTGGGCGTTATACCAAATGTATGAATCACTGCCCATTTCCAACCAGTGACTCAGAGAAAAACACACATTCAGCCCATTTCTCAGGGGGAAGACCAAAAACAAAAACTGTTGTTTGGCAGAAAATGTGTTTTTCCTGCAGGAAACCAGTGCTCGCTGTGAGAAACTGGAGGAGAAAGAACCTTCTCACTGTCGTTAAACACACGTGTCCAGGTTTCAGTCTTTTTGTGTATTTAATATCAAAAAGAAAAAGGCTTTGGAGAAGCTGCATTAAATTAGACATGAGACAAAAAGGCCATTTGGTCCAAACACCGAGTTTCAAGACACGATGAAGTTTAATTAACGCGTTGATGCTCAGAATCGTAATTTGTCCAAATCTTTGTTTTGTGTAATAAAATGACATCAACGTTCGTATTTTGCATTTAGTGCTAATTAGAAAATAAACAAGTGACATCAGAGAATAAAGAATAAAGATGGAGGACAGCTTGATCTCCCCCTGGTGGCTGGCTGCAGTATGGGTCATATACTCCTCCATGTTAGCAGATGGGACACGGAGCAAGTACACATTGAAGATGTTTTTTGTCATTTTAGTTGGTTCTTATCTCTCTGATGTTTGTTCATGTTTCTGATCACTTTGGTTTTAATTAGTTATTTGATGACTCCACTCAATCACTATTTATTCCTGTTATCTATTTGAATTATTGGTGAGTCCTTTTGTTTGATAAGGAAATTCAATGACCCAACGATGAATAAGGCAAAAAACTGCTGTGGCAGCAACGAGCGACCACGTCTGATGAACCATCACTTCCTGTACATGACAAATACTCTGGTACAGGAGCTGTGTGTGACAGAGGAGGACAGAGGGGACGTGTTCTGTGGGTGGGAGGAAACAAACCACCAAACCTCCATTAGCGTCTCACGTCCAGTGAAGCTTCATCCTGCTGACAGCCAGCGCTGAGCTTAGTCACAGGTTACTGTAATTATGGTCCATATTTCATCAGAAGTGCCAGAGGAGGAGACGGACGAATGTAAACGTCTCACGGAAAAGGTCACACACCGAACAGTTCTGGGGTTAAATGGAAGTTGTGTGATTATCTGCAGCAAATCATACAAACTCCCAGATGTCAAAACCATAAATATCATTTCTAACATCATATTGTTTTATATGTATTATAATAATGTAACCTGTCTTCTGGGTACTGACCAGCAGGGGGCGACTCCTCTGGTAGTTTCTATAGAAAGTGACTCTACTTCTCACTTTATAACGTCAGTAACATTCAGGAGTTTATGTCTCAGTCTCTAGTTTCAAGTCTTCTTCAAACAGCTGATGTTCATTTAGTGAATTATGATCATTTAGAGTCAAACAGACCATAAAGCACCGGATGGGTTGGGGGGGGGGATACCACAGTGTGATTGACAGCTGGTACCGTCAGCGGGTGGAATTGTTTGTAAATCACAACAATATCTGCAGAGAAATAAGAATTCAGCTAAAAACCAGAAGAAACAACAAATGCAGTGAACGAGCAGCTGACGATTCCCAGACACAGAGTGAGTGAGTCACCTCTGAGGTTCCTTTGTTTGCTTGTTTGTATTATTTTGTCTGTTAACTGTTGAGCTGTCTCTTCGTCTCTACATTGTTCAGCTCGGAGCTTTGCACACAGACGACAACAGAAGGGAAAGAAAAACCAACGAAAAGTGTCCTTGTGTGATGTTGATCCTCCACAAACCTCCACAGCGACTTCAGAAACACGTCTGGAACTGCGGCGTCGACTCAAAGCTCAAACATCCACGTCTGGTGCTTCCATGATGAGGATGAGGATGAGGATGAGGATGGAGACTTCAGTAATTCCCTTTTTCTTCAAGCGTTAGTGAACTTTTTTACACAAACTCTGCATGACAGTGGAAATGAAATGGAAGAAATTCAAATTTTCTGGATTGTAACTGCGGGAGGACCTCTGCAAATGCATTAATCTGTTTACTGTAGTTGAAGAAACTGCTGACTGAGGAAAAGAACTCAACGGGGGAATGAGTCCACTTGGATCAAAACGCTACAACAAACTGTCTCAGAGCTAATTCTGGTTGCACAGACGTCTGCGTGTTTTTCTAAACAAGAAACACTGATTTCCAAAAGGTTACAAACTGTCCTGAAGTCGTGAATTTAAAACCAAATTAATTATTTAGTTGTGTTTTTTACAGTGATGATTTTAAATTGTTGCGTTTTCATCAAACCTTATTTAAAAGCTTTAATGATAGATATCCTCACTTCAGTCAGTCTCATCGCTCGCGGTGCCGGAGCAGGACGGATGGAGCGGAAAATGCATCTGTGAGCCTCTCGTCTCCGCCGACTTTCATTTGAGCAATTTATTCAATGAATGCTGGAGAGCAGCGACGATGACGATGATGCTACAGACGACCTCGATATGCAATCACCCTTAAGTCTGAATTTCCTCCCACAGGCTTGATCCAGTCACACCATCTGAGGTGTGAACGTCGTTCTGACCGATATGAGTTCAGACAACAGGGCGTGATATCCTCAGTCATCCCTGCGTCTTCAGAAGAAGAAGAGCAGATCTCTGTGAAAACCCCAAATGCAATTAACCCCCATCTGGAGCTGCATGTACGGATTCCATGCAGTTATTCTATCTGACAGGGAATAAAACATGCACCAATAAATTGATCCCATAGCAGAGTTTCAAGTACGATGCACAACCTGCACACCAGACCCTTCACATGCAGCAGAATGGTCTCGGGCCAGCGCCAATTATTTGTGCCAGCTCATGCAGATGATGAGCACGATGAAGGAAACCAGTAACAGTCCATCAACTCTCAAGCATCTTCTCTTTCTACATCAGAACCAACAAATAAGAGAAGAGCGTTTGATATTCTGCAGGAGAGACGATAAAAACCTCATGAACCTGCAAAACCGAGTCAGATTCCTCCTGACAAACAACTGGATGCTGAGTGGTTCCAGAAATCCACTTGACATTAAACACCTCTGGCTCCGCAGCTGCAGAGTGAGGCACATTGCTACAGACTCTGGGTGATGCATCGTGAGCAGGACTGAGCAGAGCCGGTCCCGACTAACCCGACCACACTGAGTGACAGTGGAAAGTAAAAGCAGCCCTACCTCTTAGTCAGATGCCGAAATGCAGTCGTGGATAAGTCAGAAAACCAAAGAGCTGGTTATTAAGTGACACGGGAATTTCTCAGCTCATCAGAAAGGAACTCCCAGGATCCCCAATTTTCTTCTGAGGCTTTCGGCGATTTTTTGGGATAATCTCAAGTCTGGGTCTTAGAGGCAGGAGTCCAGTAGAACCAGAGGCAGACGGCTCATTTCCATGTGCAACACGAGAGCTTCTGACATGCCTCTTCCTCCCCTGAGGGCACCGGGGCTGCCTCAGACTGGGATCTTGCCGGGGCGGCAGCAGCAGCAAGAGTACTGGCAGTTGTGGTAGAAATATTCCAGACTGTGGCAAGAACTGAGCATCCTTCAGTGGAGAGATGAAGACGAGGGAGAGAAGAAGAAGAAGAAGAAGAAGAAGAAGAAGAAGAAGACGATCCAGAACCGCAGAGCAGAGCACACAGCCAGCGCAGCACTCTCTGTCGCTTAAATCCCCCCGAAATGGGCTGATTGTAGGCAGGAGGCAGGCAGAGCGACACGGCACAGAGGAGAGAAGAGGTGCTGTTGCATCAACATCGCTCTCAGTCTAGTTTTCTTCCTCTTTTAGGGACGAAAAAGAAAAAAATCACCATCAGAGCTCCAAGAGAAACACCAGCAGAATCATCTCGTCCCCGGGTCTCCTGAAGTCTGCACCGGACCGAGTGTGACTGAGAGAGAGAGGGGAGACAGCGAGAGAGGGGAGAGTGTATGCATGCATGTGTGTGTGTGTATGTGTGTGTGTGTGTATGTGTGTATGTGTGTGTAAATATGTGTGTGTGTGGAACAGAGGGGGGATCAGGCACAGAGAGGAGAGAGAGAGGAGAGAGGAGAGCGGCGGACGGGCTGAAGGCTGCGAGCGCAAGTGGAGCCGGAGAGCGATGTGAAGAAGTAGAGATGAAATGTGAGAGAGGAGGATGCTCGGAGAGGAGGAGGAGGAGGAGGAGGAGGAGGAGGAAGGTTTGGGGCGAGATGCCAGGGAGAGAGAGAGAGAGAGAGAGAGAGAGAGAGAGAGAGAGGGAGGCACAGAGAGAAAGAAAGAGAGCAGCTCACACTGTCAGTGACTACATTAACAGCGCTGAGTAGGTGGAGTTTTCCTTGCAGCAGTGGAGGGGGAATCATGATTTGAAACCCAACAGAGAGAGAGGGAGAGAGAGGGAGAGAGAGAGGGAGGGAGAGAGAGAGAGAGAGAGAGAGAGAGAGAGAGAGAGAGAGAGAGAGGGAGAGACAGAGAGAGAGAGAGAGAGGGAGAGAGAGAGAGAGAGAGACGAGAGAGAGACTGAGAGAGAGAGAGAGATAGAGGTAGAGAGAGAGACTGAGAGACTGAGAGAGGAGAGAGGATGAGAGAGAGAGAGAGAAGAGACTGAGAGAGAGAGGAAGAGAGAGACAGAGAGAAGAGAGAGAGAGAGGGAGAGATGAGAGAGAGAGAACTGAGAGAGAGACTGAGAGAGAGAGAGAGATAGAGGGAGAGAGAGAGACTGAGAGAGAGAGAGAGAGAGAGAGGGAGAGAGAGAGAGAGAGAGAGAGAATCAGGGTGTTTAGAGGTTAAAGAAACCTGTGAGGAGTGACGACTGCTGAGGGAGAGAGAGCAAAGAGAATTAGTGGAGAGAAAGAGCGAGTGAGGGGAAAGGTGTGTGTGTGTGTGTGTGTGTGTGTGTGTGTGTGTGTGTGTGTGGTGGGCCGGCAGAGACTCCAGCTGCAGTGATGCTGGCTCACTGACAGGCCTCCTCTTGCCAGGGGTCGTAAACATCGATTAGAATATTTAAAGACGCACCCGCACACGCACAAAAAGAAAACACACGGACACTTAAAGGCTCCGGCACACACACACACACACACACACACATACACACACACACACACACACACACATACACACACACACACACACACACACACTATTTTGTAGACGTGCATTCACACCATTAACACCACAGAGGTTATGTTTTCACCCCTTTACATTTGTTTGTTTGTTTGTTTGTTTGTGAGCAGAGACAGATTTCCACCCAACTTGGTAAAAGGAGGAGAAATGAAAGACAGAATAAAGAAAAAGAAAAGAAACGTCCTGATAAAAAGGGGAGGACCCAGAAATGTTTCTTTAACATTGTGATATATGATGTTTGTGGAATTAATTGTCACTAATTTCCCAGAGAATCATTAAGGGGATAAATGGGCCTGAGTGCAGGTTTGAGCTCTAATGAAACACATTCTAGTTCATTACATTTTCCCAGGTAGGTTATTTGTTGCTGTGCAGGTATTTAAAATTCAAATATATTGAGTAGGTGGCACAGTGGCACAGTGATTAGCACTGTTTCCTCCCAGCTGGGGTTTGAATCCCTGTAAAAATCAAAGACATTTATAGGTGAAGTCGTTAATATCCAGTCGAGGTGAATATGAGTGTGAAGACCTGCGATTCGCCAATTATATGTTTTATAGACAATAAGATAAACGGATGTAAACACATTCAGTTCACTTGTATTGAAATGTGTGTGTGTATAAAAATAATTGCCGTGTCATTTAACATTTTCTCATATGTTCGGTATTTCTCTGCAGTTCCGTAAATATACAGATGTCAGTGTAGCTGTGGTTTTCTGTCTGTCAACATCAAATGGAAATAAACATAAACACACACACACACACACACACACACACACACACACACACACACACACACACACATGTTGTGCTGCCAAATCAACCTTGAAGTGATGAAGTAAAATACGTGAAACTCAGTTCAGAGCTCTTTTCTTGTTCTGGTTCAGTGCAGCAAACAGCTCGTCTGCTCAGCCCGTCCAATCACAGAGATGTGCTTCCATAAGCAGCCGTCGATATTAACGGGCGAACTCGTCCACTGTGGATCAGGACAGTTTATGGTTGAAGGGACGGGATCATTACTCGTGACCTTTAACCAGAACTACACAGAAAACAGCTTCGTCCACACATGAGAAGCATCGTAGCGACAGAGTGGAAATCTGAACATCAGGAGAAAACTGGAATGACAGACGATGAGAAATGTGTCATTTTAAAAGAGCACTTTTATTAGAACTTGAGTATTTCTGTGATCGTCCCTGAAAAGACATGAACACGGAGGAAAACGGCTCCAGTGACTCTTGTTCAGTGAGTTCATGGACACACAATCAGTTTGTTTCACCTTCATCTCACATGTGGAAAAGAAAAGAACAAAGAATCAGCTCATTGATGAGGATCAGGATCAACACAGGTTCTAAAACATCACACAACCTGATTTCTACTTTGATTCAGAAAACAACAGCAACATTAGTTCTTTCAATCACATTCATGTCAGTGTAATTATAGATTTCTGTCTTTACTGAATATGTGATGAAGGAAGGTCAGTGTTTGATTGACAGCTGATCTCTGTGGAGCAGAAACGTCTCCACGACGAACTTTGATCAACAAACATGGAGACAAAAGAAGTTCAAGATTTAAACACAGAATCTAAATCACTGCTTTTAATGACTCGAGTCTATTTGAGTTTACAGAACTCAGCTGTGGATCCAGGATAAACCCAAACTCCAGCATAGAGAGGCTGAGTGAATGTGGTCTGGACTCTGTGGAGGAGAGTCATGGTGCCAGAGACGCTGTAGAAGGACAGAACACCTGCACTGTGATCCAGGTACACTCCTACTCTGGAGGACACAGGACCTGACACTGGAGTGTTGATCCTGTTGTAATAAAAGTTATAACTGTTTACATGACAAGATAACATCCAAGATTTATCATTCAATCCAAATAAACATTCATCTGAGTTTCCTGCTCTTCTGATGTTCTTGTATGTGACTGCTACACCAACTGCTCTCACCTCCACCTTCACCTTCACCTCCCAGTAACAACGTCCAGTCAGACTCTCTCTACTCAGGACCTGAGGCCAATAAGTGAATCTGTCTGGATGATCAGAATAAGACTGTTCTTTACTCATATATGTTACTTTTCTGTTTCCCTCAGATAATAACAGACGTCTGTGTGCTGTGTTTGGATCCAGTGTGATGTCCTGTGAATATTTTAAGAAGTCAGCTCTGGTCTGTGGCTCTGGTTGAGGCAGTAAAACATCCACTTGAGACACAATCTGTAAAATCTTTGTCCCTGTCTCACTCAGAATGTCCTGAAGTCGACCTCTGACCTGTGACACAGCTGCTGTCACGTCCTCAAAGTTCCTCAGAGGACGGATCCTGATGCTGGATGAGTGTGTAGATTCACTGAGTGGTGACAGTGAGGGGTAGTTGTGTAGAAACTGGGTGTGATCCTCTGTGTCTGAGAGCTGCTTCAGTTCATGGTCTTTCCTCTTCAGCTCAGTGATCTCCTGCTCCAGTCTCTCCTGAAGCTCTCTGACTCGACTCACTTCAGTTTCCTGCTGGGATCTGATCTGCTGCTTCACATCAGAGCTTCTTTTCTGCAGCAGACGGATCAGCTCAGTGAAGATCTTCTCACTGTCCTCCACTGCTTTATCAGCAGAGCCATTGACGGCCTCCTCCTCCTGTTGAAGCAGCTTCACATCTTTCTCTGTGTCCTGGAGTCTCTGCTGGATTGTTTGTCTCCTCAGCCCGAGCTCTCTCTGCCTCTCAGTCCTTTCTGCTGCAGCTGACACTGTGTCGTGGTCTTTATGTTCATCCATAGAGCAGAGATAACAGATACACTGCTGATCAGTGCGGCAGAATATCTTCATCACCTCGTCGTGACGAGAGCAGATGTTCTCCTGGAGCTTCTCCGAGGGCTCCACCAGCTTGTGCTTCTTCAATGGAGCTGACTGAAGATGAGGCTGGAGGTGTTTTTCACAATAAGAGGCCAAACAAACCAAACAGGACTTGAGAGCTTTCAGTTTTCTCCCAGTGCAGACATCACAGGCCACATCTTCAGGTCCAGCATAGCAGTGATCAGCAGGAGCAGCTTGGAGTCCAGTCTTCTTCAGCTCCTCCACTAAATCAGCTAACATGGTGTTTTTCAGCAGGACAGGCCTCGGTGTGAAGGTCTGTCTACACTGAGGGCAGCTGTAGCTTCCTCTCTCCTCCTCTTTGTCCCAGTGGGTGTTAATACAGCTCAGACAGTAGCTGTGTCCACAGCCAGTAGTCACCGGGTCCTTCAGTAGATCCAGACAGATCGAGCAGCAGAATCTTTCTCTGTGCAGTTGATTTTCTTGCTGCTCCATTTCAGCTGGTGCCAGTGACTGTAGAACAGTTTCACTTCCTCTGAACAGATACAGATCTCTGCTCCTCCCTCTCTCCTTCACCTCCTGCAGTGACTCAGCTCCCACAGTTCACAGCTTGTTGTTCACTGGTTCTTACACTTACACACCTGTGAAGGGAGGAGACACAGACATGTCCTGACTGGGAGGAGCTGGTTGTGTTTGAGGAAGAAGTTGTTGGTGTTTCAGGATTTACTGCATTTCACAGCGGCCTGTTCTCACCTGGTGTTAAGAGGAGATTCAGTGAGAGGCAGAGTGTGTTATTATATTATTATATTTGAAACTTGATATTTTGCAGTTTAACCATCAATTTTATAGAAATTTCTAGAAAAGAGAAACACAACCAAATACAGGCAGCTCGAAGTTTAAGATTTAAGAAATGTTTTGAGTATGTGTAAAGAAAAATGCAAATCTTTTCTATAAACTTAAAGTTGTCATGTTGATACATATCCACGCCTGATACCGATGAGTGTACATACAGTATATCGATGTATATATATCGATGTAGGCCGATGTAGCGCGTTTTATTTTGCCTAAGTCAAAAGACGATGTTACAAGCTTTTCAAGATGGCGGCTGCATCAAATAGAACAAAAATCTACAGAGCCGCTGAAGTCATTTCCATGATTCAGGGCTCGTCCCCTGGTAAGTGATG
>CM048051.1:1230000-1270000 GCA_026259375.1 Verasper variegatus
CACCGCCCTTCTCTGCAAATTCAATTACTCTCCCTGAGAAGCTGAATGAGGTTTCTTTTTGCTGTTTTCTTTGAAAGCCATTGGGGGGGGGGGGGGGGTTTGATGATCGTGATGAAGTTCTCACCAGCGTCACCTTCATCATCATCATCAGGCCTCAGTGCTGTTTTTTGATTAGCTGCTTAATGGGTTCACACGTCATTATGTTCAATCGCTGAGGGAGTCCCCCTGCGTTGGGCTGAATTATGCTGCAGCCCCCCCTCGGCTGCGGAGGGGGAAGCACCACCCGTCTGCAGTGAAGCGACAACACAAAGAGGCCCGTGGAGACGCACACAACACACACACACACACACATATTCGCAGTGCCACAACACACATGGAACCACAAGCTGAACGCACACTTGAAGTGACGTGAAACAAACATTGTGTAGATGTTAAATAAACAGCAGAACTTAACATTTCCACTAAATTCTGCTGCAGGACAGTTCATTGAAATACAGAAGATTTCCAACAGTGAGCTGAGAGGAGGAGGAACGACGCTCCGCTCAGCATCGGGAGGAAAAATCAAGAAGAAAATATTTAACTTCCATAAATAAATACATTTACATACAGTTCTTTATAGGCTGTGCTCATCATAGACAACAACCATGACTGAAGTCTCCTCTGTACTTAATGACTTGTTAAATGCTGTAAACTGTATTTAATAGCCTCAGTTTGTGTCCTGGTATCTAACTGAATAAAACATCAGCTGACTGTACAACAACAAACAGGTTCAGTGTCACAAGCAGCGGGGGGGCGAGGTTCATATTAATGTAAAGGAAGGTAGATCATTATTGCTCATGTGATCACATGTGGACGTTTGCTTTCGGTGGGAAATGAATTCTCAGAATCCGTCTCCAGACACACACGAGCCTTTGGGTGGTTCCTTGTGTTCTCGGCCCAAAAACAAACTACACAACAACAGACAACAGACAGACTTTAAAATAACCACCATTGTACATTTACAGTAGTTGTAGAGAGGCAGAGTAAGTCGGCTGCAGCTGAACGTGTACAGTACGAGACTGTCTCTCCAGCAGAGCATGTGAGCTCTGTGCTGCTGCTGCTGCTCAGCAGGATGGAAATGCATGAAATTATTCTGAGCCATGTGGAGAACTGACTCAACTGTGAATAATCAAAAGGAATCAAAATGTAAATGCAAATCCAATCCATATATTAAATCTATTATACTGTATGCACACACACACACACACACACACACACACACACACACACACACACACACACACACACACACACAGGCAGGTAACAGACCAGGAGCTCAGCAGCCTCACACACTGCATGTTGGTTCTTATTTTTGATTTATCCAACACGTCTTTACTTTATTTACAGAATCTAAACAGAGCTGCAGGTTCCAGGATGTTGAGGACATTTGGAGGTTGCAGTGGCTCTTGAGGAGCTTTTACGGATCCTTGGGGAGTTTCAGTGGTTTTGTAAAATGTCTGTGTGGTCATTCAGGAGCTTAAATACCAAAAAACACCAAAAGAGAGAATAGAAAAACAACCTTCATCCCCACGTCGCTTAAATTCATCTGATGTACTGTCCATTGCTGCAGCTCCTCTTTTCAGCCTCTGTCTGAAACAGCTTTTTACTTAAATGTACCTTTGTGGAACTTTAACATTCACAGAAAAACCTTTACAACACACTAGAGGAAAGAGCCACTGAAAAAAGCATCATCCTTTAAATACATAAGGAGTAATAAGCATTTTCCTAACGCTGCAGCACAGTTCTCCTGATCGACTCTGCAGTAAATCATGAAGTTAAAGATCATTTACTCCTCAGATTCGACCACGAGTCTCATCAATGTTACATCCTGAATAAAATGGAAATAGGTGGCGATGTGTAACTCGCCCTCGAAGTCAGAAATCTCTCCGACAGAGGACCGCGGGTCGGCCGCTCTCACGCCTCTCGCTGCCAGAGGAGTGTCTTCATTTGACTGAGAGCGGCAGCCTCGTATCAAGGCTTCCAGCAGCACCATCCTTCAGATCTCAATTTTCAAGATTTGTGAGCCAGAAACAGAGCGAGGAGGAGGGAGAGAGGGAGGCAGAGGGGGAGAAACAGGGGATGATGGGAAAGTAATATGAAGGACATGCAAGAGACTATTGTAATTGTATCAGGAAGCATCTGCAAGGACATTATAATTGACGATAAAGACTAACTAACCCTTTGAGTGACGGACGACGTGGTTGATCTACACTCTGCAGAATTGTACTTGTCTTAAAAAGTCACTTTTATGTGGCATTGCTGTAATTGTAAGTTTTTTTTTTTACCCCGTTATTTCTCTTGATTTTAATTTCATTGGTTCTCTAAACCATTTAGCAAGTGATTGATTTTTATGGTGTTACAATTTGCTTTGTGCCTTGGTGATGTATAACTCTGTGCGTTTATGGTCTCTCCTCTGCAGCTTCCCTCTTCACGTAAATCCATAAAAATGCTGCCAACTCAGACTAATTGCTTTCAACGTCTATGCAATTAGAGAATGTTGAACTGAGTCGGAGGGAGAGGGAGGGAGGGAGGGAGAGGAGCAACGCAATAACACTGCGACGTGTCATTTTCACGTCAAACTTTCTGTATCTCTCTGCCCTGATGTGAACATGTGGCTTAAATAACTCATGCATGTGTGTGTGTCCTGTGTTATTTGTGCATTTGTGATACAGCTCTGTGTAGACACGGCCACAGCACTTGTGCCTGTGTTGTGTGTATCGTGTGTGACACAGCCAGAGGCGGTGGTGGTAGGTTAGAGGTGAGATGCGACTTGCTCTTCAAACCCCAGGGATCAACCTGGACATCAACAACATCAGCCTCCTCTCCCTCACCCCGAGTCGGCCCCACTCAAGCCTCCAGCACAGACAGTGCCAGGTCCAGGGATCACGGGGGTTTGGCACAGACACACACACACGTGCACACTCGTACACACCACCTCGAGCCACAGCTGTACACTACATCCCAGAGTAACACCGCAGTGTGTTAGTGCTGCAGGGGACGACGAGCACCTTCTATCCAAGAGGAGGCTTTTCAGGTAATAACACACAGCGAGCGCCTTCTGTTTCCTGTTGGATGTTTGTTCGAGGTTTGAACTCAGCTGTAAGAATTCAGTGTTTTCATTTAGATATCATCAGAATCACATCACACCGTGGTTTACACTCAATGTTCAGTGAAGGTTGATTAAATATCCTCCTTGTTTATCTCTACTCACACATTTTGCCTGAATAGATGTTGTAGCTGACTTACTGTGACTTATATAAATATATAAAACATTAAATGACCCAATCAGCTTTAATTCATTTATCATATAACAAACAATACTTCTATTCATAAGTAATTCATAATTATTAAACACAGTTCTACAGTGATTTGCATTATTTATGTTGTTATATCATTTTCTTGAACTGGAAAAGGTTTGAATCTTTAGTCTTTTTTTACTTTGCTCATCACTACTTATTCCAAATTACCTCAAAAGCACAAGATTTTATAAACCGTCCCTGGTCCATGCTCCTTGAAGGGAAAAGGTCAAAATAAGGAGGCGCTACACCAACTGCATTTATCTGTAAACCGGCAGACGACAGGAACGAAAAAGAGCAAGAAATTGGGAATGATATGCAGCAGAGTTCCTCGTCCAGATACAAATCAGAGACACTGCACTTTATTATCAAAACCCATATCATAGCAACGGCAGCTCACAATGAATCAGTCACGTGTCCCAGTTTTTAAAGGGAACTGTCGAACAATGTTGTCGTAACAGAAACAGTCAGAACAGAAAACACATTCATTTGGGTTGAAAGACTTTGTTGCACTGAATTGATCCAACCTGCATGTGAACTCTCTAAACTGTTCACATTTGCAAATGATGCCAGAGTGTTTGTACAACGTGCAAAAGGTAGATTATAAATCATGTAAATCCAAACTCCCATAATCCCACAGACGTAATCCAGGGAGGGAGAGTGAGGGGAGAGCGAGAGAGACCTGGAAACACTGGGTAGTGAGAGAAAGATGAAACAAGAGAGAAGTAGATTCAAATCCCTCCGCTCTCTCCTCCTCCCCCCACCTGAGTGTGGGGAGCTGACACTGTGCCCCCCCCCTCTGGGAGCAGCCCGAGGACATTTCTAACAACCTAACCAGCTGAGAATTGAGAGCAGGGGCCTGGTGCTGACCTTTATCTCCAGTGCCTCACAGGATCATGGGAGCCCCGCCGCAGCAGGGGTATCAGGAGAGATGAAGATACTAATGCCAGTGGAGCAAGTTAGAAATAGACTCAGATATTCTCGGACTCACCAGTAGAGCTTCAGGTGTGTGTGGCGGTTTCACTTCTGATCCCAGAGAACAAGTTAGATGTAAAAAATAAACAGTTACCATGACTTGTGCAAAAGTTTGCAACCCCTTCCGAAGGCAGTTCTTTGGGTGCCTGACATTTATGCAGGTGCCAGGTTACGTTTACGCCTCCATCCATTGGTTTGTTGGTTTATTTGTTTCTTTGTTTGCAGGATTACACAAAAAACTAGATCCAGGACTTTGTCTACACTCTATTTACCTTGATGACAAAAATCTTATATAAGTAGAGGACTGGAGTGAGTGTGTGCAGACTGGGTGCAGCTTGGTTAAATGAATGAGCTGTTGGGCCTGGTTTGAAAGTCTAGTTCATGTCTGTTCTCTGCAGGCGTTGCATTAATTTCCTTTCTGAACTTTTGCATTCAACAATATGTGCACAACCATAAACCATTACACACAATAAACAGAGGTACATCCCAGTGGTTGAATTAATTAAGATCCATATAAGGTTTTAGCAACATTCAGTTCTGACAAGATCAGTTGTTGTTGGACACTTTAAACACAGAAACCCACTCAGACTCTTTATCAAAGCCTATCGAGGATTTGTCGCACTTTGACGACCTCCTCGTTCTGGTTCGCTTCAGCAAAATACTTTGAGTTTTTCTTGTGGATCAATTAAATGTGTTTTCCTGTGGCAGCAGGGACAGTAAAGGTAGCTCCGGCAGACATCACTGGTGCCTGTCACTCGCTGCCTCCTGGCCAAGATGGACCGATCTCAAACAAACACGATTTTTAACAAGATGAGGTCACATTACAGTCACATATTTTTTTATCACCCGATTAAGGATGCACCGCGCACCAGCCCAGTCTCCCCGGGATTTATGGTCACATTAAGGTGCAGTCAACAATCTACATCCATTCCCAACACGCCGAGGCAATGCAAGCAAGTAGTAAGGACTTTTGCTGCAACACAAAATTGGGGCATAGATGTCAGGGTTGTGGATTGTCAAGTCAGGCCTCGTGTGCGTCACTGAGAGCAGAGTTCACATCCTGTCTCAGACACACACTTCTGTGTATTACAGGATTACAATATCAAACTTATTCATGTTTTCTATCATATATATTTCACATAGACTCGTCAATGTAAGGGTCATAAGCTGGAACGGAGGTAAACAAGAAAAACAGATTAGACGAGGCTCGGGTCAAAAGGCCACTTCAGGATTTAATGGAGTTGAATATGACCTTAGTCCTCTGCTCAGCTGGATAACAACACAACAGCAATAACCACAAATACAAACATAGCATTCTGTAGAAGTAGAGATATGTTATAGACAAACCCTGGCATGAAGGTGTCGGAGGTTGAGTCAGAGCACGGGTGGAGGTGGAGATGATGAGTTTTCAGCATGCATCGGAAAATGAGATTCTGACTGAGAAAATACGATTATTCCACCGCTGCAGAGCTCGGAGAGGAGAGGACCATGCGGAGCAATAAGAGGTGAGAGACAGATGATCATCTGCTGGCAGACCTCCTCGGTTTGATTCCCGTGAAGTGTGGTCCAGACTGCTGACGAGGTGCCTCAGGAGCGTCAGGTGGAGCAGGGAGGCAGACTTTGAGCTTTTTATCTTTCCTGGACTTCACAAAGTAGAATTACCATCTTGTGGTCGCACGTCTCCCCACCAACCACTGCAGCTTCGGTCTATATAAATGACCTAACGTCAGACTGGGACCTTTGACCACACAAATCTAACACAAATTTGAAAGATTCGCTTGAGGCGTACTGAGCAAGGTAAAAAAGATTATTGTGAAGTCGCGGCGACCTTGAAGTTTGACCTTTAACCGCTCAAATCAATTCGGTCCACCCTTGTGTCCAACCTAAGATTTCTATTTTCTGATTCTGGGACGGAGGGACGGACAAACCAAAAACAAAGGCTTAAAAACAGTAAAAACATCCCCTCACTTGAGTTATTGTTATGCAAAGATGGAAACTATATTTCATTCTGCACTTAGTGAACTCAGAAGAATCCACTTCTAATAACTTTATGTGTTACCGGATGTCGCAGCTTTTAAATCTCACACCTGTCACAACACGGCATCTCTCAGGAGTTCTAACTGTCGTTGTTCCTCAGAAATCCTCCAGCTAATGATGCACAGGCCGATCAACCACGAGCAAAACAGAGAATCCATTCAGCTGCAGGATGCTTCACTCAGCCACATTACCAGATAAAGCAGAAAAAAAGTCATGTTTGACACTGAAAACCTGATCACACAATAACAGAGAAATGACAAGTCGAGAATTACAGATGACGGCGATAGAAGTGGAAGGAGAGAGGGAGCGAGCAACACATCAAGAGAGCGGGGCGGAGAAGACGAATGTGAGCAGATAAACAAAACTGAGAAGAGAATGAGAATGAGAGAGGTTAAAGAGGTGGAGAGAGAAAACAAAACAGAGGAGACGGAGAGATGGTGAGAAGGCAGCTGAGGAAAAACAGAAAAGACAGATAGAGAAGTTCGGCGGAAGCGAAAACAAGATGAGGGAGCTGAGGAATAGATAGGAGTTCTCCCAATTTATTGTTTTGCTGTTTTGTATGTTTGCAACTCCACATCACCTCGGTTGACTCAGAAGTTAACCTCGAAATGTTTCACGTTTATAAAGAAAGCAAGATTTGTACAAACCCAACAGAACAGAATGATGATGTCCACGGGAGGGTTGATATGTTTGATCGATAGCAGAAGCTCGGCCATTACTTTCACAGATGGAGCCAGAGATTCTGTGTCTTCAGAAGTCACCAACGTGTCTGTAAATCCTTCTCTAAATGTCTGAGCCGCAGATAGAAACACACTTTAAATTTATTTAACCCTGGATTGACCTGGAGTGACCCAGAGCACAAACGAGCACTCGAGTAAATTAACTTTTAATAGAATTAGTACAGGGCGGATGATGGTGGGAGCTGCAGCTTCCTGCCTAAAGAGCTCGGTCATGATTGCAAAAAGGTGACTCAAGGTTTGTCGTAATAATCGGGTCATAACCTCCGTTATGTTTTCCTCCCTTGTCCGTTTGTTTGTCGATTGGTTTGCATATTTGTTTGTGAGCAAAATTACGCAAGAAAAACCTTAAAGATTAGCGTGAAACTTGGTGGAAGGATGAGACGTGAGTCAGGGAAGGACTCGTCAAATCTCGGTGGATTAAAGAACTCAAGAAAATGTCAAAAATCTACGTAATTTGAAGACAATATTGTGACTTAGCTGATCTAATGAAATTAGCGTGTACACGTGTCACAGGAAACATCATTTCACATTATTACGTAACGAAACAGTAAAGCTCAGTAAATAAGTGAGACCTGTGTGTTCAGATCAGCTCCGGTCGAGCAGCTCGCTCAGATCGATGCTCGCAGCAGCAGCCTGTCCTCTTTTCACTTGGTGGCCTTTTGCTAACCTCCACCTTGAAATAGCCTGCTGCCATCATGCCCCTGTGTAGCGGAGCAGATGAAGTCCCAGTTGGCCGGTCTGTCGGCACACTCAAGCATGGTGATAACTCCTGACAGCTGGCTGGCTCCGCTTCCTTCGCTCGCTGCGCTGCCACTGCTGTAATGACTGGAGACCTTTAAACCCCACAAAGAGAGAGGCCTTCAAACGTGGCAAGAAGGAAGTGCAGCAAAAATAAAGATGAATGGTGGGGACTCTGCAAAAGTCCGGTCCAGGCGAGTTTTAGCTGATGGGAAGTTTCTAGAATTTCTCTCTCTCTGTGTGTGGTGATGCTTTAGAGAGGAGATAGGAACAAGAAGTCAGGAACAAAACAAAAACTGAACTTGCAGCCATGTTGACTGTGTCCTTGAGGTCACTGCTCGAGCTCCGGCCTTGTTTTGAGTCTGAAGGTGGGATGTCTCCGGTGAAGCTTCACAGCGGCGGCCGCTTGTTCTCTGATCGCTAACAAAACAACAAGCAAACAAGAGGCAGAGCCAAGGTTAACAACTCCTTTCTCTGATTGTTCAAACGACTGTTTGGCCTCCAGACGCGTCACATCATCGTCAGGGCAAAGTCATGTTTTATTCAACCTCAAACCACTGAAGCGTCTGTGTTTACCGAACTGTCTGTCAGAGCTGCGGATTTTAGACAAAAATCACAAAACACTGACTTTATTCTTTACAAATTTAACTCAATTTGAAACTTGTAAACTCTGAACTGCCTTCTAGCATTCACGAAACTCAATAATCTCCTGAAATTATCCGGAGGAGCTGCATGTGGGAATGCAAATTTCTGTGTCAGCTGCTCCAGACGTTCTCAGGTAGTTTTTCCTGCCAGGCCCTGATAAAAATGTCAGAGTGAGAATTGAAGTGAGAGTTGACGACGATGTGATGGACACAAAACCGGACCGTGCGACAGCTTTTGACAACAAAGGCCAGAGTCAGTACGGATGTCCTGAAGAAAGTTCCTCAGCAGCTCACTCAGAGTTCACAGCGCTATCAAACCACAGCTAACATCTGAAGCTAAGCAGCCTGTGTAATCAGGTGTGAGCCTCCAGCACCTCTGACCCCCCCCCCCCCAACATTTGATGGACTGTGACGTTAAACCCTCCTTGAATTGCCGTCGATCAGAAAACTGTTGTCGGCCTCATATCGCAGCTGCTTCCCTGCTCGTCTGAAAGATTCAAACCAAAACACATCAACAGCAAAGAGGTGAGGAAACTGTTATTGCAGCAGAATTGCAGCAAACCTGGATTTTCTTTCTCTCTTGCTCGGTCTCTCGTGTCTGCTTCTCCACGTCCGTCACTCCTTCCGTTATCTGATTACCTGCTGAACTCCTCTGCTCTTCTTCTCTTTCTCCACTCATCCCTCCCTTCATTTAGATAAAGAGCACGACGTGGCGCCGTGGCAAACTTTGGAAATTAATTGAAACTCACCTGAGAAGAATTTTTTATTAAAACAGACGCTACAACCGTGTGAAAAGTTATTTATTCCATCACTCTGGTTTTATCAAAACAACGTTAAACTAATTAAAAAACTTTTCGTCTCTTTGCATTTGAAAATTGCTGTTTGAAAATGAATCAGCATTTGAGCTCATCACATGGAAAAATTTTAAATGCTAATATGAGGATTGTCTAAACACGAAAAATCATTAGGGTGCAGACAATATTTCATATTTTCAACGTATTAAAAAACATTTGAGTATTTGGGAGATTTCGAGACTAAAGTAATTATTTAATTCAGAATAGAGTTTTTCCTTTTTCAAAGTCCTGATACTCGTTGGAAATCTATTCTCATGAAATCTATTGTCATTTTCCAACACACTTTAACTGATGCAGGTGATTTGTGTTGCCTCTCACAGCTTCACCTCCTCTCCTCCACCCTTCCCACTCATCCTTTCTTTCCTCCACCTTTGCGATTGTCTCCTTCCTTCCTCCCCCCCGATCATCAGTGTTGACATTTGCATGCAGGGACTGTGCTGTCTGTTAGTCATGGGACTGTTGGCTTGACTCAATGCAGACGTGATGTGCAGGACAGAATAATGAAACATTGTCATGGTGTGGATGTGTGTTTGTGTGTGTGTGATTGTGTGTGTGTGTGATTGTGTGTTTGTGTGTGTGTGATTGTGTGTTTGTGTGTGTGTGTGTGTGTGTGTGTGTGTGTGTGTGTGTAGCCTACTAGGTCCATCTTTGTGAGGACCATGCTCAATTTTAAGCCACTTGAGCACATTTTAGGACGGTGACAACATTTGGTCACTTCCTGACTTTCATACACCTTAAATGTAAAGCAACACTATGTAACTTTTACTGAGCAACAGCGCCCCCTAGCGTCACTCTTCAACTGGAGCTGATTGTGACAGTTAACGTTGTGACTCAGTTCCGGGTGAGGAGTGGGAAAGGAAGAGGAAACATTCTCCACATTCAAAGTCAAAGACAGTGGGACAAAGTTCGATGTACAAATATGAGAGTGTGTATATATACACACTGTACATTCATGAATTGTGTGCAGCAGCTGTGTGTTTGCAGACTTGTGCATGAAATGTGTCTTTTGTCCTCTCTTTTAATTGGCATGTAGGAGAAATGTAGAGAAGTAGTTGTGGTGACAATTAATCCACGTCTCACGACATGTCATGGAATGAGCATAATGGCAGAACATTACATGCCCTGTGCAGAGAGAGCAATTCATTTCCCACCAGGAACAGGATTACATGAAGGCGACACTGACATATTGGCTTTGAACGGCTGCAGGCATGTGCAGGGATTAAACACAGAGACACATCGAACCTTGTGTTGAATTTACGAAGTTGTGAAATCATTCTTTTCAGTTTTGTTCTTCTTGAAGTTGTTTCTACAACAAGGAAAGAAGACAGAAAAAGATGGAGAGTGACAGAAGAAGAGACAGAGGCCTTGGCAGGAAGGCTCCATCTATCTGACATGTCGATAACCAGAGAAGCTCAAGGTTTCTTCCTCTTCAATTTCTATTCTCTCGACTTTCGTCTCCATTTTCCGTGGATATGTGAATTCCCTTGAGCTGTCTGCCCAGAGCACGAGGAGGAAGTTTGGTCTACTTCAGAAAAGAGGCTAAAATGAGACGGCAAAGCTCGCCCTTATCTCTTCAGCTCGTTTCAAGGCAAAGAGGAGGCCAGTCAAGTCAGGGAATGAGGGGGCATCGACGTTTGTTCTTCCGGGAGGAGACATGAATGGCTGCCCGGGGAAAGAACAAGCAAATCATGACGACGTGCAGAGAAGAAGGTGGAGGAAGGAGCAACATAGAAGAAAGAGAAGAAGGGAGAATAGAGGAGGAGGCACAATGAAGAGAGACAGCTCACTCATTAACGCCATGCTTCCTGCTCCGCCCCCCCGGCCCGCGGTGAGGGAGATTAGCTAACGTGCACAGCGATGGCATCAGAAGGGCTTTTAATCACAGTGTGAAAGGTGTCAACACATATCACCGGCATTCATCATTTCCCTCTGTGTTGCTTTGCAGATAACGGCAACAATACAGCGAGTCATTACACTGGTGCAGAGATAAAACTTCCAACAGATTTCCACACCTCACCTGAGTCGCTCCGGAGCCAGACACGTTCGGATCGGGTGCTATCAGCCAGTCGGAATCTTTTGGCAGAGAGTTATGAAGAAGTGAAGTGTTGGGGTGGGGGGGTGGGGGGGGACTGGACGATTTGTGAATTTTAAACAGAAGTTTAAAAAAAGAGGTGAGTTTACAGTTTTTCTGATGCAGAATACAAAAAAATGGAACAAAGTCCCGCTGTTGACCGACCGTGTCCTGTACGTCTCCGCTCGGGCAAATGTGAGGACAATTCAGGCCGATAAAAACCCACCGTAAAGTTGCTGTGTCTTTGCATCCCCCGCTCTCTTTCTCTTCCTGTCGCTTTCTTCTCGATATCACTCCCTCCGCCGCCACCTCGGGGAGGTAAATGACTCTGCTGTGAAGGTAGAGTCGAGGCTGCTTGACCTTGATAGCGAACCTGCATGCCTAAATAAATATTCAGTGGCTCAGGAGCGATGGTGCGTGCCTTCACTCCCCCTGATAACAAGTTATGTATGAGGCAGATATTTCAGGTTTGGGTCCAGGCAGCGGCAAAGCAGAGGGGAACCTCAGGAAGCTGCTTTGTTAGCTTCCTAAACACCCATTCAGAGGTTGTATGGATGATTATGACGTGTCACTCAAAAATCATAATACACCAAGACATTAATGATCAAACTAAAGTTGTGTTTAAATACATTTTTAGGTCAGATGTCATGATTATTTCAGTCGTTAAGACTAAATAAAGATTATTCCCACCATACCAAATTAAAGTAAAAGCATTTTGGCTCAGCTCCATTTTTATAACATCAAATGATGAATTAAAACCAAACTTATCAGAATCTTGTTTAGTTTGGTCCATGTCCAATTTGCTAACATGGAGGAGGTGAGGTTTATGATCTATATTGCAGCCAATCACCAGCTCGGAGGTTTTGCTTTTATTTTCTGGAGCTGTCATCTTCTTTATTTGCAGTGTTTGGTTGCAAGACGCTGTTAAAACAAACTTAAGTGTCAAGAAGTCGTTTAAGATATTATTTCTTCTTGATCAAATTTAGCACAGTTGGACTCTTTCTTCAGAACAATTCACAGAATCATCACCTTCCGTTTGAAATAAACAAATTCGAATTTGAATTCGTGGAACTGTTTGAGTTTCTCTCAAACACAAAAGACTGAATGCAAACGAGGAACCTAATTAGCCGAACCTCTGCACCAGGTGAGTAATTAAGACTCGTTTGTTTTTACACGTCTGTCGATACGAGTTGGAGGCAGCGACAAATACGAGAAGCAAACTGGAAAAAAGCCTTTTGTCAGCTGGAGTAAGAGTGAGAGTTTTACCAGAGTGGCAGCGGGTCACATTGTTTCTCTCAACCATTAACTCACCTGATAATTAAGCAGGAAAATTTCACACCTTCTTTCTCTGCTCGAGCACAAACTTGTTTTAGGATCATTTGAATCCAGCAAACTTCTGGTAAAAATGTCGATTAAATAAAGCAAAGTTAATTAAGAAAATAAAGTAAATTTACTTCCCTAAAAAAAACTGCTCCCATTTATTGGCTAAATAAAACAAAACCAACAAATAGTCATTAGATCTTTCTGCCAATGTCCCTTCAATTCAATCAAGCAACCAAATTACACATCAAGATCCAATAGTGAGGAAGTAGGAAGTGAAAAAACATCCTGTATCAGCCCAAATTATAGAGATTTCTTCTGAGCTCATGTCAACATCAATTCCTTAGTGGAGGAGATAAAACAACACTTGTAGACAACTTTTTGTTTAAATACATGTATATGTGTATATATCTAAACTGTGAATAAAACGTCCACATCTAGGACGACAGAACATTGATTCTCCTTTTCAGATATGTAGAGAATAAGTTCATGATTTGTTAGTTCGTACACAGCAGCTGTTTGAACAGAAACAACAGAAACAACAGCAGCGTCAGTCTGAGTTCAGGATAAAAGAGTCAAAGCTTGTTGTACCTGCAGATCTGACACCGTGTGATGATGCTGAGATCTATCGTCTCCGCACTGTGGGCTCCGAGCTCCAGAGCAGCGCCCTCTGCAGGCCACGTCTCCCGCTGACGTTTGAACTCATCCTGCATCCACGTACATATACAACGAATTATACTCTGTTTTTCTACGAGTTTAAAATACTTTGAATACGTCTCTTCACTGCAGCGTCCCAATAAAAACACCTCCGATTCCCCGTCTGATTATTTCTGTTTCTGCTGTGAACCTTGTCAAACACCAAAGCCACAGACACACACAGGCAAACACACACACACACACACACACAATCTGAGCACAGGCAGGAGGTGTGAGGCATTCAAAAGAAAACAGGGAGCGGAAATCATTACACCTTCACTCCGTATTATTTCACCTGTAATATTACACACACACCTGGGAATGTGTAATTCCAAATTTCAATAACTATCCAGAATAGATTTCACGCTCCCTGAGGAAATTTGTCTCACGCACATCCAGCCATAGAATTAATATGAAAATACAAAGTGACACGTCGCTGGCTCACAAGTCGCTGCTGTAACGTCAGCCGTCAGTCAACGTACAAATAACAACGAGTTTGTTGTATCAGTAACTGCACTCGGAGGAGCGTCGGGCTTCTCCAGGAAAACAGAGAAGAGTTCATCAGGGATCGATGTCGTACGACTGCAGCGACGCAACAAGAGGACTGAAAGAAAACAAACCACACTCAGGACGAGTGGAAATATTATTATTTTCCAGTTTATCCGACTGGTTCTGGAAGTCCCACGGGATCTTAGCTCAGTGGTTCTCAACCACATGAGGGGGTGTGTTCCATTTTGACCTTGGGACTTCCTGCCCATACTTAGTGCAGATGTTCCTGATGTGCACGACGCCGGCTTCTTGGGCGTGTTGGTGCATGGACTCCTTGCTGTTATGTGCAGGACCATGTCAGTTAAAAAACAATATCTACCAATGTCAAAATGTCTTTCACCATCAAAATGACAACTGTGATTTAATTGTAACTGAGCAGTTGGACTCCTCTGATCCCAGCGCGCTCAGCCATCACTGCTGTGATGTGGATTCTCGAGCGGTCGCACCTCGTCCTCACCTCTGCGCTCGCAGCCTCGTCCCGCAGCGTCCCACAGCCTCGTCCCGCAGCGTCCCACAGCCTCGTCCCGCAGCGTCCCACAGCCTCGTCCCGCAGCGTCCCACAGCCTCGTCTCATTTGTTTTCTCACCGACTAATTAATAATGCAGCGTGGACGCGTCAGCGGATCAATGACACCTGGCAGCTACGGAGGGAAATGATCAGTGTGTTCGTCCGACTGTGGACACCTACTGTCCATTTGTCTGTCCACACACACACACACACACACACACACACACACACACACACATACAGAATCTGTTCACCTTCACCCTCTGCTGACCTTTGGATAAACATGTTATTCTCTCAGTGAACATGTGTGTGTGTGTGTGTGTGCACTTGCATACATATCCAGCAGAGGACCATCTAGTTGTGATACACTCACCAACAACTGAGCACTGAACCAACAGGGGACATTTGGACCCGAGCCTTCACGCTTTAAAACTAATTTGCTCAAGGTTTTAAGAAGTGACTTTAAATGTTGAGGGTGAATTCAGACCCCAGGGCCTGAGGAGGCATATTCATAAAAATGTGTCTTTAAGAGGGATTTAAAAAGTGGAGAAGGAGTTCACCACTGAGATCTCCTCGGGGAGGTTGTTCCACAGATTCAGGGAAAACGTCCCGGTCACCCCCCCCCCCCCACCCCCCCCCGAGACCGAAGCTGAGCCGCTCCGAGAATCCAGTTAGCAAACGTCACCACCTCCAGCTGCTGAGTATCAGTATGTACAGATGGATGCTACATGCAGGAGCCGTATGCTGGTATGTGCTGTGTACATGCTGGTGGGATGCATGCATGTGTCGCTGTGTGTGTTCATGTGTTCATGTGTGTGTGTGTGCATCTGTGTGCACAATTAGTGGCTCGTGTAGAAGAACTTGTGTACGTCCCCGGAGCAAAGTGATTGAATTTGTGTTGATGAACCAGATGCTGCACATTCAGCATATTAACACTTTGTTAAACGTGGGTTCTGTCAACACGACAGCAAATCTACAGCAAAACCTTATTTACTCGTCTAACTCAAGTACCTGCTGATAAAATCATTAATATTCTCATTGTTTCTCCGTCTTTATACACATTTTGTAGAAACTTTGAGATTTAATGCAAGACTTGTTTTTATTATGACTTCTAATAGAGGCTTTATAACTTAAACATAATTTAATTAAGAAATCAACATCTGTCTTTCTTGCCGTCATATTGACTTAAACCACCAGAGGGCGCCTAGCAGTAAAATGTTAATTATGGTTATCGATTAAAGGGCCAGTGTGTGTCCTCTCTTCACAGCTCGACAGCCATCTTCTCGGACTTTCAATTAGCAAAGTCCATTTCATGGTAATGCTGCTGCGATGAGCAGAGAATGACCGACGTGCACGAGCATCGACACTCCAGGCGATTTAAAGAGCTTCTTTTAGATTGAATAGAAGAACAAGTTTGAATTATAACGGGTTGTCGCCTCTGCAGCCGACGCAGCCTCTCGGTGACCCCTCGCTTCCTGTTGCCTCTCGTATCTCCTCTCGCTGCGTCGTGTGATTTTTCACACTGTGTCCTTCTCCCTCAGTTTTATCACTGCTGTGCACGGGAGTCAATAATTAACACACCCCAGGATACAGACTTACAGTCTTTTCTATAGCAGCTTCAGCTGAATTCATTGTCGTAGCACATATAGAACCACGTTGGACTGTTATCAAAAACACAAGAACACACAGACCTGCTCCTGACCTCAGCAGAGATACTGCTACCGATGTATTAAAACTAGATTCTTAACAACTTAACTGTCCTCATTCTATAGTAGCCTATCGAGTAGAATCAAGGCTGTTTTCTTTCTTTCCACATCTTTCACCATCAGGTTCTTACTCTTTCCATTAAATCTCTGTTTACTTGCAACTCAATCCCTCAAGGTGGCAAACTGTTGACACGTCATCACATTGTTCAATCACCCGTCAGCTGCAATGTGCTGATGATTCCAGATGTGTGAGATTCCAAGGGGGTAATAATAGTCTTTCCTGACATGCACAATCAAACAGGTAAAATCTTATCAGTTATAATTTGTTCCTTTCACTGTTTTATCAGTTCAGTCAGACGACTCGCATTTGAAATGTTTACTGCGGCAGAACATGGTTAGTTTGGCGTCTGAGCTCCGACTTCATCACCGACTCCAGATACGATCACATAGATATAAGAGGAGTGATGAGCAAATATTTAGAAACGTGGAGGGGCTGAATCAACCAGCGGCAATACTGGGGGGGGGGGCAAACAAAGGAAGTGATGGGACATTTTTGCCGTTTGAATAGATCATCAAATCAGGGTATTAGAGGATTGTGGAGCAGCGCAGCTTTAGTTGGTTTGACTTTCAGGCCAAGACTCTTTCTTCCGTTCACAGTAAAATGTTTACAAGCTGCTTTCTCTTCTAGCTCAAGTCAAAGTTTCTCCACACAAAACACAAATACTGATTCTTTTTCTTTGTGTTTCTGGTCCAGACAACATTTTGGCTCATCTCTATATTAACAGTCTTCTGTTTATGGATGCAAATAAATCAAAAAGCCTCAAAGTGATCCACCTCTTCTGTTCCCCACATGGACCGTTTGCCTTCAGGCAACCAAAGCCTCCTCTGACGTGATTGGTCAAATCAGAAATCTTGAGCATATTCACACAATCTGTTTATAGAGATTAGGTCTGAAAGCCAAGAAAAAACACAGGTCATAATATCTGGACGGTTAGATTTAATAATATTCCTGTCAGGCAGGTTCTCTGAGGAAAGCAGGGATGTAAAGTAAAACATTTAACTTTACAAGTACTTCCCCCTGCACTGTGTCTATTCTACAGAGGTTTGGTTGTGACCCCTCGGTCTTCAGATATGATGCTACTGCCCCTGTTTATCAGGAAAGTCAAGCTAATTACAATCTAACCTGCACAGAGTAAAAATACCAGATGGAAATTAAATGGGAAAATGAAACAAGGAATAACTCCACACTTTATTTTTAGCACATTAAGTTTTCTTTGATGATGCTTCCTGACTTTCTGTTTTAGTTTTCATTCTCCAGCAGAAAGAAACCAGGACACGGGTTCTTCACTGACTCAGTTCAGGCACATCAAATGGTTCCTCGTGCAGAGGAGCATTCACCGGCACCCTGACCTCAAAGGGTTCCAATGAATCAAATCACACAGAGGGAGGACTTTTGTCAACCCCTCTGCTCCTCAATGGAAACCTCTGTGTGTCCAGGGGTTCTGTTTACCAGGAGTCACCAGCACGTCTACTTCAGTCCTGATAACGACAGTGGAGAGATTCCTGCAGAGGTTTGACAGTGGATGTGGGCAACGTCACAGAAAACACTGTGTTATCAAATGAATCTGCAGAGACAACGCGACAATCAATTAATTAAATTATCGAAACAGCACATCACAAAGTTGAATAAGAGAGAAATGGCTCAATAATGAAGGTTTCCCAGATATAGCTGCAGGATGAGTACATATATCTGAAGTGTGTCTGTGTGAGAGTGTGTGTGTTTGTCTGTGTGAGAGTGTGTGTGTGTGTGTGTGTGTGTGTGTGTGTGTGTGTGTGTGTGTGTGTGTGTGTGTGTGAGTGTGTGTGTGTGTGTGTGTGTGTCTGTGAGAGTGAGACATTATCCTGAGGGGGAAACCCTGAAATTCAAGGTTTCAAATGAGCCCGTGATTCTCTGAGTGAAGAGACTCTCATTACCTCGTCCCCGAGAGGCCTCATCATCTCTGCTGATGAATAGCGGCGCTGATGAAGCCTCTGGGACGAGTGTGGGTGAAGCAGCTTCAAGACAGAAACAGTGAATCCACGTGTTCCCTGTGAGAGTAGAGGGACACGCTGCTGCACTCGCACATCACAGTCCGTGATGGGCGACTAACACCTGAAAGCATGTTGTGGTCACAGGTAGTTAGAGGTCAGTAAAAACAATAATAATTATAATAACCACAATATGGCTCCTTTTAAAAGAGCCGTTACAAAGTGCTTCACAAAAAGAACAGTTAAAAACAAAACAACAACAACAAGACAGGAAGCAAATTCACACAATGTCATTGTCATTGTCATTGGAAATATATAATTTAAAAGTAAGAAAGATAAGTGATAGCAACACTTATGATGTCTGAGTATCAGGGAAATCCATTGATCAACACTTTTCATACCAACAATGTAACATTAAGGGCTTTACAGAATAAAAGTTATAAACAACAACAACAACACCTATAAGCACAGAGCAGGTTCACTCTTACAAAAACACCAAAGATAAATACTTAGAAATAAATAAATAACATTAATTAAATAAATGGATGAATAGAATATACGTCTGATTATTCTGAATTTGATCTTGTTTTACTCCAAACCAGTTAAAGTCTGTAGAAACCAGACCCACACAGTTGTTCACGCTCCTCCTCCCTGAAGCACGAACCTTCCTCCTCAGCTTCACGACCTCTGCTGCACACACTCTGCTAATCAATAATTGATTTGACCTTTTTTTGGAGCAGTTAACCTTAAGTATCAGCTCTCAATTCCCTGCTCATCGACCCGGCAACAAAACACAGTCCCGTGGGAAAAGCAGCGGGTTATTATGAATATTAATGTGGAGCGTGAGCGGGGCTGTGATCCTCCGTCAGCTGGAGGCTGAAGTGAACTCCTCTGCTCCCGCGCTGTTTCTATTCTGGTGTAATTATTCAAGCATTGATTAGCGGCATTGACGGGCTTACAGTAACAAGTGGAGCCGAATTAAAGAGGTTAATTATTATGACTGGGTTTCGGCACATGCCAATATGTGATGATGCAGGAGAGGCTGACTGTGTGGAGCAGTTGATTATCCTCTGAGAGGAGAGCGATTTCACACTCAGCGTCTTTTCCAATTTCTCTGCAGCTCACAACTCTTCCCCCTCCTCCTCCTCCTGTATCTTCACATCTCCACGTCCCTTTCTCCTCCTTTTCTATTCCCTCAGTGTTGTCTCCTCTCGTTCCTGCTCTGCCTTCTACCCTCTGTCATCATATTCATCCTGAAGTCAGTCAATCTATCTCATTTTATTTGTTTAGCGCGTATTCACAAATTACTGCGACCTCCTCTGTCCGAAACCTTAAAGTGCTGATTGCTCCTCTTTTTAAAGAAGAAGCCGCGTTGCCCCAATTAGACGGACAATTTAATCTGAGGCGAGGACAGCGGTGCGTCCCACACAGATTTCACGCCTTATCATTTGAGGAGCAGCAGTGAAAAGTCATATTTGGTTCTTTCTCCCCAGAGGCGGTGGCAGCTAAACGCGACACACAGCGTTCTGTACAATCTCAATTTAATTTCAGCAAACAGCATTTAGGCTGTGGACGTGTGATTGCCGCTGTCAATCACCACTAAGCTGCTTGAAGGGCAGAAAAATTACGAGTGTGAAACAACCACATGCGTCCTTTAGTTTTTCCCAGTTTGCTTATTCCTGCTCAGGATGCTGGGGCATGTCCCAGCATGCACTGGGAAGAAAGGCCAGGAAACAACACATGACACAGCGTACGCCTGTGAACTTAGGTTTTCATTCAATGTATTACATGAATAGGGTTAGGGTATACAGCGACAATTTAACAGCATCATGAGTTCACTGGTTCATAATCAACTGTTTGTTCTGTTCTAAGTGAGATTACTGAAAAGCTTCTGGACACGTTACATGAATCTCGTGCAGATCTGGATCTCCGGGTGGGTCCAGGAGTTTTACGTCAACACTTTGGCTTCTCTCAGAGAATAATTAACGGATCTCTGCAATGTGGTGTAGATGCAAATAAAAATCCAGACGCAGTGAATTGAACTGTTTTACAAGGGGACTGTTGGTGGAAGTTTGAGCTCCAGTAAGTTCCAGTCGACTTTAGGGATCTTATCAAAATGCAATCGTGACAAAATAACGAGAAAGAAAAACTACAAACAATTCTAGTTCAGTATATTTTGTAATCTAATGATTAAATCGTGGTCGCGTGTGACCTGTCACACAACCCAGAACTGTAACTTAACAGAAATATGAATTTCCTGTTTCATATTCCACATATTCTCTTATAATAGTGGATGTGACTGCTCTGTCCAGTTAGACATTCATGTTTCTTTGATTTATTAATATTAAAATACATGAGTGCCGTTACACAAACCACTAGGACTATAATCTGAAACGTGAGTTTGTTGGTTGGAGGAGGTCAAGTAGTTTTGTTTTTATTAAGAAGGAGGACGACAGTTATGGTTCGAGCGAGGAGCCTCGATCCATTAACTTAACTCTCCTCTGCCAGTCCGCCGACAGTGCCGCTAAGTGTTTGGGGAGGAAAACACAAGCAACAAAGATCCTCCGTGGCGTTGGGCCTAAACCGCCGTGTCCCCGGCCGCTCGCCACGGCGCTAACCAGTAAACAGATATGACAGCTCTCGGCAAGACGGGCCCTTAGTCACAGATTTTAATCTCCCCAGGCGAGCTCTGTCCAGCCGCCGCACCTCGCAGTGTTTGCTCAGAGAAAAGCCCGGCAGCTCAACACAACCCGGAGGAAAGCTTAATATAATTCCTCCACTTTGAAAGATCTCATCTTTTTAAATCTCTGCTAAGTGGAAGTAGGAACGGAAGGAAGAGGAGAGAAGAGGCGGCGGCAGGAGAAACAGTCATTCACTTCTCCTCCGCTCAGCCTCTTTCACTGTATGTCTCTTTTTGCCTAAACCTCCCTCCTCTCCTGCAGTAATGAGCGGAGCTGCAGATGTGTTAGCAGCATCACTACTCTTCCTCCTGCTCCTCCTCCTCCTCCAGTGTCTCTGAGGGAGAAGAAGCTGTTTGCTTGGTTTTCACTCTCATTACCGGCTGAACCGAAGGTCAGACTGTCAATATGCTCGGGCATGTTCATCTTCAGAAGCCGGGGCTTCCAAAAGCACTGAATATAAACAAAAAGAAAATACTTAATGTCAAGTTTCAGCCTCAACAAGTGAAGTTTCCCTCACAATGTGCTGAGGTGGAGCGACGGTGGAAAAGGTGCGATGTGAATAAGAAACAGTGGAATGACGAGTTGCATGTTGATGAGCTGCTCGTCCACCGTTGACAGGGTTTGACAAATATTTCAAATACCATCTTTTGCATATTTATAACTGCAGAAGGTAACTTTTTCTTATCGTTTTCAGAGAAAGTTTAAATCCTCGGCCCTGAGACTCGAGGACCTGTCTCGTTTGGCAGAAAGGCTGAAAGATGAGTTTACTGAATCACTTGCTCATTTGTCACTTGCAAGGACGTGAACACATTAAGTATTAGCAAAAAATACGATACCTGTTTATCTGTTGCTTTGCCAGATTGCCCCCCCCCCCCATAACGCCAATAAACTGGTATATTTCTCCTCTTTTTACAGAAATAACTCAACAAAAAGTCACCAGATCTTTACGTCCCTCTAGATTATGTTTCGTTTGTTTTTCAGCAGGACTTTGCAAAATCTAGTGAAGAGATTCTTCCTTCACTTCCCAAGTAACAATTACTGGATTTTGATTCCAAAAATCTGCAAATTAAAGGAATTGATATCAATAAGTGTGTAAATGGACTGTATTTATTTATATTGAACACTGAAAGTGATTTACAGCTTCAGCATTCAGACGCCCATTCAGACAATTCAATGTTTGATGGTTCAGGATGTTGCCCAAGGGCACTTCAGAACGCAGACTGGAGGAGAATCGAACCACCAGCTTTCTGGATAGTGGACGAACCTCTCGTCTTGTTTGTTTGTTGCATTAATACTTTTTAGGATGTTTTTCTAAATTGTTGGGTGAAACTTGCAGGTTCAAGCAGTTTGTGTGTAGTAAGTATGTGTAGTATGTGCATTCTATGTAGTACATGAAGTATGTGTAGTATATGCAGTATACGGTATATATGTAGTATTTGTAGTATGGTGATAAAGTGGCCGATAGGCCTTCTGGTTCTCTCTCGGCTGCATTTTTTCCTGACCTCTAACTACCGTGTGACTTCACAGCGAGGAGGTGGAGCGGCGGCTGTTCTCCACCGTGGCTCGTACAGGAAACAGTGTTACAGCCTCCACGGCCCATTACACTGATCTTTACTGTGTGAGCCAATAGATGTTGAGTTGAATTTATTGATCGTGACGATGGTGTGAAGTTACATTTATGTACTTTCATGTTTATATTAAAGCTAAAAGCACTGGTGGAATGGAACTAATTATATTTAATGTTGTTTCACTGCACGTTTCCAATAAACTAAATAATCCCACTTGTGTTTCAGAAGGAAATCTCTTGTACCTTTTATACACAACATTGATTTAATAGCTATTCTTAGTATTTACTTGTGTTTCACATTGAAAAAGAAGCTTTTTCCTGTTGTTCTGAACGAGTCTGACCCTGAAAACATCTTGTGTTGGAATCAAGTTAAAAGCTTGGACATTTCAAAAATGGAACCAAAATAAAAGAACAAACATAGAACAACATTAGGAGCTTTTAAAACAGAGTGAATCAAAAGAGAAGCTTGTATTTCCTCCGTTGTAACTTTTAAGTAACGGCTCTGACTGTTTCTCTCTCGGCTGCATTTTCCATTAATTCTACAGCAGAACTACAGTAAACAAACGGGACAATAACTGTAAAGTGCTTCTCCGGCTCCTCGGGGCCACAGCGCTGCTTTTTACAATGTGTCCCACTCTATTAGCTTTTGTTGCTACGTCTGCTGGCTTTTAAACATGCAACATTTCTATAACTTAAGTGCAGAGATCCTGCGCCACAGCAAATCGAATATAAAACCTTAAATTCATCCTTCGTTTCAAAATGAATTCTTCTCCTTCTTCTCACTGCTGCGAGAGAACTCGGTCTCTTGACGTTTCTTTGGGCAAATATTTTAAGAGGTGATCCTGGCGCCTAATAGCAAACGTGCAAATTGTGGGGAAATGTAAAGTTTAAATTTTAATGATATTAAACGATATAAAACAATGACATGATGGAAACTCAGGGGTGAGGAGGAGAAGAGCAGCAGGGAAACACACAAACCCTGAAGGATGAATCATTATTTATAAAACGGCTTCGTGTCTTATGTGCATTAGTGTCGAATGGAAAGTGAGCGGCTTCTCTCTCCTCAGGCGGACGCCATGAATATGAATGATGGTGTTTTACTTAAGAACAACGCACACGTTCAAACGCACACATCGAATGCACACACTCACAGTATTTGCACATAGAGACACAACTACACACACAGGTATACAAAAATACACTTCATACCTATAGCTAGTCATACAAAGTAGGTACCACCTCACACTCCACACACACACAGAAATACACAATAAACACGCAGACACGAAAAACTGTATTTGCACATAAAGACACAACTACACACAGAAATATACATTACATACATACCCAGTCATACAGAGAACGTACAACTTCACACACACACTCAAGAATCTGTGTTTGCACATGAAGATATGTATATAGAGTGCACACAAACACACACACAGATACACCCCCCCGAGTCAGACTATCATCACCACACTGACACTGTTTGTCCACTCGACTCTTTCTTCCTCCTCTCCTCTTCCTCATGTTCTCTTCCTCCTCTTCTCTTCCTCATCTTCTTTTCCTCCTCTCCTCTCCTCTTCCTCCTCTTCTCCTCCACCTCTCCTCTTCCTCTATGGTTCATTCACCTTTAATCTTTCAACACATCTTCAGAAATTAATAACCCGACGTTTTAAAGCGCGGACTCCAAACACTGAGGCGTTTTCTGATTGGTACTTAAGAGTTTTATGACATCGTTAATTCCCACATAGACCCACCCATTTCCAACCTGACCAGGTCCAATGGGACGGAGCCGTTAAAGGAACCTGTCACAACATGCGGAGGCTCGGAGCCACAGGGACCCGCTGTGGAACGAAGAGATGTCGTGTTTCCTCCATTAAAGATAATAAGAGCGGCTGCTTATTCATATTTTAAAATAGATAAATATCTACAGCAGCAGCTTCAGTTGGAGGTTTTAATTCATGGTGTTTGTGAAGTAACAATTAATAATTTGTGCCCATTAAAAAAGGATAAAAGCACAAGTACATTTCTCTTTATGGAGACAAGTAGCATTAATATTAGCAACATGAAACATGAACCAATATCAGGGCATTAACATGGAATAATGTTTGATATAATTAAGTCTTGTTTGTACTTTGCATTATTTAAAAGCATCTAAATAAACAGGTCACTGAGGAAATGTGAGTTTCCACATGAAGTCGATAATAATAAACATTTAACTTATAACATGTTTAGATGGAGAATCTGGTCTCATCGACCTGTTTACAAGTAACATTAGTTTTAACTAAATGACAAAAATGTCCAATCTCACAATGGAAGAAAGTGATTGAGAAAATCATGAAGGATGATGTGTAATAATAATATATATATAAATAATCATAGTCTAAAGAAACATGATTTCTACAGCACATAATTATCAGGTTGTGTTTTCAAGGCAGTGACACAACTGAGAGAGGAAGTCGTCCCTCGTCTCATTTCACTGTCTCTTCTTTCAACAACTAGTTTCTTGTGTAATTATTTTAACCTTTGTGTCGATCATCTTCTCTCAGTCTCTGGAGTTTTTAATCATTTCTGGAGAATATTGAAGAATTCGCTCTATCACTTTCCTATTTCAATCTTTCCCTGCGGCTCTCTCGCTCGCTCTCTCTCTCTCGCTCTCTCTCTCTCTCTCTCTCTCGCTCTCTCTCTCTCTCTCGCTCTCTCTCTCTCGCTCTCTCTCGCTCTCTCTCTCTCTCTGTCTCTCTCTCTGTCTGTCTCGTCCCTGGACGGACAGAAGAGTCCTGAACCACATTAACCTTTAAGAGCTAAAAACCAAGGTCCTGTTGTTAATTTGTGCTAATTTGCTTCCACTTTACTTTTACAGCAGCCTTCCTCTCTTTTTCTATTTTCTTTCTGTCTTTCCTCCAATCTGAATTTTCAAATGTCTGCAGGAGAACATATGGCAGCTCTGCAGCCTCCAGACGCTTAATGTCTGTCCTCCACGTCTTCAGTGCGTCTCTGGAGACAGTTTAGCAGCAGTTACAATTAGCCTTTTCTCTCAGTGTACAGTTAGAAGGATAAACACACAGGAACCTAAAGAAGACGACTCGCTGCAGCATTTGGAAAACACACTTTAATTTAGAAAACTAAAGTTTCCAGAATAGATCTCTGACAGTTCAGCACAGAACTAAACAGGAGCCTGGACGACCGAGCACATAACAAGGTTTCATGTCGAGGATTTGTTGAAATCAGCTACTTGAGATTTTTGGAGCATCGTTGACCCACGTTTCTCCCTCAGCTGCCGAGTCTGTGATGTCGGAGAGAGAGGCCTCCTCTCAGCGTCTGAGAGCAAACGCTTGTGCATGGGTGGCTGCATGGTTATCATCGCTCAGGAGTGTGTGTGTGTGTGTCTGTGTGTGTGTGTGCGTGTGTGTGAACTACTTGAGAATCTGAAGCCGTGTTTGTCCTCTTGTTATTTTAGCATCTCATGTAGATAAATCAGAGGCCACGCTGCGTTCAGAGATCGGTCAGGAAATCCATAATGGATCTGAAACACAAAGGCTTCAGAGGCCGTGTGTGTGCACGTGTGTGTGTGTGTGTGTGTGAACGTGCATGCTCAAACCTGGAATTCTCACTCTGCCAGACAGGCCTCCTCAAGGGAGAAATGCATTATGGATGCAACATGTCACCATCAATAGGCCACTGGAGTTGGGGGGGAAAAGCCTTTAGGTCTCCTGCCCTGTTCACAGTGTATGAAAGATGAATGGATGAATCAAGAGGACGGATGGAGAGATGAATGGACGGTGAACAGGTGGAGGGATGGATGAGGAAATGGTAGAGTGATTGAATGGATTGACTGGAAGGCAGAAAGATGGAAGGATGGTGAAGTGGAGGAGTGGATGATTAGTGGACTGCATGGATGGATGAAACGATGGATAATATATATACATCATATAAATGATATGCACTTAAACGTGGTATATATGATTCACTGCAACAAGACGTCCATTAGCATCGGTCACACCTCCATCCTCCTTCGTGTCATGTTCTATAGACTTCTATAGAAACCAGTGGAGTCGCCCCCTGCTGGTCACTACACAGAAGACAGGTTCCAGGCTCATTAGACTTCGACGGCCGTACCTGTATAGATTTGCTGGAGATTTCATTTCTCAACATAGGGCCCAGGTTGAAAAACAGCAGAACCAACCTTTAACAATGCAGCTCACATGTGCAAATCTTTAAAGAACCCAGTTTAGGTTCAGTCGTTGTAAAGCTGCTTCAACGTCAACGTGAATAAACTCGTCGAAGGTTATTTGAATAATAAAAAACCTCCAATGTTCATTCAAACTGTCTCGAGCATTTTCATCCTTCTTACATTTAGTTTTCCATTTGCCTTTTTACTTTGCCCCCCCCCCCCACCTCACTCCCTTCCCCCTCGTTCTCCCACCCTCCGTCTCTGTGTTTCCCATTACGACTTCTTGGCTAATACTTGAGTATCTGCCTGCGACGCTGATGAGACCCATTAGTGTGAGTGAGCCGCAACAAAGGAGGATCACAGCTCTGCGGTGTAATGTGATGAGCTTCCTCTCTCTTATCAATTCCAGGAAACATTAAAGGAGTGCGGCAGGAAAAACTCTCATTTCATTCACCCATAACTAAATGACACAGACGGGTGGATAGTCCCCGGACTATTGTGAATCCAAATTACACAAAGTAATGAAGAAAAGCACTTTTAAACTGGAGGTAAGAAGCCAGAGAAGCTTTGAAATCATCTTTAGGCTTCTTTCAAGTTTGTCGCATTTCGCACGGTGAGTCGTACTTTCACAAAGTTGCGGGTGTAAATTCATCAGACGGAGAAAAACAGTTGTATAAACCTGTCCCAGTTCTTTTAATTACAACTTGCTTTGATGTTTCCACACTGGTTCTTAGAAGAGAAGGTTGTTCAGAGTCCATGTCCACGCTACAAAAGACGATTTCCTCCGTGGAAGCATCAGGATGCACATATCTCATGTTACACGACAGACTTACACAGATTAGTTATGGTTAATGTGGAGGAGACGTGAAAAAGAAAAACATCCGCTACATCACCAAACAAGAAACACAAACAGAAATACAAGAAATGTCCATAAACACAAGTTTTCATATTTAAAAACAACAGCAAACCTTGTTTTGTGTTGTATATAAAATCTGTAAATCCAAGATGGCGTCGTGCACAGACGCAGCGACTCGACAATATTATTTATTGTTATTTCTGTCAAGGAGGTTATGGTTTTGTTTGATTGTCTGTTATTCTGCAGGATTATGCAAAAACTACAGGATGTATGATTACGAAACTTGGAGAGGACGTGGTTTGGTTCAGAGAAGAACTCATTACATGTTGGTGTGGATTCAGATCAGGGGGCGGATCCAGGATTTCTTTAAAGTTGGAGTTAGTAGTAAATACAGGACATACAAAATAACGATCCCACCACATTCCTTCCCATACCCAAAACAGCAGGAAGGTAAGTATTACACTTATTACACAGTATCATACTTGTAGAAGTATTATAAACTGCATTTAAAATACTATGCATCATGAACATAATCATATGACAACACTGCCACGAGGGCTTACTGATCTATTACACAGGTACTGCATCTAACATACATGTTGCATTAATTTCTGGGGATGTACACAACCTACACACAAAATGGATGCAGGATACGAGAGGCAATCATCTTGTATAAAATACACGTGTAGTTAACAGTGGCCCCTAGAGGTGGAACTCCAAGATGTCCGTGAAGTCATGTTTGTTCACAAGGAGCCGAGCCTGTGAGAGGGATGACTATGTACAGAATGAACTTGAGGCTGAATGTTCTTGTTGTGTGACATGTACATACATTTGTTTCATATCTATTTAAATGAAACTTAATCCAAGAGACAAAACAAATGAATCCAGCTTCAGAAACAGACGAACAGACACTTTTCTGTCTCTCAGTACAAAACCAGGCTCTAAATTCATCCTCATTAGTTTCTCATGATGAGTTTAACGAGCACCTCGTCGGGACGGCTTGGCTCGGCCGCCGTCCTCTGGGTCCTCTGGCATCACAGGCCGGAGCGTCCCTCCGAGAGCGGAAACTGATGAAGTCACATCCATCATCTGACGGAGGCGGGAGGAGACGGAGGAGAAAAGACAGAAAGAGGAAACAAAACAGACACGTGGAGGAAGCGAGGAAGGATGACGAGAACAAAGTGGACGGAGTTGAGAGAGGGTCTCCCAGCGGATGTGGGACAGAGGGGGAGCTCATGATTAGCAAAGCCACATCCATCATCCTGCAGAGGAGAGGGAAGGTGACGGAGGAGTGGAGGAACTGAGGGTCAGACACATATACTGGAGAGGGAAGAAATCACACGATGCCAGGAAGCAATCAACAGACAGAGAGGATGAAGTCACAGCGTCTGCAGGAGCCGACGGAAACAAACACAACTGAACCTTTGGGTGAAACTCTTGATTTCTAGATCATCACAAGCTGAGGTGGAGGTAAAAAGCTCTTTCTCTCCATCACTACATCTCCTTTGACTCTGTGTGTTACTGCATTTACAGAATAATGTCACTGAGAATAAAGAAACGTATAAATGAATCCTCGTGAATCGTCCTGACTTTGATGATCCTTTGATGCATTTCCTTCACCATCATGTACAAACTGTATTTATCTCTCGTCTTCTCATCCTCTTCGAGTCAGAGATTCAGTTGAATTATTTGGTTAACGACCTTTTACCTGCGAGAAACACACTCAGCAGCCTGAAATGTACTTTGGAATTAGTGCTAATTAACAAAGACCATAGACTGTGAATAAAGATGGACGACATGACAACTCCTGGTGCATCTTCTTTCTGTTTCCTGACTTTTCAAATATCAATTTTCATTTTCTGTTGCTGCTGTTTCCTGTTTCCTCAATTTAAACGTTTCCTCCATTTGGTTCAGTTTAGGGTCTTTATACTATAGGAGGCTTTTATTGTGAAACAGTTTGACAACAACACACAAACTGATCAGTAGAGAAAGAGTTTGTGTTAATGAAGTACACACAATGCTATTTGTCTTCTCTGTTTTTTCCTGACTCGCTTATTTGTTTGTTTATAATATATTTATTTTATTTGTGGACGTAAGATATTCGCAAATAATTTTTTTTTATTTTTGTATCAGATCTTCGGGGTGACTTCAGTCTGTTATTTGCAGAACGACACTCAAATCTAGAATTTAATTTGCTCTGAAACATCATGACTGTTGGTCCATGCTCAAAAGATAATGGACTCTTTGCAGATTCCAGTGAAAGGATGTAGAAATGTTTATTAACAACCTTTAAAAGGAAAGTTATAAAACGGAGAATTGCTGCCCCCGTCTCCTCCGGTCTTGTGAGCCCCTGGTGCCTGATACAGAGGGAACACCATCACCATTACGGCTCAGGTGGAATTCCAGGAGATGTTTGTCAAAGCCCGTAAAGTCGACCATTTGCTTAGTTGAGCAAATTGAATTCGCCCAGTTTACCGGCATTGTGACGCCTGTAGCACAGAAACAAACAAATGAAAATAGCAGACAGATGAAGAAAAGGAAGGAGAGGGGGAGTGAGTCGACCTCTGAGCAGCTTGAGCAGGAGCTTGTGCAAACTCCCACGTCACAGCCTGTCAAGAACATCCAGATTCAGCTGGAGCACGTGTCCTCTCCCTTCTCGCCCTCAGCCGAGTCCTTACGAGCCAGGGAGGTAAACATCCCTGAGAAGCATCGGGCAGCGAGCGGTGTTTGCTCTGCAGCTCAGTGCAGAGGCGCTGCCGATACCCTGTGGACGAGCGGAGTCCCACAGAGCGACACATGTCTGTATGTTGTGTGTGATTGACTGAGGACATTGAACACACTTGATCTGCTGAACACTTCCTGTTACACTCAGCTTGAGGAGCTGGAGAAAGAAAGAACAGCAGGAGATCAAATACAATCCCTGCAAATAATAGACAGATGTAAAATATTATATTAAATGTAAATGTACGGCACATTTGACTAAGTAAATAAAACTGTTATAAGTGCAAAATCAGTTTTCACCTGGTTCCTGTGTTTTCTGTTTTGCTGACGTCACTGCTGATCTGCTTCTGGAGGTGATTGAATGATCGAGGACGTCGTTAAGTGTGAAACTGAAAACAGGCACATTGTGGAAACACTGGTTTGGTCCAGAATCTCGTCATATTTTAAAATGATGAAAAACATCATGAGAGAACATAACAACTTGTCTTTAGTTGACTTAGTTGACGATTAATCAGTCGATCAATCCTCATCTCATCGTCAAAGAAATGAGCAAAAGAAGTAGAAGTAATTCAGAGGTTTGTAAATGTCTGGTAGTCATGTGTGGCATAGTGGAACAGTGGTTAACACCTTTGACTCAAGGCAAGAACTTTCTGGCCTCGATGCCTAGTGTACGTTGCATGTTCTCCTTGTATCTGTGTGGGTTTACTTCAGGATCACGGCTTCTTCCCACAGTCCGAAGGTTAGCGTAGCTTCACTTTGCTTCGTCCTGACTCATCTTCAGCTCCGACCTCTCTCGCAGCTTCAGCGTCAACACGAGCCGGTAAACGTGATCTGGCCAACGCCCCACAAAGAAGTGGAGAACAAGGCTCTGATGTAAGAAGCTGCTGCAGCTCCTGCTTTTAGGGCAGTGAAGATATCACACAGGCTTAATGATTTAGCTAAAGAGCTTCCAGACGCCGGCTCTAATTCAATTTCCTTTCCTGCTCATTAACTTATAGTCCGGTCATTAGATAAAGGCAGCGCTGTTTTGGTTGGCTCAGCGTTTTGGGGAAATGCGGTTGATGTTCCCTCGAGATGAAACCCTCCGAGGTGTTTTACGTTTGTCTCGAAGCTGCCAAACATGTTGTTTTCAATGATAATCTTATTTTTTTTACAACAATTTATGAAGACGTTGGAGAAGAAAAGAAATAAATGTTGCTTTTTGTGTTTTTCCCTGAAACTGCAGCATCTTCCATCTGTTTTGCTTAAAAGCAGCTTGACTATAATTTCAGTAATTCTGCTTTATTAAGTATTGATTATGTCTCTTTCATTTCTTGCCATTTAAAACTTTTAGTGACAAAGGAACCCAGTGACTCACTGATGAAGACAATGTCCCCATTCGCTCCCTCTGTTTTTCTGAGGGACTTTTTCTTACTTTCATAACATAAGTTAAAGTTCTGGAAAGACTTTCTCACCATTAATTCATTTATCCTCCTGTTACCTCGGCCTTATTGCCAAAATTATTTATAATTTCTGACGGAGCGAGTGGGAAGCGTCTCCTGGCGGGGGGGGGGGGGGGAGCCGAGGAAGAACGCCAGGGAGTAAAGTTCTATCTCTAATTAATTAACATGGACAATGTTATCTCCCTGACGATGTGGGGGGGAGGTAATATTAGCTCAGGTGGAGGAGGAGGAGGAGAAATCACTGGAGGTCACGAGCAGCTCCGTCAAAGCTCCGGCAGCTAAAACAAGTAAAAGCAGAATATTAAAGATGTAATGTGAAACAATTCTTCATTAAAATGTCTAAAAAGAACTAAACCTATATTATAAATGTTGCTGACTTGCTTACTAAGATTTTCCAAAAGGTTTCCAACAATTTCCAAACCAGTGAAATGTATTCGAGGTAACAGGACCTTTCAGTTCGTTGCCTTTAAATTGCATCATATCCTCGTTAGCTGTGGGTTCGTCCGTCTCTTCAGACGACGTAGGAGGAAGGAAACACTCACTTTTAGCCACTTAGCCAGTCCACTATGTTTTCCTTCTACTGTTTGTATGAATCACTTGAAATGTATCGTGATATTTGTTCACGTTTGCTGCGTAACGTGAATAAAACTCAAATACGTGACCTAATGGTGGTGGTAAACACAACGACTCCAGCTTGCCGGCACCGTTACATCTTTGAATCCTGGGATAGTTTGGGGCAGGAAGGCTTTTTGAAGGATGAAGCCTTAAAATGAGACACAGCTAAGAACAGGATCAAATGTTCTCCTCAAGGCCAAAGTGGAACCAAGAACTTGTTTCTAAACTGGCAGAGGAAAGTAAGACACGATGTGATTTACTGTACGAGACGTTTTCCTGGACCTCACTCACCTGCTGCGCTCGAGCTGTTTGTCACTGTTTAAAAGCACAAATGGTTTGTGTTGAATTAATTATTACTCATTATTCATGTTTACAGAGTCTGGACTCTGCAGTTCATCCGCCTCCACATGATTAAAGTAAAAGCCAGAGTGTCAGTGAGAGTTGGCGTCGTTTTTCTTATGTATTAGCTCATATTCATGAAATGTTCTTTATTTATAACCTTCTCCTCGAGAGCCTGGAGATGCATCTTCGACGTCGCAGCACAACAACTCATTTGTTTCCTGATTTTCATAATTAACAGCAAAGTTCTATTAGGACTCGCAAATCAGTCGTATTCACAGACTGTAAATAAAGATGGACGACGTGACAGAATAATCTTGAGTGCCCCCTGGTGGCTGGCTGCAGCATAGGTCATAAACTATACCTCTGCGATGTTAGTAGATGGGACATGGACCAAATTAAAAATATCAAATTAGACATTTTCATTCTGTCGTGTTCATTTCTGCAGTTACTTTGGTTTTAATACTCATTGAGCTTTTAGATCATTGGGGGGGGGGGCACTGTTGCATTGGTGATTTTACTTCTGAATAAAGGAGGTGAGCAGGAATAATGTGGGGATGGAAAATGCAACAAAAATAAAACCATAAAGGTTTAATTTAATGGGATTAGTTTATAAAACTCTTCACACACACACAGACACACACACACACACACACACACACACAGTGTATTGTACTATTATAAAGTGGGAGTTTGATTATACTGTCATAAAGTGTCCGACCATGGAACAAAGCAGCCTTTAATCCGCCTCAAGGCCTAAATCTAAACTTGTCTGTCTGCCCTCCCACATACAGCTGTTAATAAACTCTGTATGTCCGGCATCTGGGACTAATTACTCATCACTATACTCTTACTCACTGCACAGAAAACAAAGAGAGACTCCACAGAACCCACTTCAGTCACCGAGGAGGGATATAAATCAAGAGGAGGTGGGTTCATAAAAAAATGCTCAAAGGTCTCTGCCCACGAGACGCAGGAAATGCAAAATACTAGATTTTTTATTCACAGGAGCTGAAGCTGAGTTTAAGGACGACGGTGGGACAGTTTGACGTCCTGACGGGGACGTTAGAGCCACAGACGAGCAGATACGGGACCAGACCAGGATCCTTCAGAACCAGAGCAGCGTCTCGTCTGAGGTAATTTATTGTACGGCCTCAAAGAAAGTGTTGCACAGTGACTGTTGATGCTGTTATTCATGGTGTGAAACTCAGAAACACTCAGAAATTATATTATTATAAATTATTAATTATATATTATATTATATATTATTAATATTATGAAGCTTTAAAGCTGCGTGACTGTCGTCGCCCTCACGTAACAAACGGCTGCTTCGCTAAAAGCTTCATTCAGACTTAATGAAAAGTAAAATAATTAGCAGCAGAAATATTAAATCAATGGAAAGTCATGAATAGAATCTTTTCAGACGCCTGTGGGAAGAACAATCTGAGCTTTTTGATTAGAAAACAGCAGGATGCATCACAGAGAACAGCCGGGGGAGGAACTGTTTCCATCACACACAGACACACAACAAATATAATGACGAATGCTAACAGGGGCTTTGAGAAAAACTCACAAAGGCTCCAGTCGAGCTTTTGAACTTTTTTTGTTTAAAACTGATTAAATGAATTTTGCATTAAACATTGACAGAAATAATAATTTGAACCGAACCTGCAGCGATATCAGTGTAAAATCTGCAGAACAACACAGCAGGAGGTCACATCACAATATTTCATAACTTTAGTTCTGTGACTTTATCCTTGAAGATTTTCCCTCTGTTGCATCACAAAGGGAACAAGACATGGAGGTTTCCTTTGTGTCACCTCGTCCTGGTCGTCCTGGACGTTTGAGACATGCTGAGGGACCAGAACAGAAACAGTGACAGAACCTTTTTGTTTCTATCGAGCGTCTCCAGGGGATTGGAGAGATTATGATAGTGAAGAAAGAAGCTCCATGTGTGAGAGGAACAAAGAGAAGAGGTGAAGCTTATTATGTTTATATTTATTTATGCAGGAGCAAGCACTAAGATGTGGAACTAATAAATCAGGGATGTTTAAGATTCATCAATTTGCTTTGGTGCACTTGCATAAAAGTTCCCAGTTGCCCTGATACTAAATGTGCACTGGATAAACTTGGTCGATGAATTAATTCTAACCTCTTTGTATTGGTGACATCTGAGTCATTTATAGTTGTAAGTTAATGGTAGAGGTTATATGTCTTTTTAATTTAGATCTGATTCCTCCTCCCTCATCTCACCAGTGAGGACTGACTCAGATCGTCATGGAGGAGGAGGAGAGATGTTTGTCGACAAACCACAGAGACGAACAACTTGACAAGATGCACGTGATTTGTAAAATATGCTGCAGTGTCATAAAGTATAGAAACAGCAGCACCCACCAGACAAAAGTGTGGAGCCGTCAAATGTGCGAGGATATAAAACCATGACGGGACTAAGAAACACACAGACACAGGAAATTAAGAGTGATTTATTATTAAAGTCCAGAAAAAGCACAAACGAGAAGCTTAACGAGCTTCAGTTCAAACGGATACACGAAGTTAAAATTAAACGTTAATCTATGGTTTGTTGCTTTAGAAAAACCAGGGAAATCAAACTGTCTTTACAGCAGTGAATTGTCCATCATCGTGTTCAGTGCCCTTCATACAAAGACACATATAGATTCTACCTTTTACATGAAGCTGCAGATTTTAGAGAGACTAACTGTTGTGTTTGGTTTAATGTGTTATGTGTCACAGAGTCAGCTGACCGCTTCACGCTCAGACAGTTTGCTGAGACGTGACGAGGCCGAGAGTCGACGGCTCCATAAGCATTTTTATGAGCAACATCTAACTGTAATGACCGTTGACATCAGCTGTCATGTGTGCTGTGCGTCTACATTTCTGGCAATAACAACATCATTACACGCCTGAGGGGCCGATGAAATTAAAAGCATTTAGTGGCTCGTCTCTCCGATTTAAAGACTTGACGCCGTAAAGCCGCCGAGTGGATGTGGAGAGCGAGCGACGCTAATTCAGAAGTAAGTGCTCGTGATTCAGAGACAATCTGTTGGAAATAAGGACGAACAGAGAGAAGTGGTTTCATGGAGTCTTAACATGTGCTGTGGTGGTGAGAGAGTTTCTGTTCAACTGTAACACTTTAAATTGATAAAGAAGGTATTTAATGTTGTGCATAAACCATTGACCACATATATAAACTGTGTAAATGATGTAACAAGATGGAAAGGAAAGAACATTATGACTGATTATTTCCCCTGTATAGTGCACTCGTGGTTTCCCACAATGCATCATCTAAAGTAGTGCACCACCAACGGTCCTGTTGTTTAAATGTAAATATGATCAGATCATCACAAACTGCAGCAAACAGGTTTATTTCTACATTTAAACACGGCCATTCAACGATTCTCTTTATTTTCAGACTATTGTCTCGTCGCTAGAATGTTAACATCGTCAATCAACATGTTTTTTAACAAATAACAAGTGTAAATTAAACATTTAAAATGTATTGTGTGACGTTGTTGTTCGTCATATTCCTGCGACAGTGATTTTACTCTCTTACCGACGAGCTCAATGTGTAGACGTCTACATGGAGGACTGTTTTAAAGAAAGGTTAGTGAATGAGGGATTTCATACATCATCTCATACTTGTGTTACATAGTTGAAGCAGTTTGTTGATCATTATCATCTGTTTTATTAATGTTGACAGTGTTGACGTGTGTGTGTGTGTGTGTGTGTGGCCGTGAGAAGAGGTGGAGCTCGGTTCAGCTGCAGATCAGGTGAGCTGATTGGTTCAGCTGCTGCTTGTGGACTGATCACACACTGCCTCTCAATGCAGGAGCACACACACACACACACACACACACACACACACACACACACACACACACATAGTTGTGTATATATGCAGAATGTGTGTGTGTGTGTTTGTGTGTAAGTGAGCAACAGACACACACATTAAAGAGCGTTTCCTGCTTGAAGAACTCCTGGTGGCGGTGGAACCTGCTAAACTTTAGCTTGTCGACAGTTATACAGATTATTTTGTTTACAGAAATCTCTCATACACAGAGGAAATAGTTGGATTTGCAGAATCTGCATCAGTGTGGACAGGGTGTAAATGTATTATTCACCCAGCAGCCTGCTCATATTTAAACTGTGAAACACGAAGCTTTAGAACCTGCACTGACGATCAACTGCTCAGTAAACAGACGCACAGACACAGGAACCACAAACCAGACTGGACCAGACACACGGGAAACAAAAGGAAACGTCTCAAATCGTCTCCGCTTCGTTTCCCACGCTGCGTAAACAATGTTCAGTAAACAGAGACGAGATCCTTCAGCTCACGTTCTGTCTCCGAGGCTTCGAGTCGTCTGCAGTGTCTCCGTCTCCTGCGTCAGTATCAACCTCCCGGGTGGAGCGCCACCGCAAACTGTCGGTGTCATCACACACGTTCACAGGTTCACACCTCGTTTGTGATGTTTCACTAATCTGCAGCTTTTAACACGTCACACAACAAAGTGTGTCTATTATGTTTATAGATTATATTGTGGAGGGTTTTCATTAATATCACTGTTTTTCTAGGTGATTTATTTCTAATCATGAACATTACACTTCTTATTAATATACTGTATGAATTTATAGATTTAAGGTTTGGTCATCTCACTTACCTGCGATGCTCCTGTCACTTAATAAATGTGCATGAGGATGTTTCTGAGCTTGTGACTGTGAAATCCTGATAAATAATCCTGTGATAAGTCAAACCTGGGCCAGAACCTCCGTGACCAGAAGAAGAGGAGCTGAGCTGGGAACAGCGGGGGGGCCTGAAGGCTCCTGTGGCAACATGGAAAATGGATCAGTGACACTTTGTTGAGTCCAGAGTGAGAAACAGACCTGAGCAGCTCCCGGGTGAGATCCTGTGAATCTGAGAGAAGGAACACGTGAAGGGAGCGGATCTGTTGTGTTGGTTTGCAGATGAGCTCTGAAAGCAGCCGAGGTGGTCTCCACAGAACCGAGCAGGAAAACTGGGTTTCTGTTTTATGCTCCGTAAAGTGTGTGTGTGTGTGTGTGTGTGTGTGTGTGTGTGTGTGTGTGTCCACGTCAGCTTTTCTTTTAACAGAATGTGTTGATGGTGTTTCTCTCAGCCAGCTCACACCCTGCCCTGTAATTAATGGAGAACTGGCAGCTTCTCCTCAAACGCGCCGACTGAGCGCTCGACTTCCTCCAACGTCAGGAGCCAAAAAACTGGATTCAAGAATAACAGGGGAGGGAAGTGTGCTCAGAAAAACAGCTGAAAAACGGAAAATGAGAAAATTTCAAAAGGAGGGAACTGAAGTGTGTTTCTGAAAAGCAAACGCTGCGGTGACACACAGGTTTATCTGTGGGTGTCACTGCAGACAAGTCTTCTTAGAAACATTCACGACACCTCAGCAGAGGCTTTTAGTAAATACATGAAAGATTGAATCTCTTTAATTTGCATTTTTCGTCATTTTCTATCAAATCTGGTGTCGTAACTTATTCAGCTTCACGTCTCCACGTCTTCATGTTTTTATCTTTCTGTACATGCAGGTCAGCTGGTATGTACCGTGATGCTGATGATCCTGTTTATTCTTAGAAAGACGACGTCAGCTAATCACAGCTGAGAGCAGCGGTCAGCTGACAGGCCGGGTTCTTGGTCTCCAGCAGAATCATCATTATCTAGTGTCTGTGCTCTTTGCTGTAATTGGCCTCCTCTCTCAAGTCGGCATCAGCTGGCAAACACATAAAGAACAAACTGGACTCAGATCAGTTTGTTCATTAGCGGCTGTTGGCATCAGCCGTCAGCATCTGTTTCGTTTTACCCACAAATCCCTGTGTTGTGTTTCTGGCTGTTTGGGACTAAACCCTGAATTTCCAGGGTCTTTTTGTCATAACTTTTAATGGTTGTGTGGGAAGTCTCTCCTCCACTCTGTAAACACCAATAACTAATATTTACAACTAGGAAATAATCAGACTTTTTATAAAGTCATTAACTGTAATTCCTGTACATCAGTCTGAAGTCTCCCAGTTATTTCCTCCTGCATTAAAAACCCGGAGCCTTTGTCTCCGTGCTGTGATTTAGTCTTTTAGTCTTTTAGTCTTTTAGTCTTTTAGCTCTTTCACCTCTGAGCCTGAACTGAACTCGTGTCTTTCAACCTTTTTATTACCGAATGGAACTCGAAAACATTCACAGCAGCTTGAGGGCTTTGTCATTTGAATATCAACATCATTTTTTGCGTTGGAGAACAGTCTCGTGCAGTTTACTGTTCTATCTTCATTCTGCTGCATCCTTTCATGGAGGTTTCTGATTGGTTGCTTTGCAGAAATGGGTCATTGAGCGACACGATGGGATTCGCCAACGGTTGTCATCTTTCAAACATCACGTCCATCACTTTATTTTTCTTACGTTAATGTTAATATGTAAACAACTTTTCATTGAGAACTAACGACATCGTCCAAGTTCATTTATGTTGTGAATATCTTATGAGTGATATTGTTGAGTAGTTGAGTTGTATTATGTTTTTCCATGAGGATATGATCCTGATATAAACCCATCTGAGCGCAGCTTCCTGTTTATAGCCCACAACACGTCAGGCACTCTGTGCCACCTGTGTGTTTCATCTGATTCCAGGTCAGCTGTATCAGCCACAGGTGGCTGGATCAATGTGAAGCGTTTAATTATTGTTGTGACAAATGGCAGAGGCATTTAGCAGGTTTGCTGAGCAAATGATCTCAATGATTGCAGTGGGGGAGTGTGCGATGATTCACAAGCCATGAATTATTAAGCCGTCAGAGCTGCCTGATCCCCCGAAGCCATGTTTCTCTTTGTAGACGGAAGCCCAGCAGGGGCAAACAAAGGGGGACACAAAGGGGATTTGAATTCAAGCCACCCACAAAGCCCAGGCCGAGGGAAATTTAGGTTGGTGCCGCGGCTGCCAGGCGCATAAGTAATGGAGGATTTGCATTTTTCCAAAACTGCGCTTTATCCGGGAAAATGACTCATGAACACATGAATATAAAACAAAAATTCAGGGAATACTTACGGTTGAAAAGATGCGAATACAGAGATCAACCCTGACTTAGCATCAGAGGAATATTACCTAATAGAACTCAAGTAGAATAAATATATTCATGTAAAACAAGTCCCAGATTCTGATGCAACATTTCTGTACAGAAAACAAATTAAATTGAATTAATGTTGAGAGTTTTACTGAACAAATCAACCCTCTCTTCTTTCTTAATTAAAGTTTATCATCCTTAATGTAATCAACCGTTTACACTTATTTTCTTTTTAGTCTTTGAAATTACATCTTTTAAATCCCTTATTAAAATATATACTGATAGTCATTTAGGTTGGAGGACTTGTTGCAGAGCA
>CM048051.1:1275000-1285000 GCA_026259375.1 Verasper variegatus
AACACCTTTTAATCAATATCTGTGTTGGTGGAACATTCAGTCATGACCTGTGGGTAAAGTCTACACCTGTAAAGTGTAAACAGCTCCCAGCTACTTCATGTTGTTCCACCACACCAGACGATTTGAAGACTCGACCGGCAGGAGATCGTGCTCACTCGGGTCAGAGTCACTTTCAGGTTGAGGAGAAATGAGAGATGAAGCGATTTGTGTGGAAGAATGAAAACATGAGCCAGCGCTTAATCTGTGAGTGTGTTCATCTGCCAGAGAGATTATGAATCACCCGTTTCATTTACATCTAACAGACGTGTTTATCCACGGTGACTCGCGATGAGGGCCGACACTGAAGCGTCAGCGCAGCGGTGAGACCTCGAGGTAAGAACTGGAGATCAGGTTCAGCCTGTGAGAACTAACGGGGAGAAGAAGAGAATCATGCCAGATGCGTTTCTTCTTCGCTGTGGCCAAGAAGACAGTTCTGATGTGAAGACCTAAAAGAGTTTTGTTCAAACGACGACTCGGACACAGAAACACCGAGTGAAGTTAAACTACAACAAGAAAAACCTTCCACTGCTTGAAACTCCTTTTCTGTTGTTATACAGATGTTAAGTTTGTTTAAGGAGTTAAAACGATGCACAATGTTCTTATTTAACATAAATATAAAATATATATCCCCGTGTTCTCCACACCATCTCTCTCTCTCTGCTTCAGCTCTAATATATAACACAGTTCTGAATTTCATTTGCGCTTGTGGAATTACTCGCAGACGACACATTTCCTTGTAATGGTGAGTGACATGAAAGAAATTTGGCCGCAGTAATAACTTGGCTCTGTAATCTGCAGACGGGCTGTGATGGATCTGAGGCAGCTGCTCACACACAGAACGAGTCGCACACACACACATGTGAGTGGACTGCAGACATGCGGACCCACACATCATGGACTCACACCAGAGGAAATTACACATCATGTCTGCTAATGACGTGAGGATGAGGAGCTGGACGGGCCCGACATACTAATGGCGCCGGGAGGGGATGAAAGGAGGAGAGAGAGCAACGCACTCTGGGCTGAAGGAGGTTTTTAACACAGAGGCTCAGATAATAAGGGACGAGCCCTGGAAGTGGAAATTCTAATGAATGTTAAACTGGAAGAAGTGACATCAGATCTAATCTGGAGATTCAGTGATGAAGACGCAGAGGGATTAATGAATTTAAATAAGTGCTACATGACTTCCTGCAGCTCCTGGTTTTATTCTGGTTCGGGTCTCGTTCATTTTAATTTCTCCTTTTTTTTTGTCTTTTGTCTAACCCTAACCCTAACCCTAACCCTAACCAGGGGAAATTCAGATTTTATGAAACAATAATAAGGGTTAGTTTCATAATAAAACATGTTTTACACTTCTCATAATAACACGTCTCTAACTTCTGCTCCTTTGCTGGATTGTTTATCTTTGCACTGTTTGGATCAGAATCTCTTTTGGTGTTTAAAGGCAGCATTTGTTAGCTTTAACCATTCGGCCAATCGGATCACACATATTTTGTATCTTTCTTCTCTACATTTCACACGTATGCTTCATCGTGTTTATACAAACTTTCCCAGTTTATCATTAGTCTTGTGTCTTTTTGCTCCGTCTGATTTTTGCTACGACACGTTTTCTGTGATCTCTTATTTTGCTGAGTGCAGTTTTATTATAACCGGTAGCAGGTAGAAGCTGTGACAGACAGAAATTTAGAGAATCTGTGTTGGATACAGAACGTTCACCACATCATCAAAAGCTTCCACATACGTGTTGAAACGCCACGTGAGCTGCGTTCCCGTGCTGATAACGAGGAGCCGCTGTCAGATTAAAGCTGCTCCTGCTGCTGGAAACATCGTTTTGCTGCCTGTGCAAACTCCCACAGCTTTAAAGGTGGATTTTGATGTTGACTCCACAAAGTAAATAAAAAAAGTGTCAGTGTGCATGACTTCCTATTAATCGTGAGATCCTTCTATCTGGTGCTGGAGGTGGAAGGAACCCGCAGCTCAGCAGGAGGCAGCAGGACCCGCAGGCTGCGTCTGTTTCATCCACTTTCTCTGACGCTGTGAACACGGAAAACCTGTTAATTGTTTCATTCATGAAAACTGTTAAAGTAAGAAACGGAGACACGGAGGTTCGTGTAAAGAGATCGCCTTGACTTCAGGGGGAAAAGTCACAAACCAGTTTAAACAGTCAGAACCTTCCTGGGAGGGGGAGGAGTTAGAGAGACGGTTTAGAGGAGGGAGGGGATGTTGGTGAAGAGTCGCTGTTGCAGCTGTTTCCACCTGAAAACTGTGTCATTTCATTCTGGCTGGTTAGAAACTCACTTTGCTCGAAGTTGGGCAGAGTTACATTAAAATGACACGATGATAAGAGCGATTAAAGGCTGATTGATGCTTCTGCGTGGAAGCTTCATCACAGCCTACGCACAGGGTGGAGCTCTCACAGCTGTCGATCACATTGAGTCAAGCTGCAATAACAAAGCTACAGAGTGGATCAGCTGGTCTTAAAGCGACAGGAGCTAAAACCAAGTGTTTGAGACAGAGGCTGAAAAGAGGAGGTGCAGCGATGGACACTGAGGAAAAGTGTTTTTAACACATTAGAGCAATGTCACATAATTCTCCCTTAACTGTCACTGCAGAGAGGAAAGTTGTGTGGTTTTTCCAGCTGCTGTGGTTTGTGGTTAAGTTAAGTTAAGTAAGTTCATCATAGTTTTATCGTGAGTTGATCTTTAGCAGATTTAGTTTTTAAGATGGGAGCAAATGAGGAAGTTTGGTGAAGTAGTGGAAGACGAGACAACCCAAACCTGCAGGTAATGACTGTTTCTCATCTGAAAATGTCACGTCAACATCTTTTCCTTTATCTGCAGTCTCAACTGTGTTCTCACTGCTGTAACCATGACGACAAGGGTCTGCTAACCTTATGTAAGTTCTTTCTTAAACCACAGAAATCCAACAAAACTGATTCCACTCTGCAAGGCGTTAATTAAAGTAAGGTGTGGGACGCGCCATGCCTTTATTACTGTAACCATGACGATAAAGGTTGCTCTGACGGAGGCGGTGTTTCCGGAGTCGTCTCTACGGATCGTGGTCGTTTAGCTTGGAGGACTTTTCTTTCAGGGCGTTTGATCATTTATTGCATCCTTTAAAAAACAAACAACCTCCTGTGACGAATCATTAATGGCGTCCCAGTGAGGATCACGTCACAGCATCTGCAAACGGGAAGGAACCTGAACACGTCCCGTCCTCAACGACCACCGCTGCTTCTGTTTTCCTCTCACGTGATTGATCTGACAGAGTATTGATCAGAGAGGTTGGCTAAGTTTTAATCTGACTGAAGGGAATGTGTGTGTGTGTGTGTGTGTGTGTGTGTGTGTGTGTGTGTGTGTGTGTGTGTGTGTGTGTGTGTGTGTGTGTGTGTGTGTGTGTGTCCGAACATGTGCACACGCTGTGAATTATTCCTCATCCATCGATTGTTTGTCTTGAGCCGGTGTTGGAGGAGAAGTGTTTTCCAGTTCAATCCGTCTCTGTGGAGTCTGAGAGCTTCTTGCTTTCACGTGACTGAGACACCGAGACTCACTCGTCACTCAAAGTGGATCCAACTCCTTCGATAACAAACGTCACCGCATGTCATCGCGGTATCAGCTGGAGGTTCCAGTATGGAGGATGTTGCAGGAGGTTAAATCATCGTAACTCTGCACTGATGATTAATGATTCTACAATTTGGTTAAAAGACAATTTTTAACGACTCATTTACATCTCGATTCACACGACTCACGTGCATGAATTCTGTTAATGCATAATGGTGACGTCATCACAACACACATCACTTTGTGAGTTCATCTGATAATCTACAGCAGTTGTCGGATCAATCCGTTGCTCAAAATTGCTTCATTTAAAATATGGGATGACAGAATTTGACAATGCATCCGTGTTGATTGACACTTTGAAACGTAGGTGTATCGTGACAGTTTCCTGACTGCGTGTAATCACCCAGCCCGTCTAATAACCTGTCATCACGCTGCTCTGTGCTCCCACATGACTATGACGAAACTTTCTGCAAGTGGATTTTCCTTCGTGGAAAGAAAATAACAGACTTAATTTATTATTTGGGGGGAAAAACGTGGAGCGTTATTCATGAGATGTTGGGTTAAAAAGTCAACTGGTGTCGTCCTTGAAGAGTAACGAGAGATACTAGAGGAGCCGAAGCGACGGTGGATGACGTAACCCGTCTTCTGTTTGCTGTCCGTCAGCATCCGGCTGCTTCGTAATCATCTACACAAGCGTCTGTGAATCCCAATCAGGGCCCTGATGTGCTCCCGCTGTCGGTTTGGCAGCGGAAATAAAAGAGGAGCGCGGGAGCTGAGTGTTCATCATCTGATATTAACACCAGACAAAGCTCGCCTCTTTGATCAACGCCCGAAGGTCAAACCGCAACAGCTGTCGAGACGCGCTGACGGGAGGCAAACCTTTTCTTCCTCGCCCCGGGGGACGGCCGGCCTCCCGCCAGGCAGGAGCTGCCCCACATGTTGGTGTGTGTGTGTGAAAATCCAGACTGGATTTGTGAGGATTGTTCAAATCCTCCCGGGGAGGATATAGGAACAAGGATTTCAGTTACACCTTGCACACACAGACACACACACACAGACACACACAGACACACACAGACACACACCTCTATGGAGTCTTACGTTGACTGTTTTGCTTTTATGAATAATTCTTTTGTGTTGATTCATCTTTGTGTGCAGGTTGTGGTGCCTGCAGGTTCAGACTCAAACCGTCCACCAGGGGAAACTTAAATCCACAGGAGCCCCTGGACGGTCAAAGTGCTTCGGAGGAGGAGACGTTTTTTCATTCACCTTTTCTGAGTTCAAAGGATTCTTCAGTCTTCTTCATCTTCGTCTTCTTCTTCTTTTCTACCCTTTGATGTTGCCCATGGTGTCATGCAGCAGTTATGATCCTGAGAAGAACTCGTTTTTTAAAATGAAAACCCACCGTGAAGCACCGCAGCATTGTTAGAAGAAATATCTCCAGTGCAGTGACGTCCTGTCACCTCTAGGTTCTAGAGCATGTCCTGTAAATAAAGATGACAGACATGACAGCTGTCAACAGTGGAGCCAGGTCATCTTAATCACTCCCTGGCTCCAGTGCAGCTCAGGAAATGTCTCTAAAACTGTTTTCTGGAGACTAGAGATTTTAAGATCGACAGCATTGACATAATTAACATAATTAACATAAGCTACCAGAACGTATTGAGACCAGGTATTTACAACTTTTCAAGGCCTAGAATCTAAATTATGGAATTTTAGGCCATGACTCGTTCATGTTGGGTTAAAAACTGTGAGGAGGAACCAGAAACTATCCTGTGTGTTGTTGTAGTCGTCCTCATCCCAAATGTATGTAATATTTTCATATAATGTATATAATTTTTTTTTTTTTACTACAGCAGCATGGACGTCTATACTGAGACAAATTGCTTGTTTCCACTTTCCTCTCGTTATATCTGATCATTGCTCAGAATGTCAGAGCGGATCTGCTTTTAACTGCAGAACCACGAGGTTGTTTCCTGTCGCCCTCGATCGTCCGTCATTGATTTTCCTTTACATCCTGTAACACGACTTCACTGCAAATGTCAACCAATCAGGTCCCGGTACAAAGGTCAGTGGTTTTATGGGATGTTTAACATGTCGAACATGTTACAGCAGCGTTTTCCCAGCAGAGAGCGGGAATGAATCTTTAAGCATTGTCCTAAATGGCTGTTTGATCATTTGACAACTTGGAGTTACGAGGATGAGAAAATAATCCGATTCATTCATGGGTGCACATGTCCATCCTTCAGCTGTGTGTTCCAGGAATGTCCTGTTCACACACACACACACACACACACACACGCAATTTCTATTGTGCAGCACCTTGCAGAGAAATTGCAAGCTGAGGCGGCGTCGCCTAAACCCTGGTACAGTGGAGGCCCTTTTATTTTTGGAAGGTTCATGCACAGTCTCCTAATTGGAGGATATAATTTGTTGGGGTGGCTGATGCGTGAATGAGTCAATCACACGATTAGAACGACATATGAGCCGATCCGTGCATCTCTCACTTTCACCCTCAGGTCACACACGTGAATGCAAAGCGAACATCGCAGATCAAAGTTCAGTGGAGCTGAGCTCCACGTGAAGCCACGCAGCAGATTTGCTTCACCACAGGAGTTAATAAGTGATGTTTTATTCGCCTCCTCGCTCTCACAGATTGGAAGTGATGGTGACGGATTCAATCTCCTTTGTTTCATGCAGACTTTGTTACACTCAATGACTCATCAATACAAAGTGAAAAATCCCTTTTAGAATTATTTGCCAAATTTAATGAAATTCAAAATCTGATGTTGGTAGTTTCTTCCTGGCAGAAACACCTGAGAGCCTCCATCTTCAGGTGTTTCCACAGTTCACTGGAGGAATCCTTCCCCCTCTGCACCTTCTCCGTTTCCTCATGAAGGATGAAACACCTTTTCATCTCCTCACCTGTTTGCTCACTCGATTCACCAGGACACTTACAAGTTGTTCACATCCACACTCGGGACACAAACTGACATATGGAGAGCGTTTTAAATATTTACTCACAGTATGTTCCCTCCCGCAGTTGGCAGGCGACATTAAATATGCGGGTAAATGTAGCTCTGATAAATGGATGAGGTCTCTGACTTGGACTTACCACTGTCACAGATGGTGACCTCTTTCCTTCTGGTGAGGAGGAGGAGGAAGGCAGACAGGAGCACAAAGGCAAGGAAGCAAAGATAACGAGGAGGAAGGAGAGAACAGGAGTGTCGTGTCCTAATTCTTTGTAACTTCTGAACTCCCACAGGTGTTTTCTGTTGCTCTGGTTTTATACCAGCTCAGGTTGAAAGTGGGCGGAGCCACGCTGTGAATGTCTCCATGTTCTAATAACAATGATAAACGTGGTTTTTCCCATAATAAGAATTAGAGGTTAGAGACCTCGAGAAAACATTTCTTCAGCCAAAACACATTAAATAAATCACCTGTGTGACATAACCTTGCTTTTTAATCATGCATCCTCACAGACACCCTGAGCAGAAGTGTTCACTCAAACCTCTTTTACTGCATAATGCTATCTGAGGGTTTTAAAACAACATGGATAAACCCGCTAAAAAAGGGTTTGACTCCGTTTCCATGAAGGGATTTTGACTTTCTGGTTTTCTCTCCCCAGGTGAGCCCTGTTCAACATCACGAATTGCCCCAAATCAATCCGTCAGAAATGTCGCTGGTTTGCATCTTGCAACACTGGCGAGAAAAAGAAGGAAAGAAATCGCAGTTGCACGTTGTTCCCGAAATGTAAAAAAACAATAAGTACTCAAACGTTCACGGCTCTTTATTCGCCAACGCCTACGTCAACATGTTTTGTCGGAGAGGAGCAGCGTCGGCGTCTCGACGGCAGAAACAAAAATAAGAAGAAGAAAAGAAGTGTTCAACCGGGCGTCATGTTTCCATCCCTGCTGATCGAACAGCTGCTGATACTCTGACTTCTTTCCATTCATTTCCACAGGTTTCTCTGTTGACTAATAAGATGACGCTGATCTGTCGGACGATATTTTGTCAAACATGTTTGTCTCTGTTTTTAGTTAAAAGCAAGTTTATCTTCAGTCTTACTGTAGTTTGTTAACTTTCATTCATACAACTCATGTTGTCTACTCGTCTCCACAGGACCTGAAGGTTGATATAAATCTGGTGTCAGGATGTTCTCAGAGCTTTGAGTACACAGTTTGAAACAAACCTCTTGACTTGCCTGTGGATTTGTGAACATTCAGATTCCTGCTGCTCCTTTGCGTTCTACCGAAAGCAATTTGTAATTTAAAGTTGTTGTAATTTAATTCCATTCCGGTTTCAATAAATCTATCTCCTCCAGGTTGTTTTATTTATCTCTGCTACTGTCGTGATCCTGTAGCATCACAATCACCACCGTAAGTTAAGTAAAACCACTTGATTTCAGAGGAGCTGCTTGATGAGGCGTGTTATTTAAATCTCATATCAAGTCGCTGGGCCCTGCTCTCATGAGGCTGTAGAGAAACACTGGAAAACCTGATACGTCCTCACCTGCTTTAAACCGAGAGGGAAAAACAGACACTGGAAGATCCCCGACGTTCCCTTCCCTCCTCTCCCTGTACTCAGTGTGACACTCTGAATAAATAAACAGGAGCGCCGGTCTCCTCCTGAATATATGAAGAGTCCATTTCATTGCCAGAACGCTGACACCCTGAGAGCCAATTTATGAGCGGGAACACTCACCCACCCCGGTACCAGCAGTGTTTGTTCGAGTGGCAGCGAGACACACGCACACAATGCACGTCGTCTGTTTGACTGTGGCGGCACGACGGAGAGAGGAGAACACAGCGGCTCAGGGAAATCTGTTTGTGTGGATGTGCTCATCACAGTGGGAGTGAAGTGAACACACAGGGAGAGGAAGAGGTTTGATTTCTCTAAAGCACCGTCCACATGTGCATCAACAACACAGAGGCTCCACGGCTGAATGGGGATTTGAACAGAAAATCACGTTTCTTTAAACATAGAAAACGATTAAACACCTGCGTTGTTTATTTTTAAACAGGAATTAATTTAGACACATTGGAAACTGCGAATATTGCAATGAGCCACAGAAATGATTAATGCTCTAAGTGTCTTTTTGTTTAATACCAATCACTGTAGATAATGACAGCTCCCAAAAGTGAAGCCAAAACATCTGCATCGCCCCCTAGTGGCTGGCTGCAGTACAGGTCAATAACCCATGTTCTCCATGTTATCAGATCAGACATAAAGAAAAATGTTTATTTAACTTAATTAAAAGCTACTTAATTAGACCTGCTACAAACTACTATGACACGTTTAGGACTTTTTATGGCCTACAACCAAAATTATGGAACTTGTCACATCCATGTTAGCAGATGGGATTTGGACCTGCGGCCCCGTCCCTTGATTGCTGCTGACTCTGAGTTCATATCTGGTCAATGTTTTTGAGATGAGCCGTAGCAGCAGATCATCAAACGGTCATTCAGATCATTTAGTAACAGCCAATCATAAGAATCTTGGAAAATGCAAATCTGGTGTTTAATGACAAAATGCTCATGTTTGGGTCACTTGTGGATAAATGCTTTTATCAGCTTTAAGCTCTTTACACTAAACGTGACACATCTATCTGAATAAGGTGCCAACAGAGGACAGATGTTTTCATCTTTTCTTGACATTTCACATGAAAGTCCGTCACATGTTTGACATTTGTGCCGGTTTCAAGTGAAAAAAACAAATATAGAGTCGATCAAAGTGTTGGAGCCGCTCCTGCCGCCGCACCTGTACCGTGTGGTTCCTCTTTCTCTTTTTTCTCTTCCCCTAAACAATAAGAGAGACTATTACAAAGCGCTGAAGCAGGTAATTACTCCAAAACTAATTAGCTGACGAGTCAAGGACAGCTAGAAATGCAAAAACAGAGGAGGGCGGCGGACTCTTCTGTCACAAGGAAGAGACGAGGAGGAAGAGAGAAAAGCAATTAGATGGAAAATGTCTGGAAATGTAGCGTGTAAACAACAGAGGAGGGAAGTTAGGGAGGGGATCCAGAGAGATGGAGATTAACTGGAATAATGGGACTCACAATACTATCAGCACACACACACACACAACCACACACTATGTTGTTAAATCGACTTTATTCCCACCCTGTAGATATAATCCTCTTCCTCCGCCGCTTCTATCTTTCTCCCTGAAAACGTCTTTTCTTTAATTCATCCTCCCTCCATCATTCTCTCTCTGTCTCTCTCTCTCTCTCTCTCTCTCTCTCTCCATTTCTGCTTATCTTTCTTTATTCTCTAATATGCCTAAACATTTTCCTCCTAATCTTTTCCTTGCTCTTATTAAATTTTCTTGAGAGTCACTAGGACCCAATTACTGCACCGCATTACACCAGTGTACACACACACACACACACACACACACAC